>JAWWTY010000106.1:72137819-72169785 GCA_035222235.1 Margarornis squamiger | reverse complement strand
AAAACTCTAAAAATCCACAAAATACACACCAAACCTTCTAAAAACCCACAAAATACACACCAAAAATACACACTAAACCTTTAGGCATCAGTGTCAAGGCAAAAACAGACATCTCAAGGAAAGATTCAGATTCCCAATTTACCATTTACATCATTTAAGTCATTTGGTCCTTGAATGCATTCGGCAGAGTTCCTTTCAATACTGAGATGAGGAGACCCTAATATATCTGTCCTTTGCACTTATATGTCTAAAAATATCCTGTTCAACTGCCTACGAGCGATTGGTCAAACTTGTCTTTCACAGTGAATGAAATCAAGTCAATTATCAGTCCTGTGGAAGAAACACCGTCCTTGGCTTGTACATTGGTGTGAGCATTCTCAGGGGAGATAGACTGTTTCTTGTCAGAAAAGATAATACCATCAAAACAGTTAAAACCGTGGAGCTCGTGGCATTTATTTTGCTACAAGAATAGTCTCCTTTAGAGGTAAAAGTTATTTTGTCTCCAGGAGTGGAAGGAATACAGGTTGTTGTCAGAAATGGAATGCAGTACTAAGTAAAACTAAAATTGTTCAGTTATTTCACTCTGCTTTTTCCTCTGTGCATTCTTCACAGAGGCATAGAAAATTATAAGAACTTTACGCTAGTTAACCTACAGCATACCTACAGCATAGAAGAAGGAGAGAAATTGATATTGATTTTTCCATTTTTAAATCCTCAGAGAAATTTGTGGCATAAAGACTTCAGTAAACTTTAGTTCCGGCTTTTTGTTGTATCTTCTTTATCATTAGATTGCCGGGTTTTCACAAAGAATCTTATCTGGTCAGTGCTGAGCCCAAGCATTCAGTCCTAAATTGGATCTTTGGTCACGGCTGTGCACCAAAATATAGAAACAAATTTGATGTGTGGGAAAGTGTATTTCATCTTTAGTCTGGTTTCTCCTTTTAGCAAAAAACCTCCAAAACAAATGGAGATTCTACTGAAGTTCAGATTCAGTTTAACAGGCCCTATTTAGTTACTGGAAAGCTATGAGGACTCCTTTAAAAAAAAAGATCAAATCTCTGCAGAAAGGAAAAATATCATTAAATATTTACAAATAGTTAAAGGTGTATCTTTTTTTTTTTTCTGCAAAGAATTCTAAGGCCATCAGGTTTAACCATTAACCCAGCACTGCCAAATGCACTGCTAAACCATGTCCCTAAGCACCACTACTGCACATCCTTTAAATACCTCCAGGAGTGGTGACTCAACCACTTCCCTGGATAACCTGTTCCAGTGACTGACACCCCATTTGGTGGAGAAATTTTTCATAATATCCAGTCTAAACCTCCCCTGATTCAACTTGAATCTGTTTGCTCATGTCCTATCACTTATTATTTGGGAGATGAGACCAACCACCACCTCACTACAACCTCCTTTCTGGTACTTGTAGAGAGCAATAAGGTCCCCCTGAGCTTCCATGTCTCCAGGGTAAACAACCCCAGCTCCCTCAGTCATTCCCTGTAAGAATGGTGCTCCAGACCCTTCACCAGCTTCACTGCTCTTCTCTGGACAGGCTCCAGTACCTCAATGTCATTCTCGTAGTGAGGGACCCAAAACTAAACAAAGAATTTGAGGTGTGGCCTCACCAGTGCTGAGTACAGGGGGATGGTAATTTCCCTAGTCCTGCTGGTCACACTGTTTGTGATAAAAGCCAAGATAGCATGGTAGTCCATGTTTCATCCATGTTTCATATTTTTATGGGATACTCGAGAGAGGCAGGCATCATCCCATGTGCCTTGATTCCCTTACTAGTGGTGAACTTACAGTGCAGTTTGAGTTCTATCTGGAAGCAGTTCTGCTAGCAGAGATTTTCTTCTCCACTGCATTGCAGTGCTAGAAGCCAACACATCTTTGAAATATGGCTTGGAGCCATTTTTTCCAACAGCCATGTGCTCCTTGTGGGCTGTGATTCATTCAATGATCCCATAACTGATCCAGTCATTGCTGGATATATGTTTTTAGGGAGTGAGGAGGTCAGATCAAGGCACAGCAGTCAGAGAACTGTGCATAATCCAAGTGAAAACAATAGGAAAGGAGGATCTATGCATGTCTCTGAGAATTCCACTGCTAATGCAGCTGAATGTTGTTCCTATACACTATTTCATACAGCTGTATTTTAGTATCTATAACAATGTAAAATGCTACTACTGTGAAACTTACAGTAAGATATTCATCATTGAATAGATAGGCTTTATACATATATACATGAATCCTTGTTTTTCCAGATGCTTTTCAGGTTCTAAAATCTATCTTTAGCCTTGTTATCCATAGTATTGAGAGTATTCATTTGCATATCTTAAAAATAATCAATGCAACCTCACTTTTTTGTCAGTGGGGTTTATAAGACAATAATAATAATAATAATAATAATAATGTTTACATTTATTTCTACTGTGAAATGAAGTGTGAACTTGACTGATTTCAGATTTGAGTTCTAAGCCTTAATTTTTGAACTATAGGTGCCAAAGCAATGAGGCTGTAGTAGTAGAGTAGTAGTAGTAATAATAATTATTGTTGTTATTATTACTACTACAGTAATGAATAATAATGAAACTCACAAAACAGGATCTATTATTTCTGTCTTGCCTTATTTTTGAGTAATATTATCCTATGTAAAAAGGTGCTGGGTTTATAATCACTTAATGGGATTCTTAAAACCATTTTAGTGTCTTCTTTTAATGGACAAGCTTAGTTCCCTAGATAATACTGAAAAATACAAACTGTGTATACTTTGACTATGTTTCTTTTTATTTTACTGTGTAGAGATTTCATGAAGGAGGGAAAGGCCCTGAAAGCACTGCAGTTGCTTTGATTCTGCCAACTGACAGGTAAGTAGCTGTGGGTTAGAGAAGCTCCACAACATGTTTTTTTTGTTTTATCTGCCTTGTTGAACTGTCTTGGCTTTTGTTTCTTTCCTGCTTTGCTGTCTGAACTATACTAAATCCTGTTTTTTCTTTGTGAGATTACAGGAGTGCTGCAAAAATGTACAGATCTTTTTTTTTTCCTTTTTTTTTATTTCTTTAAATTCCAGTAAGAATGCAACATAAGGTTTAAAATGTTATTGTATATTTTTATGACCCACATGACTTAAACTGACTCTCAACATTTCTAAACTAAAGGACCATCAATTACAGTTTGTGCAGCATCCATTTCTATTCTCTGTGGAGCAGTTAATGTTACTTGACACCTACCTACATTTCCTTAAAGCTGAGTTGCTGAGATTTCTCAAAAATAATATGTCCAGGCTTGAAGATGTATTTTTAAACTTTCTCTAATTCACCCATGTTCCTGGTCTGGAGCAGCTTTTGCCAGTTCTGTTTTATTTCTGCTATATCTGTGCTATATTTATCTTATATTCATTTTTTAAAAGGAAGCTTTACTGGTTCTCAAAACAAATCCACAGTGCTCGAGGATCAATTAGACTGAAGATACTTTGAACTATTTTCATAATGTCATAGCTCCTAATTTTGCATTGTCTTTACTGGAGCCTGAAAAGCTTACAGCTATGTCTCATATTTAAAAAACATCATTCTTCTTTTAGTAAAACCCATCTTCTACACACAGCATTTTTAAGGAAAAAAATACTAAAGGGTGAGTAAGACAAACACAAGCCTTTGTTCTGCTAATCATTATGTTCATCTCAGGATTAGTCTAGGTGGAATCAGGGAAGAGCCAACTATTTAAAAACCTACTTGGCCATTAAGAAGTCAATAACCACTCTGTCCTTGTCTGTCTAATGTTGGTGATACCATTCTTGCAAGATTCTTTCTGACTGACATGTTTTTCCTACCACTTCTCTGGTTAGTTGTGTTTGCACCTTTATTCTGTGGAGCAGCTGCTCTCTACAGATGTTAGTTTTGTGGCTGTTTTTCTCCAGATAACTATGGCAATTTCTTTATATTCTGTCATGTTTCTAAAACATGCATATTTACAATTCTGCAACAGTAATCATGACTTAAGGTCCCGTAACTCATCATCACTACACACATGCAGAGATCACACCAAGGAAACCTGCAAGGTGAAAAATGCTGAAATACTATGTTACATACTGAACAACAACCTAAACATGTTGAATGTACAGTGGAACCAATTCTTTTTTTACATTTGCTGCAAATTTAGAGTTTGTGATATGCTGAGATTTTCATTATCCCTCTCCATTTTGTGTTCTTCGTAACTGTAAAAATTGCATTCAGGCTGACAGTATTTGCTGTCATTCAGTAACTGATTTTCTTTTGAAGGACAAGCAAAATCTATTAATTGGTTCCAACCAACTAATTTCCATCTTGGAAGTGTATTACTGGGCTACTTTTAGTTGTTCAGAGACAAAGAAGCATTCTGTCACTCAGAAAAGTTCAAAGGAAAGCAATTTCCTTTCTTTTCTAAAGGAAATAAATAAATGAATTAATTACATACACATGAGAAAATACAGTGTTGCTATATCCTTACTTGATAAAATAACAGGATATATTTTTTCTGCTGTTTCTTTGCTGCTTGCTGCTGATGCTACACAGGTGGACTCCCCCTGATATCCCAGACCTCATGTAAAGCATTGCTGCAGAAATTGTTGATGCCTGTGAGCAAGTACCAATAGAAGATTGAAAAGTTTCAGATAAAAGCTCAAATTACTTTCCAGCTTTGTATCAACACATTGCCAGTTACAAATTGCTATCTAAGAAAGAAAATTCTGCTTTTAAATACAGACGAATGTGAACATTTACTCTAATAACACCATCCTTGAGATTAAAAAAATAGTGTGGCAATTGCTATACTCTTTGGACTGGCAACAATATTATCTGAAATGGATCCTATTTTGCAGACATAGCTGGTGCGTCTTTTACACTTGCCCCACACTAAAATACGTGATGAAACCTTGGGGGGCACAGCTGTGTGCCCAATAACTGTCTTGATTAAATACATGCAAAAGGCAGGTGTCACTGCACACATGCTGTAACTTTTAACTCACAAAAGACAGAACATCATTAGAGAGGTTTTCAAAGTAGACTCCCTTGTTACTCTAGCTGATGCCTTAAAGTTTGTTTAGTGTTCTAGGGTAAGATTTTTAAAATATTCAAGCTGATAAATATTAGCATGTAAACAGAGACACTTTAAAAAGGGCTGTGATTGCAGTGGCTTTTTTACGTTCAACATCATAAAGCTCCGGCAAAAAGAGAAAAAGAGAATTAAATTTTGATATCAGCATTAATTCTTTTCTCAGCTCCCTTTCGAGGTTAAGGAAGAATACTCCGTGTAGCTAATACACCCTCAGTAACATAAAGGGCTGTTTAAGCCAAGGAAGAAATTCGGTCTTTCCTAAGAAGCTCGGGCAGAAGGCGGCATACTAAAAGCAACCACAAGATGTCAGCCTTAATGAATTACAGTAGATTATTCTGATTGGTTTCTTTCTGATAAGTAACTAGGTAGGGGAAAACTATTCATCATGTTGAAATATTTGTAGAGAAAGTAATCTAAGAATAATATACCTACTCATAAACATATTTAGAAAAATGAACGATCACATCCAAATACAGCCCCTATGAGTATTTGTTTCTGTTAGGAAAAAAGCTGAAGATATAACCCTTCTGCTAGAGACTCACAGGAAGGACATAGCAGGGATTTGTCCCTCCCTCCTTGCCCTTTTCTCACACTATTTCTCTGAGCATTTTCTGTCAGAGCTGGAATATAGGACTACATGGACTCTGGGCTTTTTTCTTTAAAGCTATTTTTACTTTCCTGATATTCTTGCCCGTGTTCTCATCCTACACTTCTGAATGCTTGTAAGATAGTAATATAGTAAGAAAGTCCAGTTTCTATTTCCAGTCCAGATTGGGAGACATCCAAGTAACAGATATGGAGCATGGTTCTTGCAATATTTTGCTATCTGTTCCCTCATAGTTCACTTTTGAGACCTGACAAAGAAGTTGTGCTCTCCATTGCTTTTTTTTTGAGGGACACTCTTTTTACCTCTAGCTACTCACATGAGCACTGTTCTTGTGTTTGTTACCAGTTTGCTCACCAGATTTACCATTAGCTACTGCCATCAGTCACAACCCCCTGCTCTTGTTTCTGCTGGGTGTTCACACTGTGCTGCTTTGCTCTGCTCTGTTCTGCAGCAAAACAGCTGACTGCTTACGTGCCTCTGCTCAACCCTTTATTTCCGCAGTCCATACAGTCTTTCAGTTATGCTTAAGAAGTTGAAGTGGTACCCAGGATCTGCACAGAGACATTGCCAAAATGGGCAGTTTCCCAGCAGGATCTTACCCATGCTCTGAAAAAAACCAGACAAAACATCAAAAGATGCTTTGACCCAGATTTGCTTTGGGTTCTTTCGCTGTGAGATGCAATGGCAAGCTGCAGCATTTACTTTCTCAGCAATCACAGATAAGCTGCCTGAAACTCAATTAAAACTTTTACAAATCATCTTGTAGCTGAAATATCCCAAAGCACCACAACACTTACCAGGAAACTAAACCCTAAATCTTTGGTTCCTTCATTGGCCTGCTGCAGACAGGCCATCTTACAGGGTTCTCACACAGGTTGTCAGTCTCCCTTGCACCTCACACCTCCAGCCTTACAAACCACTTAATTGAAGTTGATCGACTCTTGGCATTCAGCTACTAAGTGAAAGCACTTTTACTAAAGTTACTTTGTTAAAATTTAATTCACCTTCTGTGTCTTCAGGTTTCATAATGCACTGTTTGATTGTTTCCAGTCTCCGTTGGGGGATTTGCTTCTGCTCTCTGAAGAGAGCAGGCATCCCAATATGCAGATTAAAGGTGTTATGGGGCTTGGCTCTGTTCTTTCCAGTGATAAGAGAACAGAGAGCAGAGAGACCATCCTGTGACTGCCTAATACTAATCCCAAAACAGGGACACACAAAATGCACCCTTACAAGGCGAGAAGGGAGATGATCCACTTGTGTGGAGCCTCCAGTAGCATGAATCTGCATCCCATGGCTGAAAGTCACTTGGTATCTGGGACAAGTGTGGTTGCAAACGAAGCTTATTTGTGTGCGTGGTTGAAAGATGACTCATGTTCTGGTGAGATTTGTTCTGTGCTTCATAAAATGAATGTGGTATGGTAGCATGTTTCAAAATTTAGGAGGGAAAATGTTTGGGGATGTTAAAAGCTTTTTCCTGAAACACCATTTATTGTAACGGTATCCTTTACTTGCAATAGTCCTTTTTTAGATATTAAAAGTAAAATGGTGAGGGATGAAAATCTGTTTCTTCTTGTTTCTCTCAACTTCTGTCTTGTAATTTACCTGGAATCTGTCTGGCATTTTGGTACATAATCAGTCCATTCCTGTGTACTTTCTACTCTGGAAAGCAACTAGACATATTGGCCACTACCACAGTCACAAAGGATATAGAATAATAGACTCAGGAGTTAAGGTCCATTGATTTAGTACTCACCAATTATTTTACAATGAGTACCACTGGAGCAATGCAAAATATCAACAAGACAATGAAATACCAGAATTTATCTAAAAATATATCTGACATAGATACTTTCTGCAGAAAGTCCAATGCTTCAAAAATAAATAAATTTTCAGATTAGTCTGTTAATTTTATTTCTATCTTTCAACAATTATAAACACAGTCTATTAGAATTTGCCATTTAAAGAGCTTGTTCCTGTCACAAAATTGAGTAGTGTAGCACCACATCTCTTACACTAGAAGCTCCTCAAGCACTTGGTTTCATGGGTATCTTTACATTAGTCAGTACAGCCTGAACTAAAGTTTCATTGAGAACAGCTAATAGAGTTAATGTATTGCATTAAGAGGGAGTTTTCTTTCCTCGCCTGATGCTTAATCAGCTTCTTAGATGTTATTCACTTGCTCACCTGTCCTCAGTATGTGATTTTTTAGTTTTATGGTTTTAAGACAAAATTATAGGTCAATGTTTCTTTCAATACCAGTTTTCACCATTGACAGTGATGATGATAGAAGATGTATGCCTTCCCCCATGGCAAGACACTAATTCACAATGCATTTTCTGCCCTGCATTCCTAATATTACCCATCACATTCCTTATCTTCTTATTCTGTCACTTTTATTTTAAAAACTTGCCGACCCATAACCACTACTCTCATTCTACTCTACATCAGCTTCCAGTATCTCTTCCAAACATTCACTTATGGGCAGAAAACAAACAACCCAAACCTGATGAGCTATGAAGTGTTACCAGTTTTCTGTCTCATTTTCCTTCTTCCACCAGAGTATTTCCCAGAGGGCAGGATGTGGCTTAGCAGTGTGCCCGAAGAGCTAGCCAGGCAAATGAGGATGTTGTGGACTTTAAGATAAGGTTTCTTTTTAACAGGCAAGACCATGGAAGGGTAGAATTCTGGGTGCTATCCTGGTTTTAGCTTCCCAAAAAAAAACCATAAAAAAGTTGGTTTTCCAGATTTCTTTTTTTGTGTGTTTTCCTGTACTGCATGAAACCCATACTTAGATTTTGAAATTTTCAGACCTCTCAGCATCTTTGTCACTCACTTTTTTCCTCTCTGAATTTGGACACATGTCAAGGTTCCTGTGCAACAGGGGACCTGGCGAGGGGCAGAACTGTAGCTCTGGAGTCTGTTTGACAGCACATACTACTGGGTGTTCCTCAGCTTGTCCTTTCTGCCTCATGCAGCTCATCAGTTGGGTTTTCAGCTGCACCTCGAGCCAGAAAACACACACAAGTTATTTTGGAGGTACGTCCTGTAGGTAGCTTCTTATTTGATGCCATGGCTTGGGAACATGGACCAGGGGATAGTTGAACAAGCATCAGTTTTAAAAGATGATTTGACATATCTAGATCTGAGAGGAAAGGTCATTCCTGCTCTGTTACTCTCAAAACACCTGACAAACCTTGAGCACAAGAGCACAAATATATAATGATAATAAACAGTAACATATTCTTTTTAATAGTATTTTTTTCTTTCTTATAATATCTATTATTTTTCAGAGAGGTTTGTTGTTGCGTTGTGTCTATTGCCAAAGAATTCAATTCTATGAGTGAAAGCAGCTTTGTAAATGAAGCATATATATGGTTGGGAAAAATAACCTCATAGAATACCCAGTCTTGACACATTTGCTTGTCATCTCAATAACTTCCTCGGAGCAAGGAGGGGGGTGGATCCTGGAAAGAAAGGAAGGGATGTGTAGGACAAGAAGCAAATTGGTTTACATCACTCTGAGCTAATACTCGTTTCCCTCTCTGAGATCTTTGGGTTCACCTAAGTGAGATGAATGGTTTATTTCGTATGCTTGGGACAAACGCTCCCTATTTATAGCTCAGCTTTTCTGATGGCAAGGTATGTATAAGAAGATTAACACATAGAAAATGAAGCCATGATAAAAACAGCTATTGTAAAGTGCTAGAAAATGTAGCCATAGCCAAAAAGTAGCACACAGCCACGACCATTTGGCAGTTTTCTTCTACTTTGGTTATTTGTAACTTGAGTTACAGAAGCAAGGAAAAGTAACACTTGTCAGCAAGTTGCTGCCTGTAATATACATGGGATGCCAGAGAGGGCACCCAACCGCACAGAGCAAGGGCACAGTACGCCCATGGTGGCAGTGGCCCTGTGGGACAAGCAGGCAGGGATGCACAGGACACAGCAGCAGCAGAAGGCTACAGGCAGATTAATACTACAGAGGAGTTTAATTTGTTGCCTACCACTGTCTTCCAGGGAATGGAACGAGTTTCTCATGAACAAAACACCACCAGCAGAGCCCCATTCTCAGGCCACACATCCTGTCTGAATTGTAGGGCTGTATGAAGCACCAGGAACATGCTCTGTGGAGTTCACCCAGAGGTGGAAAGCAGGAACCTAGAGATTTAAAAAAATCGTGTTCATATGCAAGGAAGTTTAGGGCATGAGGTCAGGAGACTTCTGAGGTGTCACATAAAAATTGCTAAGGCAGCCTAGCACACACAGACTGTGCTTGGCTTTTACTTCCCTTGGCAAGTTTCACAGCTAACACAAATTAGAGTGTGCTAGAATAAGACGTGCCAGATCTCACATTAACGATATACTGTATTACCTACACATGAAAATATAGAATATGACAGACCTATGACAGACCACTGGGAGGTTGCCAGTTCCTGCAATGACCTAGTTTTTGACTATTCAAAAAAGCAGACAATAGCTATTTTAATCAGAAACTTTGATTTTCATACTGCACCTAAATAATTAATGAAGGAAAAACAACAATCATCTAAATATATTAATCTACAAAGTTACATGCGGCTATATATATACAAGAGAAATATATATTTTTTATTTTTTATTGTCACTGTCTTTGATAACCTCCCCTTTGATAAAACTGGAACAGAGGTTGAATAATATTTTTGGTCAGTTTTCTATTTATAGCAAGGGCATCAGATTCCTTGTGAATAAGGGAATCAGAATCCAGCCATAAAGGAATTAATACTGATCTATTTACATACAAATTATGCCCTTATATAAATATTTAAATACAGCTTTGAAGAGGTATCTATCCCAATGCAAGGCCAGATTTATATATGGGTATATATGTTAAAAATCCTTTAACATGTTATAAAGCAAGTCTGATTTCTAATTATACTGACTCTGCAGAATTTTTGTGCTCCAAAGGTTTAATGTCTGTCTCTAATCCTGATTATTCTTAATCTTAAATCAGAGAAAATCCTGTGCTCCCCTCTGCAATACCTGATCTTGATTCCTGGATTACCTTATAAATACTTAATTGCTCATTAAAATGAATCTTCTTCTTTTTAAAATATATATTTTACATAAATAGGACCTGAGTTTCATTTTCTCGCTCCTAGGCATTGTTCTCTCTTGCAATGATGTCTCCTAGGTATTCTAGGTGTGCTGTGGAAGAAAATACCTGGATTCATCTGATTTCTGAACACTTTTCTTCCGCTCCAAATACAGAACAAATACACATGGAGGCAACGTCAGAGATTTGAGAGGACTTGCACCCACTGAGCACGTACACCACAGTGCTGATCTTATCCACCCCTGAGCTTCCCTCTGTACGAGTAAATCTGTGCCTGGAACTGCTGCTGGGCATTGGAACTGAAGTGTTTGTATTGGTAAATTGTTGAAGGAGTCCTTGGAAAAGTTTTGCCCAGGCACATCTCTCCCAAGCAATTTCCAGTCATAGCTAAGGAACAGTCCAAGGCCAGGAACATTTCTAACAGGGCGTGCATAAGGCCACCCTCACTTAGAAACAAAGGCTGATACTGGCTGTTGTGCTAGCCCCAGACAACTACTAATTTGTTAATTCATTGACTAGGAAGCCCATTCCTTCATGGATTAAATGTGAGTTCATTTTATTTATTATGGCTCTTAACAGATATTCCGTGCCAGGTATGGTAGAAAGAATACCAAACCTCCCACAAGGTGTTGCCTTCATGCAGGCACTGTCTCTGTCATGGTGTTCACATGGGAGAATGATACATTTTCCTGGGTAAATCAGTGAAGAAGAATGAACAAATAGAAAATGTCATTGTACCTCTGAACACTGTGGGCAGTTCTACCTCCTCACCAATCTCAGAAAGACTAAAAAAGTATATCATGGGTAGTTGAGGTTATGAAATTGCTCCCATCTGAGAAGTTTCTAAATACTCAGAGGCAGAGCTGGGGGTGAGGAGGAAGGAATAATAGATCTTTGTAAAGTCAGGAATACCACAGAAAGGTGCACAACAAGAGATTATGGAGCATCAAGTGAAATTTCAAGGCACCATTCTGAATATGAACCAAAGGAAGGATTGTTTCAAACAGCATATAGGAGACTGGAACTCATTGCCACAGGACACTGTGGTAGCCCAAAGTGTAAATGCGCTCAAAAAGCAGCTAGAGAAGTTTCTAGGAAAAAAGTTCATCCAGGGCTGTTATACACCAAGTCCTGGATACAACTCTGTCTGTAAAACGCCTGTGGACAAGATCAGGAGAATATACTAAGCATCACTATATGGTTTTACATCCTTTAGTGAATAATGCTGATCATTAGGATATTGGGCTTTACATTTAATTACTAAAATCTCTCTTATTTTCTATTCTTCAATAGAATTAATTGCTTAGTTAATTACATCTCTAATTGTTAATTACTGCCAGCCCATAATTTGCGTTGCCCATTATTTGATGACTTGACACTAGCTGGTTCATAAACTGTTGATCTGTTTTCATGTGTGTTAATGCAGTTACAAATTATACTCCAAATACAATTTACATATTTGTCCCATGACTCAAACATTTGCTCCTTAAACATGGCTAATTGAAAATGTATGTGTCCAGTCTATAATATAATCATCCTAGTTAATTAATATTCATTAGCTGGAGTTTAAGCACTAATGAAAACTCAAATTGGCCTCAAATCTTTGGTTTGGATCTTCGCCTTATTTAAAGTGAAATAACTTTGAGGAAGAATGATAGCACCTCATCAGACAGTGGCCTGCCAGATATCCAAGGTGTGCAATTGAATATAGAACAGAGTAAAGTTTCCGTGCCTGTTGTTAAAGGAATATATTATCATTACTGTAGCTCAGAGCTGGATTAACTTTGGATGTACAAAAATAGCTTCAACATCTGTGCAAGGTGAGTTTTGACTCTGGCGATTAGTGTCTCACAAGAAGAAGAGATACTCTAACAAAGTCTCTATTCACAATTGGGTCTCAGGAATTAATGAAGTCAGGCCAACTAAGCTCATGATTCACTTCAGTAACAACACTGAAAAATGTTGACATTATGTAGCTCTGGCCCATATTTCTGCTAAATGGGACCCTTAATAACTGCATAGCAGAAGCATGGGCATCAATATAGCAAGTTCTGGGTATGCAAAGTCATACAAAATTTATTTAATATCCTGACAGATCTTTAAGATGAGCACTGAGAAAAAATTTGCCTTGTTTCTTTCCATTTGCTCATCATCTTCTTTCTTTCTTTTTATATTTTTCCTTCCTCCCTTCAAACCCTGGCAGAGCATATATGTTTCTGAGCCTGACAAGAAAAACACTACACTGTGTTAAACTATACATGGCAAAGGAGTGGTTTTTAACTTAACCTCTTGAGAATTTGGCCAATGAGCTTGTGCAGATCTGTACTTTTTAAGTATTTTCCTCTCTGTAGAATGCAAGTTTAAAGTAATATTGCTGTCAGCACAATCATAGCCTTAGTTAAAGGTCTACAGCAGCTCTCCCTTAGCTAGGATTTATGGTCTCAACTTTCTTTTGAACCAATCCGTGCAATTACTGAGCCATCAGCCCAACATGCAATACCCTGGAATACTGTATTACAATGTATATTAGTGGAAGATACTTTGGTGGAAAAAGTAATCTTTTTAAAGGAAAAAAGAGCATCTTAAATCTAGGCATATGAAATTTTGGGTTCCAAATATAGCACTAAACCAGTCCTTAGTAATGCTAGAAGTTAGTCCTGCAGTTTATTCCACCTTTGAGGTCATTTGCCTATTAATACCTTAAAGTATCATATCAGAAAAATACATATGTGCCAAGTTATGTGTCCTCTGGTGCTGAGGGCGATGCAATTTACCATCAGTGAGGTGGAAGTGATTCAGAGATCAGGGGAAAACCGTTCAACTGGCATCACTGCCTAAGAGGACAAGTAACACAATGTTGCAAGAGGGCAGCAAGATTAACACTGTCTTGCAAATGTGTAGACTTCCAAGCACATTGCCTTGACATCCTAAAGGCACTAAACTTTCAATTTCCTTGCATCTCCTTTGAGCACATGCTGTTTTCTCCTCCCTGCATGGTCCACAATGTGTAAATCAGTAGCCATACCTATCTAAGTGCTTGTGTGCACCTGTGCAGGTGGTGAGCTCAACAGCACAACTGAACCACCTCAAACATGTAGTCAGGGAAGAGCTGTCTGTGAATAGTTTTTCGTGTCCTTTTGGTACCTCAAAGACCAAAGTAAGAAGCCTTCCAAGAGGTGTCTTGAAGATACATGAGTTTCTTGGAGGCAGATGGAGGTGATACTCAATTCAGCTGAGGAAGAAAACTCATCCTATACTTGGTGTATAAGTTACATGTTTTTCAACACTTTCCCATATAAGCCCAGCTAACTGACAGATTTAAATGCAGAGATAATAATAGTGTTCCATTTTTTTTTTTTTCTTTTCTGGCAGATTTTTTTTCACTTACTTTTCAGCCAGGTCCATTGATGAAAGTTTCACTGACCAACTGCACAAGCATAGATTCTGGTGTAACGCAGGGAAAGATGTAAACAGAAAACTTGGGGGTTTTGCTGGTGTGAATTTGAAAGTGACCTTCAAATGAAAAAAAAATAAATCAGTAAATTTCCAACCTTCTCTTCTAAAGTTCAAAAAAATTTTGAGGGGGGGGAGGGTGTTTCTGTCTGTTTTTTATGAAGGAGAGCTGATGACCAGTTTCAAGAATATGCAAAAATCTGGCACTATAGAAAGGACAAGAAAGCAATTTCACAGTTATGAAACAGATTACTGGTCACAAATTTCTTTCCTGTTGAAATTAACAATTTGGTAGTTGGAAAACCTAATTCCTGTAGTATTTTACAGATAGGTGAAACAGTTATTGGCAACAGCAGAACAAAAAAATTCTTTTAGCAGTGTCTTTGAGGAAAAGAAATAATTAAAGTTCACATTGATCAGTGTCATAAATTATGGAAATTTGTCTTTATAGAGAAGGGCTGGAGGCAATTTCTTCTCTAGATCATCCTCTTCCCTGGAAATTTGCTCTATCTCTGTCTTTCTTTGACTGAGAAAATTTTGTCTTTTTTTCTTTCTTCAGCCAGAGCTCTGAATTGTCCAAGAGGAGCACAGCCATTGTGGTACTTCAAAGGCCAGGACATAATCTGTAATGTAGGTCACATTTGACACATGAATAAGTTTAGAAGTCAGCAGAAAATGGTATTCATGAAAGTCTTCCTCTAACTACTCTGTTGTCTTTCATACACGTAGTAAATCTGTATGTTCCAACTGTCATTTACTTCGTGCTCTGTGGTGGTTTTGTTTGAGGTTCAAAAAGGACAGGACAGTTGGTCTGCTGCTAGATCCCTCATGGTTAGGTAGAGTTTTTTGGACAAAAAAGAATTAATTAGCAGCCTCTATGTAGTTTGGACATCACTTACATGATTTTTCAAAGAAAAGACTTATCTGGTTAGTACCAGTTGGTAGAAAGAGTGTCCAACCTCATGGAATACAAAATGTAAGTAGGAAAGGGGTAAAAGATTATTTAATTTCTTCAAAGTATATTGAAGAAAGGTTCTTCACGTGCCTTGCTGAATCCTGGACTAGACATACTGAAGGCAGAGAGAATAGCAGCATTGTTCAATTGAGTCTCTGGAGAGAAGGGACAATGAGTTTTACATAAAATTTGGAGGATGTCAGGAGTGTCTTGGAACGGGGAAGAAGGGGGTAATGAGAGAGCAGCTTAATTTCCAAGATTTTGATTTGCTCCCACTCTACTTTCTTCTATGTCAACACAGATTCAGCAGAAGCATTCACGCAGAAGAGAGCAGGTGACAGGACAGCCAGTTCTGGGAGGGGGCAGTGCTGTCACGTCCTTGACCACCATTCCACATACCACTCTTCACTGAACTCAATTTGATGAAATCATTTGTTGGTAAGACCTCAGTTCCTGTCTCCAATCAGGCTCTACATTGCCTATTTTAAAATAATTAAAACCAAACCACAACTTTGCAATTCTTTCTGTGCTGTTCCTTGCACTTATTAGGAGCTCTCAACTGCCAGGCTACTTTGTTATCCTTTTTCAGATATGTCCTTTATATTTATTCCATAATGCCTGCAGAAAATATGACAACAGATTACTGGTATCCTGTAATCACTGTTAACTCACTGATTCCTGATACATTCTTATCAATCTTCATTCTTATTTTGAATTGGAAATTCTTTACTGAAAATACTTTTTTTTTCCCTCTCTATTTGCATGAACCCTTACACAAATATGTGTCATGTAGGAAAAAAAGCAAGCGAGAAAAAAAATCTACCCCATATAATCTAATTCACCTATTCTCTGCCTGTTCCACTCACTTTTTAAGCACTAGGTCCCTTCAATCAACAAAAGTTGTAGAAGACTTGCATGGCTACAGTTCAGCTTTCACAAGCAGAGCCTGAAGGGTGCTGTAGGTTGCAGGGTCAGTTGAAAAGCTCTTCTGTTTTTAACAGACTGTTTTTTTCTGACCATAGAGATAATGAAGAGATAAAGCCTTATCTCCTCCTTTTCGTAGTTTTGCTATTTGCCCTTTCATAGTTGCTGACTGGTTATTTAAACAAAAGAAAAGAAAAAAGGAATACTTTTTTCTTCAGACTTCCAGCTGTGTTAGCGTATCTGTTTATTTACATGTTTCCAGGTCTGGCCGCAGCACAATAGGATGGCTCTAAAGAGCTGAATGAGGCTTGTCTCCCCTTATTAAGTGTCAGTTTATGGTTGAATGACAGAGGAATTTATAAGCAGAATTATCTAGCCAGACCCAGGAAGGGCTATAATCTTTATATCTATCATATATCGGTATCATCTGTATCTATCTATATATCTATTAAGGAGTTAAAGAAAACTCCTTCTTGGGATTTGGCTTCCGTTTAATTTTTCTCTGCATGTTCCACTGTTAACTGTTAAGTAATATATACACCATGTCACAAAGCTGAAATGTGTGAATCCCAGTATTTGTCACTAAGAAAATGGCATGCTGAGGGAGACAATTCTCTAGCCTTTCTGACTCTTCCTCAGATTGGCAGTTATTTTTTTAAGAAAGGCAGTGAGAGTTATGGTAAACAAACTTTGTGAAAAATTCTTTTCTTTAAAGTCTTTCATTAAGAGATGTTTTTATTCTTGTGTTGTAAAAAGGTAAAATGAAGAAATCCTATTCCCATCAGAAAGAAAACTTTTAACAGGCAGAATAGATTCCCCAAATTCCACTGTACAATTTATTCTTAATTTCTGTATCCCTAGAGTAAGCTTAATAATTTTCTAAGTATCAAAAGTAACTCACTTTAGGAAGGATGCTAAGTGACAAGTAGCACTGCTATATAGTATAGCATGTACAATTAAAACACAGATCTTAGCCAATTATCATCTTAGAGCAGTAATCAACAAATAAAAAAGAACTTCCTAAGCCATCAAAAAATTCTTCAGTCATTCAAAGACACTTGAATTACTGTCATGAAACACTCCAAATGAAAGCTTATCTGTGATGAACTTAGGGCAGTAAATTTACTTACTTTTAGTAAGAAAATATATGTGTATTTATTATATTCCACCTAATCTATATTTTTAGAATACCATCCTTTTTTAAAACTGACATGTCACTTAAAAACTGGTTGAATATTCACCCAAATTTCCTTGATGTAGGATATTTATTTCATGCAATTACAGTGCTGTTCACTCCTGTTCAATTAAGGCATCCTCCGTTTGATACATTTGTGTTTAGTGCTCTGTAAATTTTACAATTATTTTAAATTTACATCATACTGTTGGGGTGTTTACATCAGATCATAATCTGATCTATCTCCATATTCATATAGAGAATCTCAAATAACTACCATGTGATGACTTTGTAAATTGGTGGTGAAGAAGTTACAACAAAATATGCAAACATATGTAGACACTTTTTTTTTTTTAATGGAAAGGTGATGAAAGCTGCAGAAACTTGTGATTATTTTATCAGGTCAGATCCACCATTCCCTTTGACTTAATGCAAACCTGAACACTTCCTTAAATGTAAAATTCTACACAAGATGTGCTCAGATGTTTTCTTGGAGCAGCATTCAAAGATGATGTTTTATTTAGTCAGATCTCTATGATCTATAGTAAATCTTTAAAAGTTCAGTTCTTTCAGCTTTGCTAATGACCTAATTAACCTCTGTATTTGTATAATCAAATTTAATTTACTTAACTTTTTAAGGTTTTGCTTTATAAAAAAAAAATAGTCTAATGAATAGGCTACAAATCTAAAACTACAGTGATAGCAGTTTGCCTTTTATCTCAGGCTTGTAGCTGTCAGCAAAAGCAGAAAAATACATTTTTTTAGTGTATGTCGCCTATCTGTAAAATTGCACAAATACTTCTCTTTCTTTCATGGCTGTCATAAGAAATACATTTCATTAATGGCTATGAGGCATTCAGATACTGGGATGAGAAACATGAATGCACATAGAGGAGTAAACTAAAGAGTGACGGAAGATGGGTCTGAACACAGGAATTTACTCATATGCATGAACAGTGAATGAATTAGCCCTTTGCTCAGCAATTTAGTGCACAGCTCACAAGTTAGAAAGAGGGGAGTACCGTTTCCAATTATGATGTTGTACCTGGCCACAATTCGAAATTTAGAGTTTAACAATACAGACCTTGGCTTGGTACCTGAAGTCAAATGAGCAAGAGGCAGAGAAAAACATGGAGTTCATTAGTCCTGAGATGCACTCTTTTCTCTGTGCCTGTAGGACTTAGCTGATGAGTATATTTCCTGGTGATAAAATCAGATCTGTGTATCACAATATATGGTGCATCACTGTTTTATGTGAGCAGTTTGAGGAAGAAAACAGTTCCCATTACATGACAATCATTTTTTTTGAAAGCTCCCTGCTCTGCACTGGGCAGATGTGCAGAAAACAAAGGACTTTCTAATTTTGCTTTATTTTTTAAATGAAAGACAAAATCAAAAACAAAAACAAAAGCAAAAACAAAAAAGAAAAGAAGCCACAACGGCGGTCTCTGCTCCCAAAAATATGTTTGAAAGACCCATTTAAAACCATTGTCTGAATTCAGCAGACAAATTATTTCTTAGTTTATCTGCTCCAACTAGCACAATGAACTTCAATTGCACTAACTGTATCATATTCCAATATAACAAATCCCACTTGGACAGCATGAGTACCCAAATACTTGGCCAGATGAGTTCTTATCCTAAGTTAAGAATAACTTAAGTCTTTTCAATCTTTTTAATTTTGACATGGCCTTACCTGAGCACTGGTCTTGGTTTCACCCGAGTGAGGCCATGCAGCCACATACAGCTCCAGCTGAGCTGCAGATATCTGCCCCCATGGCAGAGTTTGGGTGGATGTTTCATTTTCAAATTTGAAAGATTTGTACTATTGATGCTGGCTCTGATTATGTTTGTGCTTAACTGCACTTTCTAGGTTGCAATTCACTTTTAGCTTATGCATTATTTCCAGATCTAAAACCAGACTGTAAGAGAGCTTCCCTTAGCAAAATGCTCTGTTTCTGTATCAAGCTTCTTCCCTCCCAGCTGTGTGTTTATGCTTGTGTTTTGCTCCTGTGAAAATGCCTAGAGGCCTGTGGAAGACAGGCACCACCTAAGTTAAGTAATAATCTCATTATTATTAAACTCTTACCTTGCATGGATGATTACATATTTCTGGGTTTGTAACATACATTCTCCTGCTGCCCATCCTCTGCAGGTCTCCTTTATTTAGTGTTTATTACAGCCCATGTTTATTACAGAACAGTCTTGTTTCTACTACATTGCCTTGCTAGATATTTCCACCTTGATACATTTCTCTCTTTCCCTCCATCTGTTAACATTTCCCTTTCCTTTGTCTTTAGTGTTAATCTGTGAATCTTTTCAGAGAAAAAAAATTTTTTTCAATATCCTGTCTTTCACTTAGGTGAGCATTTTTTACCATAACTAGTGTGATATCTTTTACACAGCTTGCCTCATTTCACAAATCACAGAGTCACTGATGAACGATCACCCTGTCCTCCTCTGCTATATAAATAAGGTCACCTACAGCAGGGTGTTTAGGGGTGGATCCATTAAAAGTCTAATGATCTTTAAGGATGGAGAATCCTCAATCTCTCCCGGAAACGTGTCAGTATTCGGTCATCTTTAAAGTGTGTGTAAATGGAATTTTCAATATTTCTTCTTGTGCCCATTGTGTTCTGTGCTTTCAGTGAGCATCACTGAGAAGAGTGTGGCTCTGTCTTCTCCCCATCAGGTATTTATTAGACTCGTTGATCAGATTCCCCTTGAGCCTTTTCTTCTTCAGGCTAAACAGTTTCAGCTGTCTCAGCCTCTTCTTCTATGGCAGATGCTCTAATCCCTTAATCATCTATGTAGCCCATTGCTGGACTCACTCCAGCATGTCTGTCTTGTACTGGGAAGCCCAGAACTGGACCCATCACTCCAGAACTTCTTCCCAGTGCAGCTCAGGATACTGTTGCCTCTCTTTGTCAGAAGTGCATATTGACTCATGTTCAGCTTGATGTCCACCAGGACACTCATCTCATTTATTGCCAAGATGCTTTCCAGCTGGGCAGCCCCCATCATGTGATGGTGTGTGGAATCCTTCCTTCCCAGGTGCAGAACTTGTTGCTTCTCTTTACTGAACTTAGAGGATGCCTCTCAGCCCAATGCACCAGCCCGTCCAGGTCCCACTGAATGGCGGTATAACTATCTGATCTATCAATCACTTCTCACAGTTTTGCACTTTGGCAAAGAAAATGCTTTTATAACATTGTCTTCTTTGAAATTAATCTTTACAAAGCCTCTCATTTCTCTCAGACACTTTTTAGTCTTTGTGCAGGTTCTTTCTGTGATTTGTCTCATAGAAAGTATAGAACAATGCAGGTCTCTCCCTGAAAAAAGCCACATCAAACCTACCGTGACTTTTAAGGAGAACATGGATAGATATTTTTGTTTCTTTCTTTCTTTATTTCAGTCCCCTTTTGTAGAATTCATTTCAAGTTTATTACTCCCATCCATCCTGGGATGGACTCCTAGAATGACCTGTTCTTCAAACAACATTGTTGTGAGCTATATATCTGCCTTCGAGGGTCTTTTGTTGCCCAGGGGAGCCAAGTGATCCTAGGAAATAAAATCTTTTCTCTTAGTAGCTTTCCTTTCAAAAGTAAAACTGAATCTTTAACAAAATCATGCAGGTTCAAAGAAACTTGGGAGAGACCAAGATTTTGGAAGCGTTTGCAGTGTTTTTCAGGTTTTTCTAGAAACAACAGATGTTTGAAGAGAATTTGGAAAAGGAAATATCCTTAATGTCTATATACGGCAGGTTCTGAAGCAGTGAAGGATATCAGTATGTTTGAAAGGGTAAGAAGAGCACCAGAAGCTGCTAAACCAGGTCACATATTTGAAATACACACTTAGATCAGGCAATTGTCACCTGGGAAAAGCATATATTTCTAAAAATTACTTGTCAACTGTGACTATTTGCTGCGAAATTATAGCCCTGTCTACCTATACAATAAGTTGAACATGTCCAGCAAAGGGTCATGAAGATAATTAAGGGATTGCAGCACCTACCATACAGGGAGAGGCTGAGAGCTGGGGTTGTTAACTTGGAGAAGACCCTTCTCACTGGTATCCCATGACAGGACAAGAAGCAACAGCACAGATTGAAATATAGCAAATTACATTTAAACACAAAAACTATCTTACTGTGAGGGTGGTTGAATGCTGACACAGATTGGCTGATGAGTTTGCAAAGTTTTCATTCTTGGAGGTATCAAAACCTGACTAGACACAGCCATCAGCACCCTGCTGAAAGTGAGCCTGCTTTGAGCAGAGGAGCTGAATTAGGTGATCTCCAGAGATCTCTTCCAAACTCAACCGTTCTGTGAACCTGTTTGGGGACTGTTTTCTTGAATGACAACTGAAGAACAGTTTTAAGGCATCCTAAAGACCTTTTATCTTTAAGCTGCTCAGCTACACTGTCTTACTTCACAGGGAAACTGAGTGGCAGCTGCACCATGACAGAATGAAGTAAGATATTTTTGACACTCTCTCACTCAAGTCTTTGTCACAGCTACCAGTATGCTGTGTCCACAACAGCCTTCAACACAGAAAGTTAGGGACTAAATCAGACTTGACAGGTGGGGTTGTTTTCCCCCTCTTCCCACCCAGCTCACTCCCGTTCACTTGCACAGTGACCAACTGAACTAGCTGAAAAAAAACCCACTTCTCTTTTAAAGAATGTACTTCAGCCATGCTCATTTGCTCATTCACCAGGCCAGTTCCTAGTGAGGGAAGGGACCATTTGTTCCAGAATTGGCTTGAGGCAGAATACTTTTTTTTTCAATGGCCCTTCCAGCTTACTGAATGGCTCAAATTTTGATGCATGAGAAGCTGTCCCCATGAAAAGAGACCAGATCTGGGAAAAAACCAAACACCTAACTCTGAGACAGGCATCATGTCATCTGGACTACGCCCTCTTCCAAACTGTACTCTTGTTTAAGAAAACAGTTTCTCTAGGTCGGGACCAAAAGATGTTGGTGTCTTGCAAGAACCCAGCTTCTTTCCATGTTGAAACTATCCTATAGTTGATTCCTAATTTCAGAGGATTTTCAGTTTATAATATTTTATTGGCGTAACTCTTGATTACACAAGGGAAAAAACAAAGCAAGTACAAACCATGTTTATATCAGCAAATATCTTCTGCTTTTTCCAAGAATGTCTTAGCCACCACTTGCTTTGTATGTCATCATTGTTCAAGGCTCAAGAAAGTGAAGTTTTCATCTCTCTCATGACTGCTTTGTCCCTTCACTTCTTTCTGGGCTTGTTTGTTAGCTTTTCCTCTTTCTTCTGAAGAAAGCAAACTTAATAGGTTTTAACTAATGATCATGCCCTCTACACTAACTATAACACATATAATTAATGATGGAAGCAAAAGGTTAAGTAAACAAAAGGTCATGACGATTGAGGCTGATTTCATTAGACAGCATCGGTATGTTATTGTTCCCAATGCAGAAATCTAGGTTTAAAGGAAGGTAATGCATTCATTAAATTGGGCCACAGGAAATGATCATTCTTTCGTTTCTGTTGGGTCACCTGCAACAATTACTTTATTAGAGTCACAAGCAGCCACTGCTAACAAATAGCCTGAAAAGTATATATGAATGTGCTTTCATCAAAATTATTCACAAACATTTTGATTCTTACACACTTATTCATTGGGCAAAATTTCCCAGTATGAATAATCAATCTTACATGTAAGGGTGGAAAATTCTCTTCACTGATTTGTGTCACTTCCATTTTCATCTCTTGTTAATAAGAGAGGAATAGGACACTCTTGTCCATGTGTTTTAATAAATTAAAATAGAGCTAGGATTAGGAAGAGATAATTTATCACATGAAAACTGAATCATGGTATTTCAAGAAACACACAAAAATTACAGCTTTTAACTCCCTAGATCAGAATACGTTGCTGAAGCACAGATAAACTGTTTGGGGAAAAGAACAGTGTTTAAAGCTAGAAGTTACAGATTTGGCTACTTAATCATGCATTGCTCTGTAGAAATTGCAGTACTGTAGGTCCAGAACAATTTTTTGATACTTCCATTGCCTGCAGTGAAGGTTTTATACCAATGGATTCAGTTCTACATTTTAGTAGCCTGTATTACTAAGCCTATTAAGTTCAGTCTCAGTCAGGTTATGCCAGTGTTCTCTTCCTGAGAGGGAAAAATGCCAGACACCTAGATTTTTTTTATATATTCATAGTCCATTGCTGAGTTTTCCAGCTGCTGAGTGTCAGTCCTGCCTTCCACCTTCCCCCATGTCCACTTGGCTCTGGCATGGAGTCTTCTCTTCAGTGGCTTCATTAACCAGCCAAATATTGCTGCTAATCACACTACTTGGTCCTTCAGTGATTGTCAGATTTTTGACGCTCCAGTTTCTCTGGCCTCCTTTTCATCACCAGTATTTCTTCCTTGATTGCCTCTTTGCGTCCATCCCCTGCCTGTAGCTAACTGATTTGTTCCTTTTATTTTGAGTCTCAGACATGCCCTTGTTATTTATACTCCAGAATCCATTGGAAAAATCTGCAAGATCTTTCTGTTTCCACAGCAAGCTGATTCTCCACTTTCTAGCTCAGTTTTATGTTGGCCAAGGAGCACTTCTTTTTCTCCTTTCATTCAGTGTTTTTTATCTCTTTCTGTTATCTGCCACTTTTATTTTTTTGGAGTTTCTTTTCTTTCTTTTTTGTTTGTTTGTGGTTTGGGTTTTTTGGTTTTTTTTTGGTTTTTTTTTCCTTTTTTTTTGGTTGGTTGGGTTGTTTTGCATACCTACAAGATTAAATAGTTAGGATTTGTAAAGATCTCCATAACATGCTTCCTTCCCCGCTCACATTTTAACTTGGACTCTCTCTGCCTAATTGTTTTCCGAACTTGTTCTGATAGCAAATACAATAGAACTTAAATTATACTGACTTTTAGTCAGAAAACAACTGAAAATTTATTAAAATGACCAGTTTCTGTTTCTGTTGTCTTTTTTCATTTTTTTAAAGGGGTATGGGAAATATGAAGGGAGATTCTCCTGTATGAAAGCAGTCTCCATTTGAATCAGTGTCACTCTCAATCAGCTCACCCTTTAGCAATGTGGTTTACTTCTGCAATTAACCTATGAGTGATTTCAGATTGACTCAAACTGAAATGGCAGAGGTAAGTCAGGAGTGAAACAAAATCTTTTGAGACAATATTTTTGAGTATTTGAAGCCTTGCTTATCAATTAAAGTTTCATTCTTAAAATTCATGAGTAACAATAAAAGTGATGGTGAAAATGAATGCTTGGAAATTATTAATCTAGTTGCATATGGAGATGCAGAGAAGCTTCTTCTATGTTAACTCTCTTGATTTTTTAACTTGATTTTTCAATGTTCAGTAGAATAGGGAAATGCTGACCTAAATGACTGTAATTAGTTCTTGTGATTGTAGCAATGGTAGTTGAAGAAACAAAGTAAATGTATAAGCCAACTGTGACTTTCCACCCACAGATCCATGAAGCAGGCACTTTCTCACTCTATGCCGCCAACTCCAAGTAATCATTTCCTTTCTTCACCATTGTACACTTTGAAAAATGTTCTGTAATTTTTTTCTACCAGCTAACAATTCAATTTTTTGAGCCTGCAGTTCCCCAAGGAAACTAGTTCAAACTCCTTAAATCAAGCTGCTATAAGGAAACAGACAGTTTCAGCTGATGAAAACCACATACAGTGTAATGCAATAAAACCCACAGATCAGTCTTGGTCATAACAACATAAAATTTATTCCTAATGTTAAGCTAACATTTTCTTACGGTCATTACTCTTAAAAGCTACACATATTGATTTAAAAAGCATTAAATGTTAATGGTTAACCAATCGTATGTTGCTGAATTCCTAAAAAAGCATTTGAACATGACTGTGGTCCTTTTGAAGTAATTGTTTAAGTGTGAAGATCTTGCGCACTAATTCAGCTTTACTGTAAATCCCTCATCCTGCACCAGACTCTTTGCTGTTGCAAAGAGTTTTTGCTTTCGATGAGCATCAGGTGAAAAGATCCATATTACTTTCCCTTTTTTAAAAAGTGCCATAACAACCACTGTGTCAATTATTCCGTGGAGGAGCATGCTGAAAGCTTTCTATTTGAACTGGACCAAACAGGACTCAGACTCCTGGGATCAGAAATAGAACAAACATGTAAAAACTTGGCCACAAACTACCGCCTTGGGTAATCAGCAGAACACAAGGAGACCCCAGTCCTTATTCCCTCATGACTATCTTTTTTCTTTAATGGTGGTATAATGTAAAATATATAAACAATACAGACCAGCAACCACACAATTATTTGTCTCGTTTTTAGAGCTGGTTCTTAAGAAAGGGGTCCTGATAGTAGAGGCCCCCTTGCTACCCTGCTTCCACCCTTCCCCTCCTCCCACCAATGTCACTGTGGGGTCAAGACCCAAAGGTGATGTCTATTCTGCTGAATAAAATAGTACAGGGCTCATTTTCTGTTACCCTGTGGTTAACTAACCTGGTACATCTCACAACCATACAAGAGTTTAAGCCAGTTATTCCTGCAACCAGGCCAATAGCAATCTGCACATTAGGGCTTGGCTTTCACCCATGCTAATTGCTCAACCATAGCTCATTGCCTGGTAGACACTAAATCACTTCATGGACTGTGCACAACTGGCGCTCTGGCATTTGCCCTGGCCTTGTTCATTTTCCTGATTCATGTGTGGCCAGGGAGTCTCCATATCTCTGAACAAGCAAACCAGCAGTGAGGACCTGGTCACAGGATTTTGCATCCATGAAACAAAACATGATAGGTAGAACAGACAAATCAAGAACAATAGTCCTCCATACTCTGTTTTGGCAGGAGCAAAATATTTGCCTTCTTCTTTGATATGAAACCAATACTTATGTGACACATACATGGCATGGTCATTCCCATTAACAGGAAAGCCCAAGCCAACACTTCTGGAGTTGCACATGTGGCCTTGGTCTAAAAAGCAGAAAGAAGGATCTGCATTGACTGGGAAGGCTCAGAGATTCCTGTTTGGTTTGGTCTTCCTGATCAACCCACTGCCAACTGATGTCGTGGCAAGGTTTTGAATGAACACAGCTCAGTCTCCACACCAGTTTCAATAAGAAGCATAATGTCAACTTTCAAATTAGTGTATTTGAGCCCCTGAACAAAGACAGAAATAATCAAGAACTCGAAGAAGGCAAAATATCTACTGGCTTTGGAACGAAATGTAGTTTTGTAGAGATGGTAAATACTGGTTTAGAAAAGGTGTGGAGAAGTTAGTCAAGGTTTGCCAGAGTGCTCTGAGTGTGGCTGTAATAAAGACTTGACTCAAATGGAATTGACTTTGCTACAACTAAATAAATATCTAAAAAGCCATTTGCGACAAAATAATTTTCTCTTATTACCATATTGAATATTCATGTGCTTAAATATCTGTCTAGGTTGCAAATGGAACATTCTTGAGAATCTTACATTAAAATTTAAAGCTTCATAAAATGCCGCATGATTTTCACAAGGCCACAAAATAAAGCAGAACACATATTTTGGCACAGCTTTTCCAAACAAATTCCTAAAGAAGTCTCTTCCTTTCTCTGGCCTCACTGGCAAAAGCAAATAAAATAGGAGAAAAACACATGAAAAATACAAAACTCCTCTCATACTAATATTTTCCTCGGGTCATTAAAAATTAGAACAATCCCAAAGGCAAAGAAGGAGACTAATGGCTAAAAGAAAAAAAAGAAAAAAAGAAAACTCTGTAACTGCATACAGCCCTTGCCAGCTAAGAAACAAGAGCACAGTTTGGACCATTAGAAGGCGTGAGCATTTCTGGGGGAGAGAAAACAGGAAACAGAAAACAAGACCCTCACCAGGGTCCTCCTATAGCACATTTCATATCTGTTTTGCTGACAGCATGCAGGGAACACAGCTTTATAACTGCAGTAATTTCTTTTGATTGAGCTTTATAGTAGACTTCATGGATTTTTTTTAAAAATAAATGAAAAAGGGGTTAAATGGGATACATGGTAGTCATATGTGTTATCACCAGGCTTGAGAACATTGGCGTATATACCTGGTATACACCTTCCAAAGCTGAAGGAGCAATCTTACTGCAGTCTTACTATGTTGCTGCCCTTGAGACCACTGGTGGAATGTAAAGCTGTAGGAACAGGTCCACAGTGAGTCCGCAGTGCTGGGGAGAGCCAGAGGAGGCTGCTCCACTGGGGAAAAAGAGCCAGGAGCCACAGGTGATGGCAGGGCCTGTGGGATAGGAGCCCCACTGACAAGGATGCAGAGCAGTCCTCTTGCTGGCAACCAAGGCCAGACAAGAGTCCACACAGCCAGACAAGCCAACAGGGATGAGGCAGTTCAAGTCTGTCACCTGTTAGGGTCCATATCAATAGGTATTGCCATGGCTGCAGAGCAGCTGTGATGGAGTTTGAGCCTCAAGGGTGAGAGCCTCAGCTTAAAAAACAGCTCCTGGGTGAAGAAACAGTAGGCTCTCATCAAGGTTTCTGCTAGCATTTTCTTTCAAGGCTGCAAGCTATACCCTCTCTACACTGGTCCTGAGCCCAAGCAGCTGCATGCACCAAAGGGAGGATGCACACAGGACCTCCACACCAGCCTTGTATACTCTTTCCACTCTCAAATTTTTCCCTAGTTTCTGTCTTGCCTTCTTCTGCAACGATTCCTTATCAAATCTATTTCAGTACTCTTGTAATCCCCATTTTGTAGACAAGCTTCTAAATACTTTTTTTCTTCTCTACTGCATTCCCAGGCCCTTTTTCCTGTTCTTTTACTGTATCATATTCGCCCACTAACTTCCCACGCTTCCCTCATGGTTTTCTAATCAGTCTCCCTTGTCCCTGCCCCTCACGACTAATAGGACAAATGCTGCTACTTCCTGAGATATGTATGACAGCTCTTCCAGTCAACAGTAACACCAGTCTTCATTAATTCATCTTCACATATTGTGGCTTTCGCTATGCTGGCAAATAGACATGCTGATATGAGGTAAAATGTTTTTGGCAGCAAATCTCTGCCTCTGCTCCCCAGTTTCTAGACTTAGCTTTCTGCCTCTTGAACAGTCCTGATCTCAAAGGACTCTTCCTCTTAATCTATTTTTTTTTCCTCATCCTGGTCTTGCATTTATCTTTTTTCCATTTGACTCATACAGCGTCTTCCTTCATGCTTCCAGGGTGTTAGCAGTAGTGTCACTGAAAGGATAAGAAAGTCCTTGTTCCTAGTTTCCCAAGCAAGAACGTCTTTGGGAAAAGGTGCAGCTAAAAGTATCCATGGAAAGTTTTCCCTCAGATTCTGTAGCCTGGACAAGGAGGAAGCTGTGAGCTACCCATTCATTGTAGAAGACCCAGAGCACATCAGCTGATGGGTGTTCAGTGTTGGAAGTGACTTGGGTTTTCTGTGGATCCAAGGCTTTGTAATTTTAGCAGTTAGGAGAGTCATTCAGTATGTGCGAACTGAGGTTTGGCAAGGGGTCATAGCTCATCCAGGTCTGGACAGAGTACCCACACAAACAACAAAAGGCATTCTCCTGCCATTACACCAGATCAAAAGTGACTGCTCTAAATATTCGGACCGCTAGATCATTTTGAAAATAATATCTGAGCATGGACCAAATACATATTTTTAATCATCTTCTTGGAAATGACTGAAAAAATGCAAACAGGCTATAACAGGAGACATGAAAAATTTCATACCAAAGTGCTAGCTTGCCAAAGATACAAGAAACTGGAAGGCTGTCTTATAGTGGGAAACTTTTAAACAATTTTAGTAATAGATGACAAAACCACATCCACTTACAACAAAGAGCAGTTCTTAGAAGTATTGCAGAGAAACCTATACACAATCTCCAGAAGTGCCTACTCAGACTCTGATGAAGCTGGCATAAAGCAAGACTAATGAAGTGACTGGCAACTGGCAAGTGAGCCCATCAAAAAAGAAAACATATGATGATCAAAGCAGAGCACAAACAGATAAAATGTGGAAGGTCAGGAAACGTGAAGGAACAGAAGACTCTCTGTAGGACAAAAGGTACTCTCTGCTCTGAGAAGTGCTGGTGGCATAGGAGAAACTGCTCTTGATCTAACACATCTGGTTTTAAACTGCTGTCCAAAACCTGGAAATGTGCTGGAGATGATGTTACCCAGAAGCTCAGAAATTCTCTCCCAAAGATCAGTGTCTCAGTCCTCCTTTTCAAACATTCAATGAATATTTCCTGCAGTTAGAGACACCATTACAGAATGGAAAATAGTACTATTTAATAGTATCTCACTAGAAAAATCCTAGATACAATTATTTTATGAAATATTTTCATGAGTTATTCCAGAAATTGTTTTATACCAGCACAACACAAATAGACTAAATGTTTTGTTTTGCTTTGAAAGAAACATATTGCATGAAAAATTAAAAGTGCTTTTCCAAGCACTAATTTTTTTTTGCAAAATATGTTCAGTGTTTTTTTCTTTTTCACCAGGGATGGCAGGTCACTTTAACAGGTCACCTTAAGAAAAAAAGCTCATTAAACTGCCTCAAACTGTTTAATCTGCATAGGAAAAAACAAATTTTTCACAAAAAAATTTTATCAGGGGAAACCTTATAAACAAGACCAGTGGAAAAAAGCTGAGAAAACTAAAGTAATAGAAAAAAATGTGCAGCGTTTTCACACTGCCTGTATGCAGTTCAGTTATTTATTGAAAGAGTTCCATTCTGCTTATGTTCTAACTTCTTTTATACAAACTTGCTATAAAATTAGGTTATGTCATATGCTGAGGACACAAAAACAAAGCAGGTGGGGAAGTTTTTTTTCTGCAAAAAATAAATGCCTCAGCAGGAATAGCAGGGACCAGGAAAGAAATCTTTCTCATTTACTATAGGAAAAAAAAAAAAAGTGAAAAATCAAGTTCTGACCATGATTTGGTTTTGTTTGTTGTTCAGAAAAGTCTCAAGCAGTCTCAAACTATTAGAAAAATACAACTAGAGCTCTGTTAAGGTAATGTAGCTGTATATTGGGCTAGATTTGTATGTATATACACACAGAATGTACACTAAATTTTAGGTAATAGAATCAAGCATTAGGAGCTCTAGATAAATGTGGGTACTTAAATCTCATCTGTGAAATGTGAATGAAGTAGCTTTCTATGACTGTGCCTAGATAAGTCTAAGTGCAACAGTGCTCATTTAGTCACTGGAAAGCGCTCTCCTGAGCCTTGGAATCATCTCTCTGTACAACACAAAACCTTTCTGAGCTGAGTAAGGCACAGTCTTTGAAGGCATGAGAGGTTCCACAACTGCTTTAATCACAGGCTAAGATCACATAGAACAATTCTGTGAAAAGCTTTTTTTTTGTGAAAAAGAAATTAGAAAGCTATGTACACTAAGTATTTTAGCACAGACTTGACCCTTACTTAGACTCAAAAAGTGCTGATAAATTCTTGAAAGTCTTACTGTACCCTCAAAAATTAAATCCACAAAGGAAAGCCCAAGAATGGCGTGTTCAAGGCAAACATAGTAATGACTAATGATAGGAAATTGTATGTGAACTGAGCTCACTACAGAGTAGAAAATGAGCGATTCAAAAGCCATCCTTACCACGTGGCACGTTTTTACCTTGTTCTCTTCAGAAAATGCAATTGCATTTGCTATCCATCTCTTTGCTCTCAAATAACAAATTCAGCCAAATTCAACATAAAGGACCCGAAAATACTAAGTGTCATGAATACTAACAGGAAAATGAGACTGCTAATCAGTGTGCCCACCAGATGGAAGACGGTGTGACTTCACCAGTTACCTACTGCTTGACTTATCAATTGGTTAATCCTTAGCACATGTACCTGGTGAAGAACCACATGGCTGGAAACCACCTCCATTTTTGCTAGTGCATGTAGGAAGTGGTGACTACTGGAGCCTGTGTAGAGTGGATGGGGAAAAAGGATGCGGAACACTAACGCACAAGTAGCCAACCTTTGTTAACCCTGCTGTTCCTAGAACCATGACCTATATACACTTGGGTGAACTGTGTTCATGACAGTATGTAAACTACCATTGGGATATTCTGCGGATAACTCAGAATGCGCTGGAAAAATGAAACCTTGGGATTAATAAAGTCTAATATGCCGGAAAGAAAGCCAACCATGGCGCAAGACAACTGGGAACCAAGAAGCTCTGGAAAAGCCAGTTTTATAGCTAGAATCCTGCCTGCTTTGTGGATGTGGGCTGCACACTGTGAGAGCCACCACCAGGAGGTCATGAAAAATGTGCAAGACCCTCCGCACAGGAGCGATGACAGCGTCAGATTTGGGGTGAGCAGCAGCAGCAGCTGGAGAGCCCAGTCCCCGGGGCGGCCGAGCCGGGCGCGATCACAGGTGCCAAACGCCCTCCACGACCCGCAGCCAAGGAGGTGCCCGAGGGCGACCGCGGCTGGCCGGGCACGATGGGAGGCTCCCCGAGGAAGACCCCCCGCGCCCCTCGGGCGGACGGGCGGCCCCGGGTGTGCTCTCGGGCGGCTCCCGCGGGCGCGGCCGCCCCGCCCCGCCCCGCCCGCCGGCTCCCGCTGCCCTGGAGCGCCCCCGCGCGCAGCCGCCGGGGCCGCCCGCCCGTCCGCCCGTCCTGCCGCCCCCCCCCCCCCCGGGGGGGGGGGGGGGGGGGGGGGGGCGGGGGG
>JAWWTY010000106.1:72120362-72136680 GCA_035222235.1 Margarornis squamiger | reverse complement strand
CGCGGGGCGCCCGCGGCCCCGGCGGAAGGGAAGGCCGGGCGAGGAGAGCGGGCCGCCGGCGGGACGGGAGGCGGCGCGGAGGGCGCGGCCGGGCGGGCGGCGGTAACGGCGGCGGGGCAGCGCGCGCCGCGAGTCACGCGCGGCGCCGTGTGCGCGGTGCGGGGCGCTCAGCGCGAGCGGCGGCGGGGCCGCCATCTTGGATGGGTCCCGCGGGCCGCGCGGGGTCGCGGCGGGGCGATGCCATGACCGGCCCGGGCGGGAGGCAGTGCGGGCGACCCTGACACGGAGCCCCCCGGCCGCGCCGGGCCGGAGGCGCTGGGCGCGGCGCGGGACGCAGCGCGGAGGAGAACAAATAAAAGTGCCGGGGTGCCTCCAACACGCCTCGCTGCTCCTTGCCCGGTTGCGCGCCCGCCCGCGGAGAGGGGCGGCGGGACCCGTGTGTGCGGTGGGGGCGCGGCGGCCGCTCATCCATTCCCCGGCCACGCGTGTGTGACCGCCGGCAGCTCCGTGCGGCTGCTGTGGTACTGCGGGGGACCATGCAGCGGGTCAGATAACCAGCCGGCGAACGAGTAAATTAACCCAAAAATAAGCCAGCAGCAGCGATGCACGCAAATATTTTGCCTAAGATGCTGTAAAGATATGAAATCGGCGTGTCTAAATAAATTTGAAAACTCTAGGTTAATTTTAAGTATCCTTTAGCTTTAACACGAGGGAATTATCCATTATAATCTGATAAACATATTACCTAAAGAGATTTGATTCATTTACTTCCTTCTCTCTTACCAATCGTTAGCTTGTTAGAGATGGTGAGTAAATGATGTATGACGGTCTTGCAGTGATGGGACAAAACAATAGTGCACGCCACACCAATTTGTTTACAGACTTGACGCTTTTTCCTTATGTAACTGGTCTTGGTATTCTTTTTAAGTAGGCCATACACAGTGCTGGGTTTTGGGTGTTTTTCCCATCTAATAACCTGTTTTAGAATTTCGCATCTTGCATGGAAACACTATTAATAATTGCAAGTACAGAGAAGTGTACTGTCATGAATGTCATCAGATACTAAGAAAATAATTATAGCTAAATTTGGTCATAGTTCATTTAAATATAGTTGTGTGTAGTTTTAGTGTTGTCTGGATATAACATTGTACTGAAGTGCAATAGTGCATGTTTATTGTTATTACCTGTTATGCTTACAAAACTGCAAATTATTTGGTTTTTTTAAACATCAAAAAAACCCTTAATGCTTCAGAAAAGATAATACTGACAAAATTGTTTGGGAAATTATTTATAAGATCTGCAATTAAGCTATAGTTCTTTAATGGGCAATTTTCCCCCTCTTTGTATAGAGTAGTAACAATCAATATTGAATTAAATTATTTCCTTAATTATTAATATGCCAGGAAGTCAAGTTTCCTGTGCTGTAGTCAAATGAATCACGTATGTAATGGCAAAAATAGTGATTATGGGTGATGTTGGTCCCATGCAGTAGTTACAAAAATGCAGCTGTACTAGCAACTCTGCCTGTGTATGTATAGCAAAAAATAGCTGTCTTCTACTCTGATTATTTAAAAATACATTCTGTAAAGGGCATGTGCTGCTGCCTCAGTTTTATCAAAACTTTTTTTTTTTTTTAACCTGAAAATGTATTAGCTGTCGTGTACAAAGAATTTAATGAGAGGGAAAACGATGATAAGTGAATGGAGAAGGAAACCCCAAACGCTCTCACTCTTAGGCCTGAGCAGCTGCAGTCTAGGCCATTCGCAGGATGCAGTTGTAGGTCACACACAGCGTTTCACGTTGCATCCCCAAGCACAGAAGTGAATTTCGAAGCCCAAGCGATTAAACTATTTGTTCCTCCTCCCTTGCTGTTTGGTGACTCCGTGGCAGCGTTTCGTTTGCCTCGCAGCCGAGCCCCGCGGGGCGCACCGCGATGCTGGGGCGGACGGGGCGAGGCACCGCGGCCGCTCCGAGCGGGGCGGGGGGCGGGGGCGTTCTCCAGAGGAACCGTGTTCCCCCGGGCGGGGGGCGAGCACCCCGCGTCGCCAGGCGGCGGTGCGGCCCCACGGTGCCGGCCAGACCCTCGGGGCGCGCCGGGGGCGGCCCCTTCCTCCTCCTCCTCGTCCTCCTCCTCCGGCGGGCGCGGCGCTGTCCGCGGTGCTGAACCCCGCGGCCATGTAATCCCGTTCCCGGCCGAGCCCGGCCCGTGTCCGCCTGTGCAGCTCTCGGTGCCTCGGCACACGGCGGGCTCGCCAGCGGAGTGCTCCCACCCACAGCCTGGATGTACGCTGTATCTTTATGGTACCCACGCTCTACCATAAAGGTGCCGAGTCTGGCAGCAAAATCAATGGCAAATACTACAGTGCTTTCTCCAGCCTTTAAAGCAACGCAGATTCTTTTTGCAGCCAACCTGGGAAGTGTAACGTTACCTATGTGAAATGGAAATGTGGCTGAAACCAGCAACTAGACAGGAACTTGGCCTTTGCTGTTTTTAACCCCAGGTTCTGTTCATGAAAGGACATTGTGAAAGCGAATATCAAAACAGCATCTCATCAGTGAGAATGAAATAACTGCTCGTGGTACAGGGAAGGTTCAGAAAAAAAACAGGTATCCCTTAGCAGCAATGCAAACACAGTCATGACGTTTTCTCCTTTCTTCCTCTCTTTAAGAAAAAACAGTTAAATTTAGAAAGGTGTGTAATCTAGTAAATTATTTTTTCTCAATTCACTTTAAGGTGATTCAACCTCTCTAGTACATGAAAAAATGAAAAGGCTTTTTTCATCTCAGAGACAAGTGTTCATTTTCTGTAATTGCACACTAGCTGTTTTGAATGCAGTTGCACAATAAAAAGCAAATATGCTCCTCTGGTGTGATGAGTAGAGGCTAAAAAAAAAAGGACAAAACCAACATGATGTGTTTCGTATGGGAGGATAGCAGTTTTAAAAATATACATTCTGCTTCTAAAAATAGAATGAAATGATATGCAGGGTCTTCAAATTAAAGGTCAGAGGTGATAAACGGGGACAAAGGTCATCCAGCTCATTTTCAAGCAATCAGTTTCTAGTTTTTTCATGGTTGAACAAAAGCTTAATTATACAGAAAAGTGAGGACTGTAATATTTAACTAGTCATTTTGAACAGAGAAAGAGATGTAGTTTTGCACAATTCCCTATTTTCTTGAAGGTAGCTCTATTACAGAATTATTTGTGCTACTGTTGCTGATATAAAATGGGTCTGCCTTAAAATGTAAACATTTAAATACATTTCTATAGTTAACATTTAAAAATCTACAGTCTGTATTTAGTGTTAGTACTTGAGAAATAAGAGGAGTGTGTAGCTATTTTCTGCTTTGTCAGTGGTTTTAGCAAAAAAAAAAAAAAATTAAAAAAAAAATCTATCCTGATCACGCATATTTCAATAAAGTTAAACTGCAGGTCCATTCATTTTGGCATTTGTGCATATACTTATTATTTCTAGCAAACCACTTCCCCAAAATCCTACTTCCAGTCTGCAGCATTCTATATGTCAATGTGCAGTAATTATACAGATCTAAAACCTCAGTGTTTAACTAGTATATATACCAGTTAATTATCATTTTATTATTTTATTTATGCAGTGTCTAACATTCAGGATTCTTAACAATTTGAAGGGATTGGCTTAGTGTTTATATTAATGTCACATTTAGACTAAACCAACCTTTCACAAATATTCTAAAGGTATGTAACAAATATTCTATAGGTTATATTTGATTTAGACCACATGCAGTAATGCAACACCTAAAGCTGACTCCCAGAAATTCAACTGTTAAAATTTGTACACTCACTAATAATTTTGTATCACGTTAGGTTTTTGCTTTTCTTTCAGATACTGTATCTCCTGTACCTACTTCAGCTACTGATGTGTGCACTGATTTTAAAGGTTTTCTTCTTTTACTTTAGAGATTGCAAAATTTTAATTATGTATCACTGATGTTCCTGTTTCCTTTTTTTCTTTTTTTTTTCTGATTTGAATTAATGACCTCTCTGCACTTAAAGCTTATAAAAAATGACCATTGCATTACTTTATTTCTTTGGTTGTTTTAAAAAATGACCATTGCATTACTTTATTTCTTTGGTTGTTTTAAACAGTGACTCTGTCAGAAGGCATGACATACAGGACTGATGTCCACTCCAGTTGAAATGAGAAAGATGTGCCCTGTACTATCCATATTTCTAGGAAAATGAATAATGGTGTTTAAAATACAGACAAACTTATCTGCTGTTTAACTTCTATAATGTCTGATTCGATTATTTTAATGGACAATATCAATATCAGTATTTGATAAGCATGCTATAAAATACAAATGATAAAAAAATCCATCTTTATTAGTGCTCCAAAGTAACCATTCAGTGACAAAAACACCCAACCAAAATGAAGAAAGAAGATTCTGTGTTTTGTAGATAAATAGCACATGCAAATAAAACAAAAATTCTGTGCAAAGGGAAAGATATGAAAGGTGTGTCAATTCCATCAAAACAAGTATTAATGTAAAACATCCCGGGAAGGAGGTCTGAACAAACCTGTTCAGTTGTTATAAAAGCAAATAAAAATTACATATATAAAAAAAGGTGTAGTGCCATCACTTTTGAGAGGATAATGTAGCATCTCTATACTGAATATGAGCAATATACGCATTTGATTTAGTATAATCAGGATCACTGGAAAAAAACTACATTTTTTTACATGAAAGACTTAAATATTGAATTCAGCTTGTTGTAATAATGTCTCTTTCTTAATTTGGCCTTTAATGTGTATCTTTTCAGCAGTTCATTTGGCATTGTTTTGTTTGTGAATAGTTATCAAGTGGGGAAATAAAATCTTTCTGTGTAATTTCTCACTGAAATAAATAATTACAAAATCAATCAATGATCAAGCTCTGAAAAATATGTTGATCTATCTATGGTTTGAGAATTGTGGCTTTTAAAGGGTTTTTTTCTTACAAGGTACTAATTCATTTTAAAAATACAAAGACAAATCCATCTGAAAACATATAGTAAGATCACAAGGCAGTTTTCTCATTGTTTCATTTGCTGTTTAGCAAATCAGTGTGTGGCAATTTCAACATGCACCTGCTAACTGTAAATTTGGAACAAAATATTTTAAAGGAAGTAGAACAGTAGTGGAAGGTGATGTGTTCCATTTTTAAATTGTGTATTTAAAAGAATTAATCTTTGAATCACAAAATATTGTTTGAACCATACTTGTTTTTCATTGCTTTTTAATTAAATAATTATGGTAGTTGTTTAATATATGTATATTCAAATGCAGACTATAAGAAACTCTAGATATCACTAAATCAAATACACTAAATACGAGAATTATAATATATAAATAATTTTAGTCCTTAAAAATAACCTTGTTCAGCATGTACCTTTAGTATGTATTATTAAAGTTTTAAACTAAATAGAACTTCGATAGTTTTTAATGCTAAAGCAATTGTCAATATAATAATAGCATTTAATTTTGAGGAGAGATTCTGATCCTCTAGTTCTCAGGCTTTCATTGGCTCTCATTCAGTTATGGTGGAGTTTATTATTCCTTTTTATTGCCTAAAAGAATCAGATTCATAACAATGGTGGAAGCACATTTTAAATTTCTTACATTTTACCTTTTTTTCCTATTCCCACTGTAGTCAAATAACATTCTTACACATAATTAAAAGGTGCATAACTGGATGTTTGGTCTACAAAAATGTGTACTTCCTCTCTTAAAAACTAAGATATGCATACACGGTTTTTATATTAGGGGGGGGGAAAAGCATTCTGGGGCTATTGCCTAGCTGTTTCATTTACTTATCCTTCAATTCAGTGGCAAAAGTGGGTGAACTTAGCAAAAAAAGATTGAATTTTAATTTGCTAGTTGTTGAATTAATTTTCTTAAATCAGCATTTTTTAAATAGTTTGTCATCTCACAGATGCTTGCTTTCATCTTCTCTTGCTAGAAAAATTAAGTAATGATGTGAAAACAGAAGCGTGGAAGAAAAGCAAAGTAAATTATGGCTAGAGTAAGAATAAAATTGTGAGAGCTTTCGACTTCTTTCCCCTTGTAATTACATAAGGACATTGATACTTGAATATACATTTCCAGGAAATCTTAATTTTTCTTATTTATGCATTTTAAACTAACTATATATTACTGAATGAAATGAAAAGGAAAAAGGTTTAAACAATAAAACATCTCACAAAGGCATTCATTATTTAGTATTGCACATTGAGAAATCCATGTAAAACAAGTTAATTCAGAGTGTAAGACAGCACTCATTTGTGAAGTTTGAAGTCAAAACACTGTATCTAATACTGCAAAATCAGTGCATCAAGAACTGCAAATGAGAATATGATTAATTTTTACTGATTGGTTCAAATTATAGACAGTGAAGTTTGTTAATTACAAAATGCAGTTTCTAAGTTGATATATCTGACTACTATGTGTGTATATATATATTTTAAAAGCTAATGTTTTATGCTCTTTCCGTGCTTGGGTTCTGTACACAGAGTTTTTAAATTCTGTGTATACTTTGCAGCATTCATCCATTTAAGTCTTCACTCCTGAATGAGTTAACTAAAAGAGATCCTTTTAACATTGGAATGTTTTCCCCTATTCATTTCCATCACTATCTTACTTGTTTGTTATAAAATAAAATATTGGTGGGTTTTGTTTTCTACTTTTCCTGCACTTTGATTATACTTACAGTATCCACCATTTTTTAAAAAGTATTGCTGACTGCTCTGTGGAAGAAATCACTCCCCTTGCTACCACTAACTGCAAAAGAAACAGGTTTAACATCTGAATTTGTTTTCCAAATTCCTTTTGGAGGAAAGCATTAACTTACTTAAATGGAGTAACTATATATATCTGCTTTACTTTCTTTCAAGCGAATTGTATTTGTAAATTCTTTGGTAGCAAACTTGCTTAAGTTAACGAATTCAAAACTATCCATATCTAAAAGAATTCTTTTTCAGTATATATAAACTTGATGTTATTTTTTACTGACCAATAAGTTGTCAAAAATAACACTACATAAGCTGTTAAGTAAGTTGAGCTACAGAATGTGCCACCTGTAAGGGAAGGTGGATTACCTTTGTTGGGTGTCTGTCAGTGTGCCTTTAACTGATACTGCACTTTTCATTGTATTTTCGATCCAGCAATATTTCCATATAGTGTTCTGTTGCATTATTTTTTGTGCCTACTGTTACAGTATCCTTCCACATACTCTGAATGCCTAGTTAAAATAAGGGTTGCTTTCAAAGGAAAGAACTTTTTCTCTAAAAACATCTTGCTGTCTAGTACACTATGCCTAAACAGCATTTATTTACTTACTTCCAGTTACAGTGTTCATGTAAATGCCAAGATAGTTTCAGAACTAAAATGCAAAACTATTTTTTTTGTTTGTACAGCATAAGGAGGCACAGGAGAGTTCACCATGAGCCATTTCAGAGCCCAGACTTGCTTCCATTTAAATGGAGTTTACTTCTTTCAGTAGGATGCAGTAAAATACATGCCAAAATAGTTTCTCATTTAAATGATTTAATAGAAATAAAATGCCCAGGCTTTTCTACACTAACCTCCTTTATGCCAGATTTTGGGAATTGTTTTGGGAATTGTATCAGGAAGCTTTTTGTAATAACTATAAAAAAATGAGATTTCCTTTTTTCGACTTAATAATGTTATATTTATTTGACCCTAAGTATGTGATGCTTATAACAAATGTTATGAAATGGCAGTGCTAAAAACAAGAATTACTTGAACTTGTGCTGTTTTCTGCTATAATTTTTAAGAACTGTACTTTCCTGCTTTTAGTCCTGACACCACTCCCCCAAATACTTATTTTTAATCCCTTCATAAACTGAAGCAGGCTACGTGCCAAAGCCAAGAACGGATCCTTTACTCTATGCTTGCATATTTCATTATGTTGCATAAATAATGCAAGTAAATCTGAAAGACACAAAAGCCACATAGCCACAGGTTGGCAGAACAAAGAAGCAGATACAAGAGATTGGGCTTCAGTGCTTGAAGGTGTAAAAGCAGAGCTAGGTTTAATATGAGGCAGAAGTTCACACAATTCCAGTGGAAAACTTAGTTACTACAAAAGAAGAACTGAATCAGCTTGCTTGTGTTGTTGCACTGAAAAGAAATATTCTATTACCCCATTTTCTGTTTTCTAGTGCTGGAAAGGATTGAAGATAACTGACTATAGGGGAAGAGAGAAATTTGGTTCTTATTTGACTTTGGTCATTCTTATTATTTTGTTCACTCCTACTAGGGTATCAAATTTTTTGTTGTTGGTTTGGTTTGGTTTTTTGGGGGGTGGGGGTGTTTGGTTTGGTTTGGTTGTGGTTTGTTTGTAGTAAGAGAGCTGGGTAAGTGTGTGGATGTGCTCTTAAATTGGAAAAAAGACAAAACCCAGATTTCTCTGAAAGAGTAGAGAATGGGGAATATACCTAAAGAGGTTGCTAGTGCAATTCCTTGTTTGTTTTTGATGGGTTCTAGTTCAAATAGATTATTCAAAAAGACAGTAGAGGGTAACAAGAGGACAGGCTTGTGGCAGGTGAGTTTGTGCATGCTCTTATCTATTTGTCTTTCATTTGTTAAACAAACTGGACAGCATAAGTAACAAGCTTAATCCAAAACCAAGGTATTTGCCCTCATGCTTCCCACCATCTGCAGTGTTTTTTTCTGCATTATATTTTTATTGGCATTCTACAGAATTAGCCAGGTCTTTCTCGAATAGAGCAAAGGTACGGCTCTCATGAAGTTTCAGTCAAGTTACACATGTATATTTGTATGACTGATTGGTTTTGTTCATATTGAGACCTAGGATTTAGTATCATTACATACTATGCTACACAGTTTTATCACTGACTTAATTGAAAGCATTTTTCTGATAATATTAATAAATTAGCATTGAGTTAAAATTTTGACCATGAAAGAATCCTGGAGAATTATTTTTATTGTGTTTAAAAATCATATACAAGGATGTGACTTCATTGCTTAATAGGTACAATTTAAACATAGTAAAGACAACTCACTAGTTCTTAGGTTACCTCTTGCAATTAATTATTGAGAAAGGAAACAAACACCTTCCAATATTCTGCAAATCTGTGTCTTTTCCCTCTGTTGTCAACTGCGTAGCTTTCATAAGAGACCAATGAAAGGGGCAATGCCTTTACTGGTACTGGGGCGGGGGGGAAGGAAAAAAAAAAAAGTTGCTGATTTTTTTATCTTATGCCTTGGTTATCTCGTTGTGGTTCTGATGAACTAGGTAAGTCCTAAGTAGTAAGTTTATAGGTCACTTCATAATCAATGCCCTGGCATTTTATGGTCTCCTAATGAGCCGTTAAACTGGAGAAGAGGTAATTAAATATGGTACTATGGTACAATGTACACGGTACTGACTCCAGCTCTCTGATTTTAGGTTCCTCAGAAGACGATGAGGTCATTCAAGAAGGTCTCCTCAAGCTCAGGTCAGTCTTCTCTGTAGCGTCTTACATGGCTGACTGTGTATCTGTAAAACTGAGGTACTGCAGCACTTCTGTCCCGCTGATTTTGATGAACATAAGTATTGGGTGGGAGGGGGAAGACTCGTTAATTTCGTGCACAGGCTTCAGAGTTCTTGTTGCAGTTTGAATGTTCTGCCTCTGTAAGACAAATAAACAATTACACAAGTAAAATTTATTTACAGTAACCCACATCAGATACCTGTCGCAAACTGTGAGAGCCCACCGGTTTGTATGAGCGCTGCAGGACCACCACCGCAGCAGACGTACCAGTGGGCGCACACACCTCAATCAATGACTTAACATTTACATTTCACGAATTACTGTCGTGCCGCTCCCGCGTTACCGCCACGCAGCCCCCTCCAATCTGCAACGCCCCAGCGGTGCCGCCTCCCAGCCCCCCGCCCTTCCAGTCCCCCTGGCCTTCCGAGTCCCCCTGCTGGTCCAGCACCCTGTCTGTCCGTCTAGCACCCCGGCCCTTCCAATCCCCCTGCCTTTCTAGCTCCGTCTGTCCAGCCCCCCTGCCCGTCCAGCCCCCCGCCCGTCCATCCCCCTGTCCGTCCAGCCCCCCGGCCCTTCCCATCTCCCTGCCCTTCCAGTCCCCCTGTCCATCCGTCCGTCCAGCCCCCTGCCCGAGCGCCTGGCGGGGGCGGCGCATGCGCGGGTGGGGGCGCGGGGCTCCCCTGGGAGCGGCGCTGCGCGCCCGAGGAAGGGACGGGAGTCCCGTACGGCGGGACGCGCTCCTGGCGTCGGGAGATAGCCTGGGGGCGGGCGATGGCAGCGGCCGGGTGTTGCCTGTGTGCTGCGGCGGGAGGAGCTGCCGGTGTCACCGCCGGGCTGGCGCGGGGCGAGAGCGCCTGGGCAGTGTCCCTTCGGGGAGGATGCGCTCCCCGCTGAGATACGCACACCAAGCGGCGGTGCGGCTATCCCGGGTGAGGGGAGGGCTGGAGCGTAAGTGCCCGAGGCGCAAACCCCCTCGCTCATGGTCCTGCGCCTGCCCCGCGAGAGGCGAAGCGGTGAAAGCGGGCCGTGCGGCCGGTCCCTCCGGGAGGGCCGCTCTTCAAGTCAGCCCTGCCACACGGTCTCCCGCTACGACTGGCCAGACCTTCCTTAAATCCGTCGAGGAAGCGCCTGCTATCAGCTGCAAATCCGCAGCTGAGAGACTGTTAATGTACGTGAGACCACATCCTGTATCCCAGTGAGCCCCTCCCGCGTCCTTCTGCCCGCGGATCACGGCAATTCCCGGTATTTTGTAAGTCTCCCCAGCAAACCGCCGGCATTGCCAGAAGAGATCCACGGACGGCAGGGCGGACCTGCGATGCACCCGCAGCCGCCGCGTTTCATTTCAACAAACAATGCCCGTAAAGCTTCGTGTTTAAAACCGCGCTCCCGCCGTCAATTCGAGTAGCGCCGCCGGCGCGATCCCTCGGCGAGGGCCGCCCCGTTCCCGTAAGGGAGCAGAGGCGGGCTCCGGGGAGTCGTGGGCTCCCGCCTTAGGTGGGACGGGAAAGGAGCGTCGCGGCAGCCAAAAAACCATGCTCCAGCGGCAGGCGGGGGCGAAGGAAGAGAGGCGCCTCTTGCGCTCTGAAACGGCATTTCCCGAAAAGAGGTGAGCGCTGCAAGGGCGCTGCTATAAATCCCGTAACTTCATACCCCGCGGTCGCACGTCGAGCAAATCCCGCCTCTGGGCACCGCGCAGTTGGGTCGGCACTGTACTTTTTTAAAAGAAAAAAAAAAAGAACCACACATATTTTCTTATAATAATCCGAGGGATTAATGGGGCGGGTATTAAGCCTGGCCAGAGCAAAGCGGGAAGTTGGAGGCGTCTTGAGCATGTCCGACCCCGCTCTCCCAAAGGCGCGGGAAGGCATGCCGACACGTCTCCGCTGGGAAAGAGCCGCATTTTGGGGAAGTGTTAAACAAAAGCCCAGGGGCAAAGCCCGGCGCGACGGGAGGCTTACGGTGACAAACCCGGAGCGCCGCCGCTGGACGCCCGAGCCCCCGCGCCTGGCGGGCACCCGACTTTGGCCCTCCGGGCCGTCCCGGCGGGCGAGTAGCGGGGGAAACAGTCCGATCTCCCCCGAGCGGCACGGCCGCTGCCGGCAGGGAAGCCCGGCGAGCCCCTGGACATCCCCGCCCTCGCCCGGGCGCTGCACGTCGGAGGAAAGGGAAGGCGGCTGTGGCGCCCACGCTGTAGGTGAGAGTTTTGGCGGGAACAGCTCAGCACCGGCACAGAGTCCTGGCTGTAGGGAGCGGCGGGAAAGACCCCCCTCGGCCCCCGCGATAGGAAGAGCCGGTTTCGATAGAAACCGTGTAAAAAACACGACGGGCATCTTACTCCGTCCAACATCGGCGGGGCGGCGCCGAGCAGCCAAGCCCGGGCAGTGCAAGAGGGGGGCAGGGGCGCCCCTGCGCCGTCCCTGCCCCTCCTGCCTGCCGGTCGGCGAGGAGCTCTGCCTGCACTTTGAAATGGGAAGTGGTGACAGCATCCCGAGCTCTGCTTTCAAGTGTAAAACAAGCGTTTTGTTTCAAATGCACGCGGCTCCGTCGTTCGTTTGGATTTTTGTTTTCCCCCTCTTTTCTTTTGGGTTTGCTTTTGTATTGTTACAATTTTTTTGAGGTGGGGGTCTTTCTTTGTGCGGAGGGGAATGGTGGTTGTTTGGTTTGAGGTTTTTTGGTTGGTTAGTTTGGGGGGTTTGTCCTCTTTTTTTAATTATTATTATTTGTTTAGAGGAATAGAAGAAACCGAATTTAGGACTTTAAAAGTTTAAGGAAGATGACAAATGGGAAATCCAACACCTCTGGTTTTGGTTACACAGTTTCAATTGAGCTCTTGCTGTGCATGCAGAAAGACAATGATTCCAGGTTCCTATAATCGTTTTTTACCAAAAATAGCATCTATTTAGCGAAATGTAAAGATAGAAAAATTTTTTGAATATATAAATTGTTACCATTAGACTAATTTTTCCACGAACTGGCTTCTTCTGTAGGGTTTTTCCCTGTTTATCCTCTTTCCTCCCCTTTCTTGAGAATGACTTTTGGAAGGGTGTTAGTGGGTTGGGGTTTTTTAAGTTCTCTCCTTTTTTTTTTTCTTTTTTTTTCTTTTTTTTTTCTTTTTTTTTTTTTTTTTCTCGGAAAGTTCCCAGCTGGCAACAGCTCTCTACCTTCCACAAAACTTGAAAGGCTGATGTCCCTTGCAGGAAATGAATGAGTCGATAACATCTGACACCAGTGACCAGTCCAATGACCCCAACCTTAATTCCACTAATACTGGAGGCCTGAAAATCTCAGTATAAGACCCATTGCAAATCCCACCTCCCTCCATTTTACAAAATCTGCATTTATTTTGCAACGTAAGAAATACTTTGCAACCAATATATTTACATTCATTTATTGATGTGGTTTTGTAGTCTTTCATTTATTCATCGAAGAACATATTATACTGATTTTTTTTCACTGAAATTTGCTAACAAGACATTTTGTCCATTTAATGAACTCAATCAACTCGTTTGTGTGCGTTTAACCAATATTCTAGCCTCTAAGGACTTTTTTACACCAAATGTCGTTAAAATAAATATATCTTTAAGAATAAATACTTATAAAACGGTATTAAATAGGATATATTCTATCTTTTCGAAGGGAAGGGCAGAGAGATCTCGTATTTTATAAATGTGCCCTTGTGCCAAGTGCCTTGGGCACTTCAAGTAAGTGGTGTAAGCATTGTTTTCTTCCGGTAACCTTAATTTCTTGTTCATAGCTGGCGTTTCACGTGTGTTAAAATCTCGTATTTATATATTAGGTATCGTCCCGGTCATAAAATCCAAGCATATAAAATTACTGGTGATTTAATGTTGTAAAGTAATCGCTATTGTAAGGGGGGAAGAGAGATTATGAGCCAAAAGCAGGGGTATGTTGCACGAATGCGTAAGGCAGGTCAGTGTAGGAAGTCGACCTCACTGTTGAAATAACCTATAGGAAATTTACGGTTGACGACTGCAAAGGAATTTCAGGATTTAAAGCTTCTGCTCCACTTGCCAGGCTGCTTGTATTTGTTCACTTTTGCCCACCCTCACTTCTTTCTTGCAAACGATCACACGGAGCCTCCACCTTGGTGTTTCACACAGAAATGAGGCACTAGCGGGGGAATTGACGCTTTCCTGAAAGGCAACAAAAGGAGTAAACAGGCCCATGGGGGCAAAGGCGTCCCCCTTAATTGGGCAGACTGATCGACGCCACTTCCCAAACAACAGCAAGTGCTTTGCAAATGCATAAGCCCCTTGCATTCAGGTTCTGCACGGATCGGTTTGTTGCTTTGGCTTTTGTTTGTGTGTCCTTGGGATAAGAGAGGATGCCGGGAGGGTGAGAGAGGGATAATAAGAAAGTCATTGAGCCCAGGTTTTAAATAGGTATGGACAACGTTTAAAGGATATAGATAATACTGGATGTAAAACGAGGCTATATACGAGTAGGTGGTGATGAGGACAGAATACTTTCATCTGTACCTCTACACTAAGGGAGATGGACTGTTGGAAAATAAAACGAATTCTCACCTAATTATTTTGTTTATTCTGACATTTATAAAAATATTTTAAAGGCGTTTGGCCATGAGTACAGCAACGGGAAGAGCTGCAGGGAAGGACGATAGCTGTGTACCTGTGAGCGCGGAAGGGGAGTGACTTGGCAAAGGAGCTGTGACCAAGCCCTTCACACATCACACATTTCTTTTTCGAATTGGATCCCCCCTCCCGCTGGCAGTAAAGACTTAAAACAGCAGTCCTCGGTCAGCGTTATTCCTCCTCTCTTTGTCGTCTTCCTCACTTTTTTTTTTTTTGGGGGGGGTTGTGGGAGATATTTTGGTTTGGGGTTTTTTTTTGTTTGGTTGGTTTTTTTTTTTTCCGTCCTCCTCCAGTAAAAGCTCTTCTCTGTCATTCCTCTCCCAACTTCTGATTGAGGTTCACTCCAATTCTCGGCTTGAAAACTGGGCTCTTATTTAGGAAGTCATTAATCACATCCCCTCCCCCGGAAAGAGATGGCGGAGAAACCTGTGAAGTACAAGTCCTCGCCCCATCCCCCTTCAGAAATGTTTTGAAACGCTAAACCTCCGCGCATTCTGGGCCATATTAAGGTGATACCGCGTTTCCGGCGCACTTTTAATTTGAATGCGAAATTAGTAACGATCCGGTTATTACATCTGCCCACGTTTTGTACAGAGGGTGACAGAGACGGCTCTCGGCGTACCCCGTCCGTGTCTGTACACACGTGTGAGCCTCATCCGTGAGCATCTCGCCTTCTAGTGGGTACGCGGCCCCCGCCTGCAGTGGGCACAGATACCCCCATAATCTCCTCTGCACGGCCGCCCCTGCACGTAGCTGTTGTTCAATGGGCTGTATCTCGAAACACACGGTTCTTCCTATGGATTTGTGCATGCACGGGAGGGCAGAAACCCCAGAATAATACGTCATCTCGATTTCCCGTAAAGAAGCGTGCAGATTAGCTGTCCGAAAAGGAAGGAGGGAAAAAAAAAAAAAAAAAAAAAGCGCCGTGTTGAAAATTTCTTGTTCATTCATAAATTATTTTGGTGTGTCAGACTAGTTGAAATGGCGATTGGCTGCTCCTGCCTCCTGCCAACCCCTTAAGGATCCGATGTGAAATTAGTAGCAAGAAAGCATGTAATTGACCGAGTCACGTGTGCGCAGGGGGCCAGAAACGGAGCGAGAGAGACGGGGAAAAATCAAAAGAGGGAAAGCACATTAGACCATGCGAGCTAAATTTGCGATCGTTCAAAATCAGGATGTTAGATTAACGCAGAAGACCACTTCAATCCACAGGGAAAGTTTTCATCTCACGAGTTTGGAGCAGAGGGCCCGTGGGGCAACATGGCCGAAGGTTAATTTTCTTTTTCTATTGTTTTACTATGAATTTCGCTCGCTCGCTCTTTCCCCCTCTCCCCCTCCCCTCCCCCCACCCTCTTTTAACCCAGCTATGCATTACCCTTTTTTAGCAGCTCGCGCAAGGGGGCTTTCTCCAAACCCATTGTTACCCAGCTCAGAAACTGTTCCGTACCGCCCACACCGATTCACAACTTGAAAAGCTTTCAGGGGGCTATTGTTTGAATTGTTCCTGTTTGATTAAGCACAGTTGCAGTGGTGGGATGAGAAAACGGCCGTACACCTGTCCCAACTTTAATCGAAAGTTTATTCCAAGGAGGGATGGATACACGTTGGAAAACAGTGGTTTCGGCGCTGCATGTGCAATAACCAGTTGTGCAATCTACCCAATTTTGCTTTTTCTCTCTCCTCCACCCCTCCTCGGCCGGCCTCCCCCCTCGCCCCCCCCGTCCTGCGCCTTGTGAGGAGAGACTAATTGGGCTGAGAATTTCTGTTGAGAAATGGGATCGGTCTTAAACCAGCAATATTCAAGTAAAGTATCGCGTTCCGTTCTGTAATGTGGCTGAAAGATGGAGTTAAATGGAAAAATACACGTATGTACAGAAACGTGGGCTGCCCTGGGCACAGAGAGGGAGAGCCTCCGTGCGCAGTGTTTCCTCTCTGTAACCTCCGGTGATTTTATTTTTTTACGTATTTTGGGGAGAATTTTATTTTAGGATTCAGGAAAAAAATACGCACTTTTCGCCGTTGGGGTTTTGATTTTGTTTTGTTCGCCCCCCCCCCTTTTTTTTTCCTCTTTTCCGTCTGTAGTAACTCCTTTATACAGCGGCAAAAGGATGTTACCAGAATTTAACTCTTCTCTTTGCATCTTGTCCCTCTCTTCCTTCTTTTTTCCCCC
>JAWWTY010000106.1:72107386-72120335 GCA_035222235.1 Margarornis squamiger | reverse complement strand
CGCCTGTCCCTCTTCCTCAGCAGGGGCGAGTAAAGGTGGAGACGAGCCCGGGAAGTTGCCGGAGCAGGAAGAAGAGGAGGAATCCCAGGTTTTGCACGGAACCGGCCATTGCAAATGGTTCAATGTGAGAATGGGATTCGGGTTCATCTCCATGAGCAACCGAGAGGGAAGCCCCTTGGAGTCTCCAGTTGATGTCTTTGTACACCAAGTAAGACCGGTTTTTGTCTTCCATCTCAGCCTACCACATTTGGTTGAGTTCAGTGGGACTCTGGTTTCATGTGAAGAGAAGTAACCTATTTTTTTCTAGGTATTTAGGAACATCTGTAATTAAAAAGTTGCCTTAGGTAGTGGTTTTGTTGGCAGCGTACAATTTGAGTAAGTAAGGCCGTTAGATTGTGCTTAGTCTCCGTGGCTGGAGATTTGTGTAAAGAGTGTTTCCTCCTATCTTCTTCCTTGGTTAGAAACGTCTCCTGTGGTTTTTATTTATTTTCAAATGTCACACTTTTTAACAAGGTTTATCATTTGTCACCAGACTGATCAGGAGCAGATATGCTTTTCCTTGGAAACTGTTTAAAATTAAGCTGGGAAAAGAATAAATAAAAGTCGGGTTTCATTCAGATAACATTTGAGTAGTTTTAAACGGCTTACTTGTAAACCTCGAATTACTTTTTAAAAGCTCATCTGAGATTAGTTAGTGAAATTAAGACATAATTGTAGTGTTATTTTGTAGTAATTCAGACCTGAGAGTGTCCCTGTGGTGATACTCTGCAGCGTGTATGTGGTTTGGTTGGTTGATTTTTAATTATTCCGTTCTAGGGAAAAAAAAATAAAAAAAAACATTAGTAAGGATTCAGACCAAAAGCAGTGTCTCTGTAAGGCTAATAGGGAAAGAAGGGGTGGATGGTCCTTGGTTTTATTTTTAAGTGCAACAGCGTGGATGGTTTTGTGTTTTGAACGTGGAACCTGGTATGAATGCCTTCATGGAAGGGAATTTCAGATGCAAAATAGGTACAAAATGATAGTTAAGGGAACTATTTATTCCCAAGGTCTGTACCATGGTTTGTGAAGAAGAAGCACATGTAGACCTTCTGTGGTCCTTCTGTAAGTCTCCAGTTTCAATAATGCTATTTTGAATTTCACCCATCTTCTCTGCAATCAGAGAACAGAAGAGAGGTAACAGGTAAAGAGACCATTTTGGGTTTGGCTAGGGCCATATTAGGGAGACAAAAAGGCATCTTAACTTTTTACATGGTTGTCCATTTTCTATGACGTTTGCAATGACGGGGCAGGGGGTTGTTCCATGATTATACAGTGATTCCATTTTAATGTTGCATCCATGGCCTAGCTTTATTTTGTGGTAAATTTCACCAGGGTTTTTTAAAGCATACACCTTTGATTAGGTCAATAAAAGGGTGGCTTCTAAAGAAACTGCTGCTGTGACATGTTGCATTGTGGGGAGTGGTGGGGTGAATTTCTGATCTTGCCTTGCATGTGCCCTGCAACTAAGGGCCTGCACTTCAGTATAGTTGCTTGCATTTGGAATTATGTACAAAGTGTAGAATCCCATAGTCAGCTTACTGAATTCCTACACTTCCTGCTTTGTACTGGCATATGTGGTGCCCCCTGTTTGCTGCTGCTTTTTCTCTTTAGAAATGAATGCATGAAGTACTTCTCAAAGAAAGAACAGTCTTCCTCCTTTTCCCCCTTTCTTCCCTTCTCTGTGCCTTTTTAAGTTGTGAAATTGTTCTCCACAGTTTTAAAAATTTACTTTAAAAATAAACTTCTCCTTAATGTAGGTCTGTGTTAACATATGTCTTTTTTTTTTTTTTTTTTTTTTTGCATCTCAATAGTAGAAGACAAACATTTGAAGCATAGCAGTGTTAATAAAAAACACATTTGGAAACAAAGATATTCTTAGAGCTGTGGAAATAGAGAAGTGTTGAACTGCATGATAACCTGATACATATAAGTAATACTAGACAAGGTGTGCAGTTTCATAATGGAAAATAGTCATAGAAAATAATAAAGTAGTAGTAAATTTGGAAGTTACTATTCAATTGTGTCCTCTAAAGGAGGGGACAAGAACCAAATGTTAAACAAGTTGGCTTATTACAGTTTAATAATCTACAATTTATCCAAACCCTAAGGTTTCTAAGACTTAACACAGTGTAAAATGCAGTGAAAAATATCATGTTTCATTGCACATAAACTGTGTGCCTCAGTCATTTTGAGCTTACTTAGAGATATGTCTTACTGAGTGAAGTTATTAATATTCTGCAATGGATTTCACTTACAACAAAATATGTTTCTCACCTTTTCTTTCTGATTAAATCTAAGATATATATACATATAAACTTCATGGTGACATGAATCTTTTTTCATCAGTCAAAAGCAGAAGTTTTTGATGGGAAGAAGTGCTATTTATTGTGTATCAGAGTACATTTTAGATAATTGATATTGCTATATAAAATGCTTTGTGTTAGCTGACTAGCTGACCAGTGGTAACAGTAGCAACCTGAGCATAAAAATGTCGTTAAATCTGTAATGTTATTTAACAGTGCTGATCATACAAGGGAGTCTGTTGCCTGAACAGTGATTGGACCCTATTCCTGTTAATTTCATTAATTTGAAAAATTTAGTCATGTTAAAGGTCTTTTTCAAGGCAAAAATATTAGTTTATTAATCTGTTGAAAAAAAATATTGCTGTTCAAAGCTGCTTTGAAAACACTTCATCATTTACTTGTGTGCACCTAGTGTTGCATGCATTCACACATTCTGAGTGTTTGTAATAGTTTAATAGTTGTAATAATTTTATAGAACCAGGCAGTCTAAGCACGGGAAAGAAGCTTCTAGTTTACTTAGTCGAAGTCCTGTCAAAGCCAGCTTGAGCCCTGCTGCAATATTTTTACTTTCTTATCTTACCTTTTCTTGGTGAGGTTATGACCAGTTTATGACATCTTGCTATGAGCAAAAACTTACTGTATTTTAAGTCAAAATTCCTGTAATAGTTTAAGTTCACTATACTTAGACCTTTGAGCTTGCAATAAATAATTTTGCTTTCTTCTTAGAGTTCCCTCTTGGTTGTGTGCGGATTATAGTCATGTTTTTCTAAACTCAGTGTTTTGCTAATCGTATATACTGATATATTTTTAGAGGACGGTGCTTTTGTTTGGACTTCTCTCCCCTTTCACCCAATGAAAGTACTGTTCATGCAACAGCTGCGGTATTGAGTTTTTAACTCTGCCTTTTAAGTCCCTCCTTTGGTGTTAATCATTTGGATTGATCTTCTCTGAACTACCTTCAGATTGTTGTTAACCTTCTGATAATGAGATACCTAGAGCTAGATGCGTTATTTAAGGTAGAAACACTCCAGCCATTATATATGTGTGTCTACAGTGTAATTGCATGCACTTACAAACGTCTACACTCTTGTCCTTTTTAGCTTTATTCTGATACAGCTTGTATCTTAAAGTCATGTGTTTGAGTCATTCAGGATCATATAAAAATTACAAGTCCTAAAAACCATTTAATTTTTCAAACACAAGCCATGCCCAATGCAGCAATATGCCTAGCCCATTGTTCCTTTCTTTTTCTGTCTTTTGCAAGTCCTCTGTTTCTTTTTTTTTTTTTTTGGGGGGGGGGAGGGTGGGGGGAAGAGTAGCAATGTTAGTCCTTTGTAACACTGTTAATTCCAAGGAATGTGCACCTTAATGAATTTGGCTCAGTATTGTCATTTGTACTCTTAGTAGGTTACCATGGAATGAAAAATACAGCTTGCTTCTCTTTTGTCATGTGAATTCTGGACATAGTTATGTGTGAGCGTGTCTTGTTAAATTTTAGAAAAAGATCTATTTCTCAAAGGGTAAAACAGACTGGAGAGGTGGAGTGAAACATTTTGGTGCACATGAAAAAGGTCTTCAATGCAAAGAACTAAGAACAGCGGAAGCTCTCATAAAATCAGAAAAGGATGATGTTTGCTGTAATTTTTTTGCACATTCAAAATTGTACACACAACATAGATATGTAGAACTTTTTTGGATGAGGGCAGTAAGGTAAAAATGCTGTATGTTCTTTTTTGCACACACTTTGTACACACTTAGTTAGAAACATGTCCCTTTTCCTGTGCTTAGCATGAAGCCCAGATGTTAAAGATGATAATGAAGGGTAGGGTGCTGAGTGTAAACAGATGCAATTAAATACATGTGAATATCATTGGTCATAAATTTACAATCTCTTTCCCAATAATGCAGTCTTTCAGGATGGGATGGATTATTCAGTTTAGATGATGTTTGTTGGACCCAGCTCTGTAGTTCAGAATTCTTACCCCACTGAGGAATTTCTGAACGGGGACCTTAAACGCAATCCTTCTTTGGGATCCTCTTTTATAAGATGGGGAGAGGAAGGAAGGGAGGAGCAGCATTTAGGAGCTGGTGTACAAAAGGAACATAGTTGGCTTGACATTTTTCACTTTCATCTGAACTTTCTTTCTGTTGCTGAAAGTTACTACAAGATTTGATAAAAATGGGAGTCTATTTTATTTCATTGAGTCCTTCTGCACTGTACTATCATTGTATATTATAAGTTTTGCTCTTATTCTTTCAAGTACCTAAAACAAAAGGAGAAAAAAGGTACTGAGACTAGTATGACCGTAAACAGAAGAATAAATGGAAAATGAGACATATAAGCAGCATCTGAAAAGTCTTTTCCCTTATTTGACCAGCCATCCTTTTTGATGATGAATCAGATGCCTGTTCTTTGAATCTCTAGTATTTTAGACACAGTTGAACTACATTTTCTAGGACAAAGTTGGGCATGGCATGCTACACTCAGTACTGAATTTCTTATGTCGTGAGCACATGTGATCCCATGCTTTTGCAAGGATGCATTCATTTATCTAGCATACATTTTCCATTTCTTTATTATTGGGAGCATGTAAAAGCTATTTAATTGATCAGGATAACTGGAAGTTCTAAGCAAGCAAATAAGATCAGTATTGCATTGCTGCTCCTTATTGCTAAATATGACATAGCAATATAACTATTTTGGAATATAGAAGTATCTATGCAGAGTATGCTCTTAGAGCTTTGTCATCTTTGACTTCTGCTGGGGACCAGGCAAGCCCAGTCCTAATCAAAACAAAAGTGGCTAGCAGCATTTAGAGAGGGAAGCTGAGGAAGGAAGCGAATGGGGAGTAAACGTATGTCTGCAGTGAGCGTGTGTATGAGAGATCCGGCAGAGATAGACGTGGGTGTCAAAGTCTGCTCGCAGCCTCAATGCATTAGGTAGCATCTGTAATGGGTCGCTGCTGAGGACCCGGAGCCAAGCTTTGAAATTTACCAGAGGTGTTGCACCATACAGAGAAAACTGACTTTAAATTATGGGGACCACGGATTTGTAATGTGGAGAGGGGTACAGCATTGGGATTTTTTTTGCTACTAATTAGTGTCAGTCCTACATTTCAAATCCTACCTATGGACACATAGACAGATGGCAAAATATACTTCACTGACAGCTTGATAGTTTAAGATGGTTGTCTGAAGAAACTTGTAATTTGGTTATTTAAGTTACGGAGCTGCCATCTTCTCAACCTTCAAGAATTCATCTATTTACATCTAAACCCAACATTACAGTACATTTTTATTGATAGACCTATGTAGTAGTTAAGTGAATGGCAATATCATTAAACCTCAGTGGTGTTAGATCAGATTTTGCCAAAGGATTTTAAACATTGCATGTTGACAGGCAAAAATTACAAGTAGCTCAAAGGCAGAGGCCTGCAGTGGGACTGTTCTGCCTTAAGGGGTATTTACCTCTTTGCCAGAGCAATAAGTACACCCTTTCCAGAGCATGCCACCCCCTTTTCTCCAGGACTGAGGAAGTTGTGCACAGGGGTTGGGATACTGAAAGGAAGAGGATATTTTGTCTGAGGCACAAACATAAGATATCAAAGCAGATATATGAACTGAAGCTAAAAGGAAATGAATTGTCAGATTGGGAAAAATGTTGTTATTGTTGCTTGTCCTGGTTTGCAACTACATTACTGAGGTAGTAAGTATATTAAGAGCTATCCATAGTTTTGTTTCAGACTCTTTACAAAGTATACTCCCATTTAAATATTGTTTAATTCTTCTTCCTTATGTAACCCATCACAGTAAAGGCCTGTCATCTTTCTCTGCTAATTACTAACAGAAGCAAAATTAGGCCCACTGGTATCTATAGAGGTGTGTAAAACTGACTGTAAAGGTATAATTTAAGAAAGATTCTAGGAACATAGAAGCCAGAAGGTAAAGATTGTTTATGATGTTTCTTAAAATGAACACAAATAAATAAAGATATAATGTTTAAATTTTTAATTCCCTGTATGTAAGGGTGCCTTTTTTCTTTCCATCTTTTGTTAAAGTTACCTGGACTGTTAGAAAGGTGTTACGTGATACTTGGCTCTTTTTAAGGGACAGTTACTCAGGACAGGTTTGGACTGGCTTTTGCATGCTGGATATCACTGGTGAAAGCAGTGAATCCTTAAACTGCTTTTACATCAGTAGAGTATCAGTAAAGACCCGTGTATGTAAGGTGGGGAAGTGCTTCTAATTGCTTGAGCCCATTTAGTTGGAGAAACTGGTGTCCAGGCTTTTCCTCAGATTATTCTGGCTGTTCCTGACTTAAAATGGAGGAGGGGGAGTTAACTCCTTGGGAGATGGCTAGAGGGAATTCCAGATCCCTACTCCAGAGATGGCTCAGCTGCTTGCAGAGCAGCTGTGGAACTTGCTGCAAGTTTCACAATCTGCTGTATTACGGAAAACTGGCACTGAATTTGTTTTTTTCATAACATGCAAAGCTGTAACATGGAGCAGGTCAGCAGCTGCTCTGGAAGCAGCTGAGTAAGGCTTTGCAGTAGAAGTGTGGGGTGAATAGGTGGAGGTTGAAACTCCTACAGCCACTCATCCTGCTGGGAATCCTATGGGTATGACTTTACTTTTACATTTGGCAGCAGTGCTGCTTGCCTCAGTAAGCTTCAAGAGCTTTATTATCACTCTTCCTCTTGGGCTAACGTAAGTGCTTGTGGAGCTGCATGGCAGACTCGGCTGGGGAAATATTTGTGTTTGTGTCGTATTTTTATCATTTTTCTTATCAGAGAAACCCCATGATCCCCACAAATAAGGGTGGCAGCGTTGGCAGCATGGAAGGGTGGCCAAGGATGCAAGCAAGCAGCTCTCAGGGTGAGGTGAAGGTGTTGGAGAAAAGAGCTGGAAGCTACTGTCACAGAAATGTGAATGAAACTGCAGTCTCCTCTGGTGCAAAATAACAGCATACTGGTGTTCCCACCTCCAGCTGGGGATGAAGAGACAATGAAAGTGAGAGTGACTTTTCAAGAAAAAGGGCGATTGAGGGTATTGGAATGAGTGCTGGCATTTGAGCTCTCTTTGAAAGTGGAATGTTTCAGGAATCTCTGGGTCACACTTCAGTATTACAGGTTCAGTGGTGGCACTGAAAAACATTGATTGCGGTTTTTAGAAAGGACTATTTATAAATCAAACAAAAAAAATGGAATTTTTTGTTCATGTAAATAATATGTGTTTGTTTCTTCTACAGAACAGAAATAAGTATATTTACAGGGTATGTTCATAATTGAATATACCTTTTTAGTAGACGGGTGAGAGCTTAGTGAAATTAGTTGATAATCTGAAAAGTATAGCTCCTTAATTATTGCATATGTATGGTATTTCAACTTTGAAAATTAAATACATCGACATTGAGATGATTTGTCTGAGAGTATGTAGAACATTCTTGTTCTATTGTCAGTGCAGGAACTAAGAAGATCACACGAATAGTTTCTATTCCAAAGTTTTGATTTGGTGCTAGAATTACATTCTTTGGAAGGAGGGAGGCTGAAATGTTTGTGTTTATATTGTTAGCATGATAGATTAGTATTTTCACGTCTGAAAATTGTTTGACAGGTAAAATCTGTGTGAATGTGAATTTAATCAATAGTTGGAGTGTATGAATTTTTCTACAAAATCAAAGTAATATTCCATGACTACTACAGATCTTATGCTCTGTTAGAAAATGCTAATGTTGTTACATTCATAAATGTTTAATTTTCATGAACTTAGCTGATACTGGCTTTCCCATTGAAGATAATCTGTTCCTGGAGAGGCCCTCTTTTAATTAGTCATGGTAATTTAAAGGCATGCAGTGTTAAGGGATTTTTTTTCTTCTTGATGGCTTTTATTTTAGTGCCACTTGAGGCTACTTTAACATTTGTGTTATAACTTTTTCTGTTTATGGTCATATAAATATATGCACCAAAATATTCCCTGGGCTGAAATTGAGCATAAAAGTGATAGCCATTGTGTACTTTAAGGAAATTAGAATAACATCAACATGTGTTTTTTCAAAGTACAGGTGTCTTTAAAATCTCTTGATAGTGCACATTTGCTATAATTTAAAAAATGTTTTATTTAATTTTACAACTGTGTTTTGCAAGGTAATATTCAAAATCTTGGTTGGTTTTATGGGCTATTTGTAATAATACAATCTTAGGGGCAGTAGAGGGTTTTAAAAAGCCTCTGCTGACCACCTGTAGTAATTTCTGAATCTTCTTAAACTCATTATATTGGAAATACTATATATATATATAAACATAGTAGTACAGAATGTACAGAGCTGACTTCTGTAGACTCTGGATTAGACCCCCAACTTCTTTCTGTATTTAACAGATATATATTGTTATCTCACCCTGTCTAATTAACTGGCCTAAAACGGGGAGATTACACATCTCAAGAATTAGCCATTTTTAACACTAAAGTGGAATAAGATGCAAGAACTATTCACAAACCTATTTGCTACCCTCCTCCCCAGATATTAAATACAATAGTACATCAGGTGAATGGAAATTTTAGAATTGAGTCAACAGCGAACAAAACCTCATCCTTAACGTAATTAAACTATCCCTTCTCTTCTTGTGGATATTAGAGACCTGATGGGCCAAATTCTGCTTTGTCTTCTCCTGTGAAGTGGTCCCACTGACCTGTGAAAGTTGTTCAATGAAATGGGCACTGTTAGAAGTGGATTTTAAGTCTCCTATATGAATGCTTTTACTCAAAGTATGTGGGTTACAGTCTTTTGTTTTCATAAGCCTGTTAGTGTGCATTTTGTGCTCAAAAACATGAGTGCTATATTGTAATCTGAGCTGTTCCCTGTACAGGGCCTAAAATGTAAACAGGGTTTGGGTCCCTGCTGCTTAATTAAAAGTTGGCTAAAAGTGGTACAACTTGTCAAGTTCATGCATACACATGTGGTTATGTATGTAACTTGTATATATTTTTCATAATATGCTACTTTTTTTGCACTGTGAATGTAATATTTAATGTCTTGCCTAAATTCACCTGACCACTCATTTGCCAGAATGCTTTGATTCAAATGTCTCAGGCTGATAATGTGTCTGGGTTTTTTCATCTTCCTGTTGAAAAATTGCTCAGTCCCAAATAATTTCCTCACATAAGGAAAGAGTGGTAGAAGTATGTGAATCTCTCCCAGTGTGGAAAAGACCCCTCACTGTGGCTGCGGGCAGCTTCTGTTCAAGGTGAATGAAGTTCACGTTTGCACTGAAAGCACCTTGAGATCTTGAACAGCTCTTCAGCCCTGTGCAGGGCCTTTGATTTCTGGCAGGGGTGATGGGGTGCAGTAGGTATCTGGAAATCTTTTTCATAACTTTGTAACTGCAGTATTGCATATCTGTGTTCACAAGGGGAAGGACTGGAATCCTCATGGCAGGATCCTTCAGGATCTGTCTTTTTCCCAGGTCCTTACATTAGGAATGTAGAGATACTATTCAGATACAGGGGAGAACACTGACTGGTGGGAAGGGGGAAGTAGCTGAACCTTCTGCTCAGACAGGAGAGGGTGGAGAGGGTGGACAGTTCACAGATATAGAGGCATAATATAGTCCTCAAATATTTGTAAATGCTGTTAGCCAAGAAATGTCCATTTCACCGCAGTGCTTAACATCTCTCCACTACAGTGAATAAATTCTCATTTGGCTGTGCCAAAATCTCTGCTTTGTTTTCCTGCTTCATTGTTTTGGAGGTTTGTGTGTCTGCATGATATATGTTAATTTTAAAGAAAGCACATTGCATTTGTAATAGCTGTTTTATAGAAGTGAAAATCACATTTGTTTAATGTTTTCATGTAGCGTGTTTTGCAGAAACTGTTTAATGGGTGGGATATGCAGGGTAGAAGTTAACCCTGCAAGGAATGCATGGTTTCTTGTGTAGGGGTCTGTGTGACTTTAGCATGCAGGCTGATTTTAACTAACAGGGCATCCTGTTTGTTGTGTATGATTCTGGTTTAGAGACTACTGCAACCTGAAGAAAAAGGTGAAAGCAAGTTTTAGAAGTGTTTTTGATTGGCTTCAGGAATTAGTGATAATTGTTAAAGATAGACATTACTTGAGAGTGATTGTTCTAAATGTGAAGCTGGTGCATTAATAGACAAAGAAACTCTTAATTTTTGATATTGTAGAGAACTTTGCATGTCACCATTGGCTTTACAGGATTAGTCATAAAGAGAGGACTGGGATTGAAACTGTAGATGATAAGAAAGCAAAAGATTTCAAAGGTCATAACATTTTAAATTAATATTAAAGATTTCCAGGCAGAAATATAGTACATCTAAAGATTTTGCTTAGACCTACTGGACTACGATTTTGTTACTGTTAACTCATGCTTTTGCGAACACTTAATGGAGCAGTAAATACCACATCTTTCACTAAAGGAGTACTTAATTCTCCTGGACTATAGTCTACTATCTACGCTAAGAAAGCAGGCTATCAGATTCTTCTCTTAGCAACGCCTTCTTTTCAAGAATTAAAGAAGAATTAAAAAAAAAGAATAAAAAAAATTTCAAGAATTAAAAAAAATCTACTAAACATTCCAAAATGTGATCTATCAGATTTGAAAATATTTAAAATTATTTAAATTCAAAACACTGATTGAAAAGGTTCCTTTAAATATGATGTATACCTGCATTGTCTTCAGTAATTACCAAAGACTTTTGTAAAAAATAAAAAATGCATATTTTTTGTATTTAGTGACTACATAACATTTTTCAAGAACACAAATGCTTTTAAAATTAATCTGCAGTCTGCTTTGAGCAACAAAATCTCTCTATGTTTAATAATCTAAGTGGCAGATTCAGTTTCCCCAAAGAATTTTTACATTAATCTTCATTAATGTAATTAAGCAATTGCGTATTTTTAAATGGCAGATTAATTACTTTTGTAATATATTTTCTTTTTTACTGACAATAATCATCAGTAGTTTATTGAAAAGTGATAGTGCATTCCATGCTTATGTGGGTTTATTAATCTTCGCACAGCTAGTACTTCTTCCTTGGATGATCATTATTTAACCGGTGACAGCTGTAAATGGACCAAGATTAGACTGTTGAAATGGCTACAGTTGAAGCATTTGGCCAAAGAGGAACTATTTTTAATATTCATTATTTTACAGTGTAATCAATGTTTAAGACTTTCTGTGATCATCTACATATTATTTTTTCATATGAGAATCAGTATCTTTTTAAAAATTGTATATAAACCAATACTATGTTTTTATAGTTACAGTTTAATTTCCTTTCATCATATGTCCATTACAAGGGATTGACCACTGGTATTGACCACAGTAGGTGTCATGAAATGCACCTATACTATATTATATTCTCTTGAGAGAGGTAATGTCATAAAATGATTGATTTTGTTGTGGTATTTTTTGTTTTAGAAAGACGAATATAATTATGAGTTAAATTCTTAAAAACTGGTAAACCTTAGCTTCATTTCTGTTTTCTCCCTCCATCTGATGTGCATTTTGAAAATAAAGTATGTTTTAGCTGCATGTCAGGGACCAGATGTTACTAAGAGATTAAATGTTGAGCCAGGTGAAATCAGGGAAATAGTTGTCAAGAAGTTTCAATACGGATGCACAATTTCTCTCAAGGTTTTTTTTTTTTCTGATCCTTTTATTTGGGAGCTTAAACCATACTTAAAACAGAAAAGCTTGATTAAGTAAATGAAAGGGGGTTTTGTGTGTATAGACTGTCATTCAGTGTACTTGTTTTTACTGCCTTTGGGAATGCTTTGCAATCTTTAAAATGCCTCCCAAAGTAATTATATAACAGTATTATTTGTATGAACTTATCATACATGAATGTTCATCTAAACTTCTTGCAGCACAGTCAGCAAGGTCTTCATTAGTTTAAGTGTAACTTTGCCATTTTCTGGAGAAGTTTGAAATTCATGGCATTTCATGTCAAAAAAGAGGACTTAGCAGATAATTATTTATTGATGGTACATAAGAAAATAAAAATGTCTACTGATCTTTGAGTTCTTGCATGTAAGTGAACATGTAAGAAGTTTAGTGTGGGGTTGTTTGTTACCGTTTGAATCCAACGGTTTAACAAAGTTAATCTGAATTTATATATCTTACAAAAACATTGTTCTTCTGGGCACACTCACATCTCATTGCCCAATTTTTAAAGATGATGGACAAAAAAGCAAATTGCTTCCTTTTAATAAATCTGTATGGAAGTAAATTATCAAACAAGGGACATGTTAAATACAAAAGAAAAACATTAATCTTTGCTTCCTTTAAAAATTGATTTCTTGAAAAATAATACATTTATGATGTAATTACATACATTTACTAAACAAAATACTTTTGTGTCAAAAACAGATGTTCAGATTTTGAAATGTCAGGTTTCCACGAATTTGACAAATTTTATAAAGAGCTTTATGGTAACAACCTTGCTTCAAAATGTTATTGTTAAAAACCCACATTCAAGAATGTCGTGGGTTTCTCTGATTAGGAGTTGTTTGGTTTTTTCCTAAGAGGAAGATTGGCTTCTGTTGCAGTCTCTGGAAGTTTCCCTCCATCCTATAGAGCAGAGCCAATGA
>JAWWTY010000106.1:72084817-72107286 GCA_035222235.1 Margarornis squamiger | reverse complement strand
CCTTTCCCTCTGGAAGGTGAAAAAGGGGGGGGAAGGGGGGTGGAAAGGCCCTGGAGAAGTTTTGCTGGACACCAGGCGTTTATCCAGGGTCAAACCACTACAAAGAATTAAGAAATTAAATTAGAAAAATTAATTTAGGTATTATGCAAAAAAACCCACAATGAAATATTCGTTATGAATGTATGATTATATAGGAAATACAATTGTTTGCATACAATCCTACAGCATTAATGCTTGTTTCAGGAAACAGGTTTAACAGTGTAAGTCATTTTGGATTCTGCTGCATAAAGGAATAGCAGAGAGTGATGCTGACTGTAACCATGGTTTTTGTATTTGCTAGTCCTCCTCTGGATCAGTGCAGTGCAAACCAACCCTTATGACCGTTACCTAGAATGGGCCAAAAGTAAAGATTCTGGGCCTTAAGTTTTCTGCTTGCTGTTGAGATTTGGCAGTCAGCTGTTGTCTTCTCTGCTGCACTACCACTGGGTCTGGTGAAGGAAAACCTCTGCTTTGATGAGGAATGAACTGCGCTTTTTTTCTTGCACGAATGTTAACACTTATTGCGGGCTCAGTTGGTAATACTGCAGCAGGGCAGGTTGCTTCTGCAACAGAAGCTGTCTGGGACTGCTCTGGTGATGGAGGGACTGCAGGACTCTGCTGAGAGTTTGGGTGGGCAGAGGGGTGTTTGTCACTTCTGGGGGTGCAGGTGCCATGGCGGTGCTGAGGAAGGGCTGGGGCCTCCTTAGCACGCCCTCCACTCCCCTCCCCTGCCCGGCTAGAGTGGGAGCAGGAGGAATTTGCCCTCTCCCGGCTCAGGTTGCAGGCCTCGACCGAACGGGGAAGCGAGGGTCAGGGCTATTCATTGCCTATCGCTTCCTCAGGCCATTTATAACCCGGTCCTCCCTGGGCAGCTGACTGCGGCCCAAGGAAGTGACTGATACGAGAGATTCAAAAATGTTGGTTTTATTATTCTTTTAATACAGTTTAAATGATTCGTGTTTTTTTCCTGAAGAAAAGCTAATTTGGTACACAGTGTAGAACTGGAAAAGCTAGTTAGTGTCTTTGAGGATTGAAATAATGATAGATCAAAACTAGCTGCCTCAGGGGCAGCGCTGCTGGAACTGATGTGTTTAGTACTGTGTGTGCCCCGTGTCCCTGGCAGTAACGCCCATCCATGCCCTCCGCTGGCAGCGGAAATGATCCCTGGTCCCTGGGATGGAGGACCAGAATCACAGGATACTCTGAGTTGGAAGGGACCCACAAGGACCATCAAATCCAACTCTTAGCCCTGCACAGGGCATCCCCAAGAGACAACAGCGTGTGACCAAGAGCATTGTCCAAATGTTTCTTGAACTCTGTCAGGCTTGGTGCTGTGACCACTTCCCTGGGGAGGCTGTTCCAGTGCCCAGCCACCCTCTGGGTGAAGAACCCTTTTCTAATACCTAACCTAAACCTTCCCTCACACAGCTTCCTGCCATTCCCTTGGATTCTGTCACTGGTCGCCAGAAAGAAGAGATCAGTGCCTGCATCAGCCACAGATAGCAGGCACTGACCTCTGGATCAAAGCTGGATAATACATCAGCCACAGCCAGTTCGCCATCAGCTGTAGGACACACTGATGTAATAGTAATGTGAATTAAAGAACTGACAAGCACACACTTTTCCCTGGAGCTTTGTTGCTGTTTATGCCAGCGCTCAGCGCCTTGGCAGCACCCATCTGTATGGGGGTGTTGAAGAGGCCAAGACAGGGTTCTCCCCATGCCCTGCGCTTCTCTCCCTGGCTTGAAGGAGACACTGCCCATCACGATGGCAGTGGGGTGGACCCCAGCATTAAAAATGACCTTGAAAAGGAATACATGTGAATCCTAAGTTAAGCCAAGCCATTAGTTTGCTTCATTAGTGCTCAGAGGAAGAATACTGGATGGAGAATTAAATGTGGGTATGACAGGAAGTTGGACGTTTAGTGATTTTCTTAGACCTCTCGGGTAAATAGCTAGGCTTGCCCTCTTAATAATCAAGGAAATCATGTTACTAAATAACACACCATGTTGAAGCAGTCGTGGTTACAGAAATATTTGAAATTCAAAAGGGAATGCATTTTTACTAACAACAAATTATTTTTGTTGAACTTTATAGAACTTTTTGTGGTGCTTGACCTCACAGCTTAGAATTTCTTTCTAGATTCTGAGTGCTGTAATGTGACAACTCACACCTTTTGAAAAATATGCATCAGAATTACCTGCGTTTGTTTATTTGGAAGGACAGCATAGTCCTTCATGCTGAAAAGTCTTTCAGAAAGATTAATGGTTGTAGGATTCCACAAACACTTGTTCTTTAAAGTAATACCTGTTCATGTAAATAAGGGTTTCAAGATTAGGAACTTTAAATATGCAGCTTTTATAACTACTCGCCCTCTAAAAATGGGTCTTCTGCTTTAGTCTATCCTTGGGCAAAGTTCTGCATAGACTTGATTGGTTTTTTTTTCTTGTGTTAAAAAAACTATAGCTTTGCTACTTAAAATACTTTTTTGAGAAAAAGATTGATGGTCTATGAAATTTTTTATCTTTATAAAAACACAAAAAGTAGTGCATATATATACACTTTATATACTATAGATGAAATACGTATTTTCTTCATAACAGTTCTGCTGTAAAAGAAATAGAATTAAGCAGTCTTTCCCAACACAGGTTCCAATACGTTGATTTTTCTGTCTCTGTGGGTGAATTCTGTAAAACTTTTACAAGTTTTGTGACACTAGTTTATAATAGTATAATTTAAACCAGTATTTTTTACATTTCTAAATATGAAATGTACTTCTAGGCTGTGAACGCTGTGTAATGATTCACCCCTTTGGGACAGTGTCTCCTACGGAATGAGTTTGGTGTAATGCCATTATGACACACTTGTGTCAGTAGCTCTTCCTCCCCCATGGGCATACAGCTTGCTGGAATCTCAGGGGTTTTTTTGATAACATTTTTACTTGCAAACTACTTTTTTAGATGCATATGTTATGAAAGGAATTTGTACAGACAGAACCCTAAGGTTGCTCTGGTTGATTCAAAATAGTGCAGGGATTAAAGGCTGCTTTACTTTTATTGCTTGCTTCAAATAGATAGCTTTTTGGAAGTGTTTTTCAAGCAGAAGTATTTCATGTTTCAAGTATAGAGAATGTTGTTTTTCTATGGTTTCAATTAATTAATGTGTGCCATGTATTCACATATTTTTAGTTAATCAGGTTTGTTTCACAAAATGCAGGGTGTTTTACTATATATGTCAGATAATTGGAATATTTAGATGTTTCCTTTGGGATTGACTACTTATTTTAACCTTTCCGTGTTAAATTCTTTCTGTGTTTTTAAGTTTAATGTTAAATGTTGCTTTTACAATCCCAAATGGGAGAAATGCTTTTCACAAATCACAAATCTTGGAGAGCCCAATATACCATATACCAGTCCATATACCAGTGCATAATTTCATTGGTGTTATACACATTAAACTTTTAATTGCTGGTTTTTTTGAGCCTCAGAATTATTCTACATGGCTATTTTTAAACTAAGTTTAATAATGCTTATTAAACTAATAAGCATTGCTATTAATCTGGAAGAAAAAATTTTTTGCTGAAGACACAATTCATGCTAGGCTTTTGGAGTTGGATTGTTTTTTTTGGTTGCTTGGTTGAGGTTTTGTTGGTTTTGGTTTTGTGTTGGCTTGTTTGGTTTTGTTTTCTTCTCCTGTATGAAATCCTTGCTTGTTACAAACCTGCAGTTTCATTATTGCCTTAAGCCACCTGCCTGTAGCCTTCTGCTAGAAGAGGCAATCCTTCCCACCCCTTCCTGCACCTTGGCCTCATGCTCCCACCCAAACTTCCATGTCAATTCCACTGCTTTGTAGCTGCAGAAGGTGTTACAATACTTTGCTCTTTGAGCTGAAAAAGAATAATTTATTTTGCATGTTTGAGTTTCATTTGTATCATCAAACTCATAGGACTGGGTTTGCTACATGAAAAATTGAGCTAATTTGAGGCAAGCAGTAGAAGCATGCAGCCTGAGGAAATGCAGAATACACCACTCCATTTGGTGTCAGGACAACAGTGGATTGTAACTTTTGAGGAACTGAGCCAAAATAAAATGGGAGGTCTTGTTCCTTGAACCTCTCGTTGCTGTCGTTTATTTAGTTTGCTAGCTAGGAAAAAATGGCAAACTGAGACTTTGCACAATTGCATCTCGCAGAACGTCCCATTTTCATTGGCATATGCTCATCGTAACTGCACCTTGTATCAGTTCTGGGCTTGGTCTGGCATTCCTTTCCTTAGAAAGAGAATTTAATAGTCCAGTCCTGCAAAGAGTGGATGTGTCTATTTCTGTAACTTTTTAAAAAATAGAAATGTTTGAGAGTCAGTTCCTGTTGGTGACATTTAATTTGTGACTGCTTTTTTGGAGTGTAATTAGCAGGTAAAGTTGTGCTGTCTCCTTTCCCAGGCACACTTTTTCCTTAATAGTACAGGATGATCAAGTTAAGCTCCCTGGAACAGTCTTCATGATTTAGACTTTCTTAATAGACTGAGTATAATGTCTGTTAGCGGATATCAGTGGCTGCTTTGACTAAGGTTCAGGGACAGCCAATGCTACACCAAATAAGCCATAAACATCTTCTCTTCTGGTGCTCCAACTGCTTCAAAACATGCTGTAACAGTAATTTTTAATTTTCTATTTAGGACATTTGAAAAATATTTTCACAGAAATAAGCCACTGAAATGTCCTGAATGAACTTAAAAATATTTTAAAATAAATACTTCTCATCTGCATGCACATGTTTGTCATTCATGTTAGTTCAGTGCTGCAAAGCACTGGTTACCTCTGCCATACCTACAGAGTCACTTGGATTTCATTGGATTTGGCTGATGATGAGTGAAGTTTGGAACTGAGCTCTGTGCAGGACTCCCTTGTGTGGCAAATTGCAGGATGGGCTCTCAGTTTGTCTGGAAGCAAGTAGGACTGAATTCTGTCTCTGTGGGGACAATGAAATTATGCCAGGTGCTGCATGCACATAACCTGGGCAAATTTAGTAGATACATTAAAAGGTTGAGGTCTGGTTGTTGCTAATTTAACAAGAAGTCAGAAAGATGTTGTATTTAATAAAAAGCAAGAGTGATTGTCTTTGGATTGTTTATTGAAACAAGTTGTGCTGTGACTTGCTAAGGTGCATTGTACTGCAGATATGGTGCACTGCTACTTTCTGTATGTTACTGTTCACCCCTCTCCCCCCCAGGCTCTTTAGTGAGGAGGTAATAAAGATATAAATAAATTGAAGGAGCCTTTATTTATATACATTTATTCTCTGTTATATATGTGTATATACATAGAATTTCTATCGGGGTGAGTGGCCTTGGGCAGCTGGGATGGGCAGAATAGGAATGCTGGTTTTAATTGAGCAGAATGTATGTCCTGAAATGTTAGGAAATACTTCTCTTACACAGAGAGATTGCCACTGATGAATGGAGCCTGTTCAGGAGCAAATCTCTGTGTTTAATAGCAGGATCCTCACCCTGAGGTTGTCTTTCATATGTAAAATTATAGGTAGTTTGAATTTGTAGCTACTTTTCTTGTAAATGCATCTAGGTATTTATTTTAGAATGAAAAATTATTAAACTAAAAAAAACTTTGTTCAAGTGCAAGATGAAGCTGAGAAGATCATTACACTTTTCACTAACCATTTTTTGCATAGATTAGTGGTTGTTTAAAGTAATTTGGCACTTTTTCAGATAATTATTTGTGTACCTTGTACACTGATATTACATACCCAGTATAAGTGAATCACAACTGTACACAGTTGCCTTAATATAAGGCTGACCAAAGTAGGTATGGGTGTTTCTGGCACACAGATAAGAATAAGGAGAATATCAATATTGGGTATATTGTAACAAATTGAATTATTTGCCACATTATTCTAGCAAAGACTGAGTTAAGTGAGTAAGATACCATTTATCTTTATTTGTAAGTTGTTCTTCACGTCATTATTGATTTCCAAATCTCAGATAGTTGTAATAAATTACCATGGTGATATGAACAGTAACCAATTTGTCTTTTTTTTTCAGGGAATGGGGGAGGGTATGTTGCAAAGAAATAGAAAATTTAATGGGAGAATAAGCTGCACATGGGAACATTTTTAAAGGGAGTATCAGTTGTGAATGTAGTGTTTGATAAACTATTATAAAATATAAATTTAATTTCCATTTAAAGGTATTTTCATAGCACAGGGTTTTCTTTATTTTACAAAATGAAACATTTACTTCTTCTGAGCAAAAATATATAAATCACTAATTTAAAGAGAAAACTTTATAAGCTTATTTTCTGTCCCATCAGCTTACCATTTGTGAGTTAGCATTTCACAATAAACTCTAGATTTCTTTACAAATAGGATATAACCTACAGTAAATAAATAATTTCAGAATTGCCACTGGAAATTTGGAGAAATTGGCCAAGGAAGAATTTTTCTTCAATATCTTTTTTTTTTTGTTTTTGTTAAGTTCTCAGGTAGTGGTAAGGCAACACTATTTTGTGAGAGCTAAAAAATGCAGTTGTACACTGTAGGCATTTTTGCTGCCTTTCCTTCATCTTCTGCGGGTGCCCCACCTCCATTTTGTTTTCTTTTTTCACAAGTTTTCTGCTTGTGCTCTCTCTTGACCTCACTGCGTGAGCTTGTAGCCACACAGGACACTGGCAGGATCAGAAAATGCTACCGTTGGATTAAAACAAGAGTGCACAAGTCAGGAAAAAGAATGCAAAGGCAGCAAAAGGAAAGTGATGGTCTGCTGGTTTTTGGATAATATAATGCAGTAGTCTCAACCTGGATCTTGAGGTTTTGTACAATTTGTTTGACGTTTAATATTGAAAGATAGCACTGCTATTTTTAAAAAATGCCTAAATAGATTTCGTTAAGATCTGTTTTTTCTACTGTGATTTGTTACTACAATTCAGAAAAGAGTAGAGAAATACAAATAAGCACTCTCAGTTTAAAGAGGCACGCAAATGCCAAATAGAGTGATTATTTTCTTTCTGTTTTTCTGCATTTCAAACAAGTTTCCCTAAGATAAACTCTTAAAAACCATGTGACAAAGTTTAAATATTAATTTGTCCTTGTAAATTAATGCCTTTTATTTTTTCCTAAGAAATGACATCTCTGATCTGTGCATAAATGTACTTTTTTTTATTCAGAAGTTGACCTTTGCCTAGTGTGTTGTAATAATGATATTTTAAAACTTGATATTAACCTACTTAACCTATTTCTTCACATTAGTATTTTAAGTTTGTGTTTTGCAGAATAGTGTATTCAAATACAGAAAGGAAGCAGAAAATACTTGTACTTTTGGGATAAAGTATCGTTATTCCTGGCTAGTGAGTACACGATGAAGCTCTTTAAAACTATTTTAGAAAGTGCTTCTTTAGATAAGCGTAGGAAACCTACGTTCCTCTTGTCCTTATGTCTCCAAAGTCATGCCATCTTTAGCTTGATTTTCATCTTTCCTTTGATAGGATTTTAACACTACCATTTGTTAACCTTGTCATACACCTGAACACCAGGGAATGTGTTCTGCAGTTGGTATTTCATTTCCATGTTTATCAGTCATGGTTGTCCATATACAATGAAGGGAGGCATTCACAAGTTTTGTGAATTAGGTACAGTGTCTGATAACAGAATCTCCTGAATACTTTGTTCAGTGACTTCAGACAGACTTATTCTAAGAGAAAATACATTTCGCATTAATTTATTTTGCTATACCTCTTGGTCTGATTTCTATGTGTCTGACTATTATGGATTCAGTTTCTAGGCAACTGATTGTTGATTATATTAAAAAGTAGTGTAGAGATTTCTCTCAGGATCCTGAGATAAGTGAGGAGCGCTGCTGAGCTGTGCTCACAAATACCAAGGTACAGGTTCTTGCTTAAATTAAGCCATGGGCCAGCTATACATAATTTCTGCAAACACCTGCCTGACCAGTAGCCGAAACTCTCCCAGTTAAACCGGTATTGCTCACTTTGTGGACTTTGTAGACTGCATCTAGTGATAAATAACCCCAGTTCAGTAGCAGGCTGAGGCAGTGGAGTGTGATCCTCTCTGATGCAAGAGGTTGCATGTTGTTCCCTATGGTTTTTTGTTCCCTCCCTACAGCAACTGCTACTGCATTTGGCACACCTGGCAGAAGGGTGCGTGCCTGGTGGCATCACTCCAGTTTGCAGTCAGAGCACAGCTATTCCCATTTTGGGAATGGGGCAGAAGTGGAGAAGGAAAGAATATTGCCAGATGAATGTTAACTTATGCTGTACCACCTTTCTTCAGAGGCAGGGAGTGATGCCCAAGCTATTTAATTAGCAGCATGTATGTAGCCTGAGACATGGAAGGAGACAGCAGGGACTTGACATGGGTGCATATGTGTCTGCCAGCAGATGTAGTCAGGAGCCAATGAATCAAAATGTCTGTGGTAATGGTTAAATTTTTGTAACTCACACACAAAAGGAAAAAAAAAAAAGTTGATTTTTTTAGATTTTATTTATTGCTGTTCATTTTCTCCTCACCTTTACATTTAAAAATAACACATTTCAAAGATGGGTATTTTTGTCCCCTTTCCGAAAGGATTCGGACATAGTAAATTTTAGAAGATGAGAAACCCTGCAGTGGGTAGGTAGACCCACACAGCAGTTAGTTTGTACCTGGTTAGGGACAGCTTTGCCATAGATCTCCCCTGTGCAAGTGGGATAGAGGCATTTGACAGTGGTGTGTTGGCTTGAACTGCAGGTGAAAGTGTCCTGAGCTGTGTACTGTTTAATGTGATTGAGAGAAGTACTTCTGCCATGTGGGAGGTAACGGCAATTTGCTCAGCACACGTGCAAATGCCATGTGTGGATGCACTGACTCATGTTAATGTAATTACCTCACTGTAATTGAGTTAAGTACAATTGATTTCACAGTAGTGATGATGAGCCCACAGTTAGAGTCTAATATGTGAGTATGGGTTTGATTGTCAGAGTTACTGTTCCTTGCAGGAGACTGAAATTTTTCTTCATAATACAGCGAATGAAGAATGTGTGTAACTGTAGCCCCATCCACAGACTGAGTGGAACTTAGAATGGTAGTTTTTGTTTCCTTGCATGTATTTTCCAAATACTGTGTTAGCTATCGATAGTAATAAGCCTTTTGCAGAGCAGGAGGGATCAGCACATTGTGCACAGCACTGTTTTATTTGATCAACTGTTCTGTAGGCTGAGTTCTGATACTGAGGTAGAAATATTTTTCTTGTCACTTAATTGCTTTTGAGGGGATCTCACAGCAATAATTTTTAAAGCCCTGTGATTCACTACTCCGCAAGCTTGATCTTTTCTCAGAAATGTTTTTAATTCCTGCTTTGTATTAGTTCCCAGTTACTAAGAAGCTCAGATTTACCCCAGTACTTGCCATCTCTAATTCAGCATGTTAGCATTTACTAATCCATGATTTAGAAAGTAATGAAAGTGTGAAGATGACATGACAAAGGAGTTAAAAAAATTAGTGCCTTGATTGGCTCATCAGCTAATGAGCTTACGAGATATGAATTGTATAGAGTTTGTATATTAATGCAAACAGACTTTCTTCTCAATGAAGTGGGAAGTAAACTTTGAATATTTTTTTTCCTTTTTTTAAAATCTGTGCCTGGTTTTTGTAGTTATCGATAGAAAGGCTTTGTGGCAAATTCTGAATTCTGTGTCCCTCTGAGTACTGACCACAGTGTGTGACTACTTTAATGAAACATCCCACAAAGAAAAATATTTTTAAATTAGTATTAATTACTACATTTTATTTATCTTCTAAAGGTTTCTTTAACTGGTACTCTTAGGGTCTAATTTGACAAAGTTTAGCACGTTTACATTAACTGCATCAGAAGGAGCAGTCTTACCTGCTTCAGGCAGTTCAGCAAGCTAAACCTCTTTTAAAAACAAAACACACACAATCACACTTTTTTTTTTTTTTTAAGGAATTAAATTGATGTGGACATTGCTACTTAAATTAGCAATGACTCAGATCAATGCCAAACCTGGTATGCTTGGTTGGTGGAAAGAATCTGCAGCTGGAAAGAGCAGCATAGACCTACTCCCTTTTCCTGAAAAGGCCATCATTTAAATTAAAAATTATGTTAACGAGTTTATATGAGTAATTCTAACATTCTAGTTGCGTTGTCATTTCAGAAATACTCAGTTCCAAAGATAGGATATTCTGTATGTATCTAAATAGAGATATACATATCCCTGCCTTTGTCCACACATTTTTGTAGGAATTTAGTAAGGTGTGGATTCAAACTGCTGTTTAAAGAGCCAGGTATTTTTATTTTATGAAAATTTTATTTTATGAAAAGTTCAGTTATAGTGGATATTTGGTTTAGTTTGTTTTTAAGAACCAAAGTGTCATCCTTGGCCACAAAAATTGCCTGGATAGCTTCTCATGTTACCTGAGATGGAGCAGAAGATATCAGGGACAAAACCAAAATATTCCATGCAGTTGTGATTACAGGGTGTTACAGCATAAAATACAGTTAGTATATGTTATAAATCTAAGCACATTATTAAGCATATTACTATTTCTTCATTAGAAATTTCAGTTAAGCCCTGAAGTTAAAGCACGTAAAAGAATCTAAAAGTAGTCCTGATGTTTAGATAGCATATGATTGAGTCAGAAGATTGTCAAGACTTCGGAGAAGGCTGTATCAGAAATGATGCAGTGTTACTATTTGATTTAGAAAAAGGAACACAAAACAGATGCAGCAGATGTGTTTATATATGGCAGATCATCAATAACACATCACGGTGGGTGAGATTTTTCTGAGTTCAGAAAAACACCAGTGATGGCCATCTATCTAGTAGTGATAGTTTAAACTCTCAGAAATTGGTGAGTGAAGCTTCTATTGGCTCAGCTGGGTTTTATCCTTGTTTGAACCATGGAGATATTTTTACCAGCAAAAAAAATTATCTTTTTCTTTGAAGTCAAGGGCTCAAACAGTTGTTCAAACATCCCTAACTGTAATTGAGACCAAACCTTTGTGTGAATCTTTGTATAAACAAAGCCAGTGTTTCTGCCTTTATGTCTTACTTGGAGCAGGGAGGCAAAAAACCAAAGGCACCAATGCAAGGCGAGGGACTCTGTATTGATATAAACTGATGACATTTTCAATGCAAGTACTTCAGACCTTCAGCAGGCAAGTGCTGGGCTATATTTACAGAAACTTTAACAATACTCAAAATCCTGTCCCCTTAGCAAAATTTTTCCTCCCAAAACAGGGAAGCATCATGTGTTAACATGGACTGAGGCAGGCTCCCTTGGCAGCCTGGGCCAGCCTCTCCCTGGCTGAATCCATGGCCCAGCTGCTTCCTGGCCCTGAGTCATCCTGTAGTGGAGTCTCTTTGGGCCAGACTATCTTTGTAGTTTCCAAAGAGCAACCCTGCCCTTTCAATTGAGAAGGGCTTTTCTAACTTCTCAGTGTTAGTTTTTAATTTCCAAGTAGAATATCTGTATTACTTCATCCTGGATCCTGGCATTTGTTCAGGTTGTTGCATGTTGCTCTGCTGGGCTATTCTTATGGGAGCACTGCCGGAGAGCTTTCTGTCACTGTCCTGGCTGTGTGCTTACTTGACTGATCATATGTAGCCAGTTCTTTCACCAGACAACAAGCGACTTTGTTACTCATTTTGATTTTATAAGTGATAGACCTTCATTCTGTACCATATCAGGCAATGAAAAATGGATTGAATAAGAGCATTATTTCCCAGGAGAGATACCTATGACTTAGTTATCTGTGAGTACAGTCAAACTATGTTTTCTTTGATGAGAAAGAAAAGTTTTTAGATGCCCATTTTTCTTCTGCACCCTTTGGAAGACAGGACAGAAAGATTGTTAGTTTTTAAAAACTGCATCAACAGGAAAGCAGTTAATCACCATTTTTACTCTCTAAGAAAGTGTTTCGTTCACTTTAGGTTATATTGTATAAGGAAATAAAACAAGTCTTAAACTGCTGTGGTATCCATTTGCTGGTTAATACTTCTTTAACTCTTTTCTAAATCAACAACTGAATTGAAAATATGAATATTTTACACATACAAGACTAATTCTTGCATCTTCAGCTATTCCTGGGTTTAGTTGCTTACAGGAGGGAAACCTGAGGTCTTGAGTCTGTGGAGAATCATGTATCTCCTAGCTCTGCATCTATTTTTATGGTGTCTCTATGTATTTAAATGTCCTAATTGCCAGGAGCTGTTTCCTCTCTCACCTTTACGTTTCTCATGCTTCTTGTTAACTTCAGGGGCGTAAATCTGTGGAAACACCTGAGTGCAGTTCATCAGGTTAATATATACCGACTTTAAAAAAACCCAAACAACAATCAAGACTTTAATTCTTTTTTGCAGTCTTAACTTTCTGTTTTCTTGTCAACATTCTTCTGCAATTTATCTCAAAAATATCTTGCCTATCTACATAACAGGTGTTTATGCACCTGATTACTCTGAAGAATAGTTAAGTGTTTACAGAACAAAGCCAGCTGTAAGAAATCACATGTGGTATATGAACTGCAGAAACCTGACAGGTGACTAATCATGAATATAATCTTATGATTTCCTCGCATTCTTAAAATAACTATTCATAGTGGTCACTAGTGGCATAGTGGTCACATCTAAGAGGTCTTGAAGGTGCAAAAGTACTGTGTAGCTATAAAGAGAAAATCTGGTTTACTAATTTGTCCTTAAGATCCGTTGAACTGAAGGGGTGAGATAAATTATGTTGGATTGGTCTCAAAATTTTTCACTATCCTAAATTTTGTTGTTTTGGTTGGTTGGTTTGGTTTTTTCCCCTATGTCTCTGTCCATTAGCACATTTTACTCATGAACAGAATGTTTACCAAGCCTACATGGTCCTGTAGACCACATTACTTACCTGTATCTTGGAAGAGGTAGTTGTTTGTCTGTGGTAACTTTTCCGTGCAGGTTTTTCCCCAGAGTGTGTAAATGCACTCCGAGTACACTTGAAGACCTTAGTGTCCAGTGTCCTGACCAGCTGTGCTTGTGCCTGCTGGGAATGTTGCTGCACAGCCTGCCAGGTCTTCATACAGTACTTCATGCAGCCTCATATCCACTCTTGGATAATCATTGTGTTCTCTGATACTGAAAAGGTAGCACAAAAGCTTTGTCATATTTTCCCTACTATGTAAGGTGGTAGTTGGCTTTTGGCATTAGTACACTATTTCTTTGTGGATACAGACATTAGTATTGTATTTTTTTTAACCTTTAAAACACCAAATAAGCAGATTTATCAGGTTAAATTTTTCAGCATAGCAAACTGAAAAGCAAGAGGTCTACCAAAAAGTATTTTCTTAAGACTGAGCCTAATTAGATATATTTATTGCATTATCCAAAATTGCTGTAAGTTTTTTCCAAAGGAGATGTTAGCTTCACTTGACTATTGATATTTTAGTTGTCCTTCTGTCAATGAAATTCTTATCTGCTCATCTATTTATGCCTTTTATCCTGTGTGTGTTTTATGAGAGAAAATGAGACTCTTCATTATTCATGTTCCCATCTGGGCAAGGCAGGCAGGTCTCCTCACCAGCTCATCCCTGTGCACCCCCTGTATAACTCCATGGCTCTCAGGCCTCCTCTTGCATGGTAGGAAGAGGACCTGCAGTCCAAAGCTGTATTTCCTCCTTCTCATTGTATGGAGCCTGGATGACTCATCAACTGTTAGATCCTGATCATCCCCTTTTTGATTTGTAGCAGTTTTGAGTCTGTGCCTAAAGATGGAGGTAGTTTTTGTCTGAGTGAGCAAAATCTGACTTGGATTAAAAAGTGAGCATGTTCTCCAGGAACCCAAGCCTAATGGAAATAGAGCACAGCATCTGCTCTGTGTTTGTTACCACTGGTACTTATATCTTCTCTAATTCTTTGTTACTGTACTCTCAGGGACATGATTAAGGTGGAACATGAATGGCCTTTCAGAGGGGACTGCCGCTTACGTTGATGATAGTCTGCTTGCTACAGCTGTATTTTTGGGAAGTGCTGTGCTTATTTTTGGGATTGCAGCGTACAATAGTAACAGATCTTCCCTGAGGATTCACCATGTTCCTACTCAGCGTTTTCAAGTTATTTCACATAGCAATTTCATCTACCATCTCCCAAAAACACTTTTACCAAAACCTAAGTTCATTCCCACACATAGTTTTTCCTGATAAGTTTACTTCACTGCATGTCCAAAGCTATTTGTAGCTATAACTGAGAGTCAAAGACTGCACAAATGGATGTTGACCCATGCTCAAGTGAATTCACTGATAATCATTAATTTAACTAGCACTTGAGCAGTTGCTCAGAAGTCTCCCATGCCTCTCCTCCTCATCCTGCTCCCTTCCTCTTCCAGTGGGATACCTCTATGGAAGCTGCTGGTGCAAGAACTGCTGGGCACATGTAGGTACTGCCTGCATTTAAAAAAGCCTTTGTGATTAAATACTGCAACATACCTGTTCTGCCGTAGCATAGTATATACGAGAGAAGTTAAGTTAACAAGTAACATTTTCTGCCAGCAAAAGCTTTCTAGCTCACCTTTTATTATACTTTTATTATACTTTGTGTGGTCTAGTGTTTAATTTGGCTGCTGTTTAATTTATTGATATGATCAAGCTAGGTCATGGAGTTGGCTTTAAATTACATGTGTGTTTTCACATGCACATACACATATATATAAACTATGATAAGGCAATACGGAGTTTGTAAAATCAAGGAGGATTACACAAACAATACTGAGGCTGGAGTCATACATAGAGCTGTAAGTCTAACTTTAATTTGTACTTACCTTATTTTATGATCAACTACTACGTGCCTTCCTCCCCCTCATAATGTATTGTGCTTTCAGCTACAAATGGTTGCATTTTACACAGTAGCCTGAAAATAAATACTGTGAATATGGTCATATGTTACTGAAAGGAGACTAGAAAAAGAAATAGTACACAGAATTTATTGTTTCCCACAACTCACCTGTGTTTCTTGCTTTATAGTTACTATACGATGTAACTCTTATTTTAGCCTTTGGAGTTTTCTCTTTCAAACAATCCAATAAAAATGGAGCCTGGAGTTTGTTTACTTCTGGTATTAAAAGCAATCAGCTCAGAGAGCAGGCCACTTTTATTGGACCTGTAAAGGAGTAATATAGATGGTGGAGATTTCAGGCTGCATTTTGTCTGTCACGGAATTCAATTTTTGGGGGATACTGAGCTGTTGGTGTGGGGAGGGAAGGGGAGACTTGGCAGCTTTCACTGATGTTATGGCTGGCTGTGAGACCAGACTGTTACATTAATGCAGCAAAAAGACTGAGTGGAAACATACATATGTTGTAGTGAAAACAAATGCAATTTTTATGTAGTTCTGTTTTTTCCTCCCATATGAAGTGTAATGTTATGAGGAAGAAAAGTCTTCAGCCAGCAATAAGAGAAATAATATAATTATGTAGAGGACTGATTTAATGTTATTACAGATGGGTACAATAGTAATTAACTTCTTGGAAGTTAAGGAAATGTAACTCCTGCAGAGCCAGTGTCCCTGGTCTTGTGAGCCCAGACCGATATACTCAATTATTTTTTGTGCTCCTATTGTCAGCCGGGATCAGTGCCCCCAACAGGCAGGGGAAATATGAGCTTGCCATATATGCCACCAGTGCCCTGTGAAACTATGGGCTTTAAGTTTTGAAAGAAGGACAAGGGAGACCCTACAGCTCAAATCATTATGTGGAAAGGATGTTACTAGGCGAGGCAAATAAACCATAAATAGGTGTTTGGAAGGATTTCTCCAATGGATTTTTTGCCTTACAACTGTACCAGAGCTAGTCACCTGCCTGGGTTTCATAATGAGATGCGTGTGTTGTGTCTGAGGTGCTAAAAAGCAAACACAAAAGCAAACATTCAGAATTAGCAGGCTGATACTTCTGGGTCTGCTCTCCCCCAAGTGTTGATGGGAGCTGTGTCAGCAGATTGCGAGAGGAAGGACTTGTCCTTAAGGAACCCCTTTGTGTCTTCCTGCTGCAGCTGGTCTGACCCTCTTTCAGGAGGCCTTGAAAAACATTTACATTCTTTCACAGAGCATACTAAAATTAGGACATAAAAATGACAGATTCAATATTGGAGTCTTAAGTAATATTTAAGTAGTCTTGTGCTGTGTATTCTAAGTAGAAGCCAATGTTACTGTCATTTGATTAATATAGTTGTATCCATGATGTTCCAATTTCACAATTACTTCCTAAATAATCATAAGCATGGTAATAGAACAATATTTAAAAATAAAGTTTTTCAAGTGTACCTTTCCAATACCTATGCTAGTAACTTTAAATAATTTCTTTTATAATTAAAATCCTTTGTCCTCTTCCAAAAAATTCACTTTAATCTGCCGTCCATTTACTTGAGAAGGGTTTTGCCTTAAATGCTGTTTTCTCATTTTTATCACTGTAAATTCAGAGGTGTTTCATTGAAACACAAGTTGTGTCTTTTGTAGCAGAATATAGTTCATGCTTTCGTAACAGAAGTGGCTCTGAACCAACCATTTCTGTCAGTTTTTAAAATGCAGCTTTTTAGGGAACCAGTTCACAGTAAAGTTACAAATTAAATACTCTCCCAAATAGTAATTTAAAAGTTGTGCTACATTCAAGTTACTTTTTGAATCATTAATGCTGTCTCCTTCTGCTGCTGTGTATTTCTAAAAAATTGTTTAATTTGAAGTCACCCCCTCATTTTCTGTTATGTCCAGTTAGACATTACTAGTTTTCCTGCTCTCTAGTACTTTAAGTGTCATGTATTTAGATCACCTGCCAATCCTATCCCTCAAAAAAAAAAAAAAGTGATTAAGGTTTGAAGTATAAAATAACCTTGTGTTCATTCTTCATCCAAAGCAACTGTGTTCTTATATTCATATATCTGAATACCTAATAAGTATTTGTAATTCTGATAAAATTGTATGAAATGCAAATATAAGGTGGTAGAACTGATGGCATGCTAGATTATCTATTACTAAAACAAAAGTTAAAAATGGAGTAAATATGTATAATCTGCTGTATAAGAATATCTAATGAAGATTAACCATAATTAAAAAAGCATAGAGGTACTAGAGACCTTGAATCGTAAGTCAGGAATTGTTAATACAGTATAAATGTTGCAGTTAATTTTGCTTTTATTGTAAAGGAAAAAGTGTTTTGGTTTTACATTATAGGTAATGTTGTGAAAAGAACTAACCAGCCCCAATAAAAATTTCAGCTTATTTATTGCTTCTTTGCTTTATGAGCAACAACATTTGAACCCCACCAATTCTGACATATATTCTTGTTTTATTTTTGTTTGCATGGTGACTTTGACTTTAGTAAACCAGTATTCTAACCGGTATTTTATTTTTGTGTTTCACTTATGTATTGACATAATAGATAAATAGAATTTAAAAATAAATGGTGAATATAGGTTCTGACCTCTAAATGATTTAGTAGCACTGGTGTGTATTGCCTGTTGATGGCTTCTTGCGTAGGACCTTGTACAGTGCAACATGAGTCCTTGGTGGGAACCAAGGACCCCTGTACCATAAAAGTAAAAACAACATTTGTGCAAAAGCTGGAGAATAGTTCAAGAGAGGTGTCTGTTTACAGATACAAGATAATGGATTTTTATTTTGGCATTGCTTAGCGCATAGTTACTCTCAGCTGGCTAAAATACCGTCCATGTTCACTTACGCCCTTGCTCCCCAGCTCACAGTAGCTTTCAAGCAGAGAGAGTTCTTCCAAAGACTTAGAAGTCATCATTGAAGCATGGAGGAGCTTTGCACTAGTGCAGCTGATGGTAGTTTTCAGAAAGCATTCTCTGCAGCATGACCTCAGGTTTCTGAGGTGAAGACCTGGGAGGTTGCAGTGCACTGTGCTGGGCTGGCAGGCTCCAGTTCTCAGCCCAGGGCTTGGGAAAGGGTGGGTGTGATATGAGGAGAGTTCTTCAGGCTTTATATGTAGCTTAGACCAACTAGAGGAGAAGGAGAAAACGGGAGGTAAGGGCAAGGGTGGACTGCTAGCACAGCCCACGTTGGGATTGGGCTGTAAACCCTCATTCTGCTTCCAGCTCTTGAGCCACTCTTGTACCTACGCAGCCTGGGAAGAGGAGGGAGTTGGCTTGTCTGCAGCTGTGAGGACCTGTAGCTGCTGTTACTGTCAGCCACTTCTTTTTCACAGATCAGTTTTACCTTCAATCATCAGCCAGGCCATTGCCCCGGCCCATTCCGTTTAGGCTGCCACTCCTGGTCTTTTGGCAGGACCCAGCCCTTCCACCACCCTGACCCCTCCCCCTTGACAAAGTCAAGGTGCTGAGTTCCAGCACAATGCAACAACCAACCTCTTACCTCCACCCTTCCCACCCCACAGTCCTATCTCATTACTTCTAACAAGTAAGATTCTTTTTGTCCTGGTTATGTATTTAACCTGTATCTACCAACACAACCTAGCTACCCTCACCCTAACCTTCTATTTCTATTTTGGACTGCAGAAGTGTTGGTGGCAGGTAAAAAGAGGCAGGTTGGTATAACTGGGATATATTTTGCCATGAGAACAGGGCAAGATAACAGGTTCAGGACTCCTTATGTATGGCTAATTTGCTGACTCCTGTGTTTGAAATGCAGGGGTTTTTTTGTCTCAGCCTGTGGCTCCTGTAGCTGCCCACAGTGTTAGCCATATTTCTGTTTCCCAGTGAGATGTGAACCACTTAATTTTCTCATGTGAAAGGCTGCAAAAAGGTGGACGAACTGCTTTCTCATTATTTTCCTGCTACTGTCTTGCTAGTAGTATACAATTTTAAAGGTTAAGAACAGCTTCCCCAGAGATGGGTATTAGGGGTTTGAAGCAAGAAAACTTGACTCTTGGGCCACTTTTATGCAGAGGAGGGGAAAGTTGTGTGTGCAGAGAGAAATCCTGCTACATCTGAATTACCAGATCACAATCCGGGCTTAATTTATTTTTAATTATATGCAGTCTCTTGGGATGGTGGGAGGTGATGAGGGAGGTGGATAAGAAACCTTTATATAGCTAAAACATCTCCTGGCACAGGGGATTGTCATTCCCATGCACGGGGGTGTATAGAGGAGCACAGAAATTAAGTTCATAGACATTGTAGGGCAGGCATGGAAAATAGAGGTGCTGCAGTTTTTTCTGAAAATGTGGTTAACGACACCAGAAAGGTGTAGTAAATCTGGAGGAAACTGTGGTTTAGGTGAGATAACTGTACCACTGGGTCTGTGCTTTCTCCCAGAGTACATTTTCAGTACTTGAAAAATGCAGCAGACTGTGGGTTGTACATAGCGCCTTCCTGTGCTTCTGCATTTCCACCTCTGTTTATGGGATAATCTACATTGAAATCGGCTAATTTTTAGATCTGCTAGAGAACTGTGTTTCAGTATATTCAGTGTGGTTTTTAAAATGAGTGAATCATAGCCATGCTGTGTTCTGTCCTCACCATTAAACTAAGAGGAGAGAGATGCCTGACGGGAGACAGCTTAGCCAAATCCATCTTGCAGATTTTATTGTAATTGTATCCCTTCTGGAAGAACTGAGAGAACTGGACTTGACAGTATTCATGGATTTTCTGTTTTGGGTGGCCCACTCTTATTTTTCTTCATTGTTTTGGGTTTTTTTGTTTGTTTGATGGTCTTGTTTTGGTTTGGGGGGGTTTTGGTGTTTTTTTGTTTGGTTGGTTGGTTGGTTTGGTTTGGTTTGGGTTTTTTTGTGGGGTTTTTTTGTGTTTTGTTTGAGTTTTTTCCCATACAGGAAAAAAAAAGGTCTTGTACTCTGTAAGGTACCTCATGTAATAGAAGATGAGTTGCAGAAATGGCTTGTTTTGACCTCTGCCTTGGAAGTTTGTGTTCTTAACAGAAAGGAGGTTTGAAAAACACTATGCCTAAGTGGACACTATGAAAGCTTGCAGCTCACTGTTGTCATGAATTTTGCAGTGTATGGCATGATGTCAGGGGAAGAGGTACACCAAACAGTCATGCTGGGATTTTTTCCCCTTGGGAAGTTTTCCACTTGAATCTTCACTAAAATGAATTGAGTATCAGGATGTCTTGGAGAGTCTGTTCAGCTTGACATCAGGCCCTTGTATCATGAAAGAGGAAAAAATGGCAGGGAAAAAGTGTGTCATTCTAGTGAAAACAGAAAAGGGATAATCTGTTTATGGATTGCAAAAAAGGTCATGTTCATTTGTTCCTAATCTTTGTAGAAAGAGCTTCAGGTTTCTGCAAAACTGCCTTACAGCAAGTGAGTACTTGGAACAGAGAATTAGGTGGTTTCAGTTGCATAAAGTGACTACACTTGCCTGAGGGAAGGATAACTCAGTGGTTGGTGAAGGAAGGGAAGGCCCCCCATCCTGGGAGATCTGCGGGGCTCCCAAAGGCACTGTGGTCAGATGGTAGCAAGTGAAAACTTGTGAGGAGGGAGCTTGGAGGTGTTGGACCATTGGGAGACCATCAAGAGGAGAAGCTTCTCAGTGGGTGAACTTCATCAAGTGTAACCTGTCTGGCATTCATGGTATGGTTTCAGGAGATCACTGAGGCAATGTAAGTGGTAAGTTGGCAAGGCGCTGCACAGGACAGCCTTACCTGCCATGGCTGCACTCTTGCAAGGCTTCTTTTGAGGTGTGCTGGTGGTTTTTTTGACTGCATAGAACTGATTCAGGGAGCAGAATAGAACTGATTCAGGGAGCAGAAACATAGCAGAAATCTGACATTACCAAGAAGAGGTGAATGGTTTTCTTCCTGAGTTAATGCAAGACTTTGGTGAGGCAAGAGGAGCAGTTCCTTTGAATTCACTAAGTGAGTCATTCTCTTACTTTGTTCCCAGCGTGACTGGTGAGAAAATACTTCTAAGAAATGAGAGAAGAGACTGGTTTGATTTTCATGCCTGGTATTAAAGCAAAGAACAAGAAAAATTGGGTAAATGGGAATTGTGAATGCAATAACACAAATGGTCTATGCAAAGAAGAAAAGAGTGAAAACTAGTAGTAGAACACTAGTTGTGTAGGTGCTACACTATCAAAAATACACTTGCTATAGCAAGAAAAGAGGGTGAGGGCAGGGAGGAGAAACAAAAGATATGTTTATTGTACAAGCCCTTTGTATTAGTATACAAAATTAGACCAGCTAGTACTGAATGTGTAACCAGATACAGATGCATGGTCAAATACAATTCATGACGTGAAGGTAAATATTGAAAATTATGCAGAAAATTAGTAAGGTGTTGTGAATGAAGTTGGCACCATGTAAAACAAACAGTAACATGGACACAGTAGACTCTATTTGGCCAAAATCACTTTGGGAAGGAATTACATGTTGCAGACTTTGAGCCTGGATTTATATACAGACGATGTAGTAGCAATATTATGAGAGAGGAATACTAGTAGGAATAGTAACATTATGGATAGGCTATGTAGTAGGCCAGATCTATATCTAAGCACAAATGATGATATAATGATGTCATATTTCTGTACACAACAGTCAATAGTTTTCTTACCAAAAGAGTAATTTGGAAGAGAAGTTGTGTTTTTTGGACTTGGAAGAAATTGCTGACCTTACAGAAAACATGATTGTATATAAAAAAATGAAGATATGAACTGTGTTTATTTAAGTTAAATGGGATGACAAAAAGTCAGTAACAATTTAAGATGAACATGTGTTAAATTAGAAGTGGTGAATGAACATAGGTGAGCTGAAATACTGAAGGCTTAAATAGAGAAAAGGTTAAACTTGAATCCCAAGTAAAGGAAAAGGAGGATTGTGGGAAGTTACCTTATCTTTCTAGCAGAGCACATTTTCCTTGGAGGGATATTGTCAGAGAAAAAGTAATACAAAAAGAAGGAGTAGATTATCAAAGGAAGTCACTTCTTGGAAGTTGTGATGAAACAAGAACTAAAAGTATTAAGCTGAGTTGGAATTCATTTAACCTTCTTAAGAATGGAAGCAGTTACTAAAAGTTTCCTTAGACACATAAATTGAGAAAGAAGAAATCTTTCTATTGTATAGAGAGTGGTTTCAAATTAGAGAGAGCCTTTTTTGTTCAAAAGTTAAATAAATACCTTTGCACACTTCTCAGTAAGAAGAATAACAGTGTGGGGATAGTGACAGGATGATGAATGGAAACAAGGTTATAAACATGACTACGGTCATGGTGGAAATTCAAGACAGAAACAAATTCCAAGAAATAAAGATGTGAAATTGCAGTGTACCAGCTGCATTGTGGTTACTGCCTATGTACCAGTTCTTTCTCTATTGTAAAGTTACGTGCAGGAGCTCACCCTTTCTCATAAGCGTTGTATATATGTAGTGTACGTGGCTCAGTGTACGTGGCTCTTCATTGTCTAAGAGCTGAAGTGCAAATCTTTGAAAAATAGTGTTTTGTAGATTTATTTTAAA
>JAWWTY010000106.1:72023257-72084717 GCA_035222235.1 Margarornis squamiger | reverse complement strand
TCTTTCTCTATTGTAAAGTTACGTGCAGGAGCTCACCCTTTCTCATAAGCGTTGTATATATGTAGTGTACGTGGCTCTTCATTGTCTAAGAGCTGAAGTGCAAATCTTTGAAAAATAGTGTTTTGTAGATTTATTTTAAAGTTCATTTGTGTTATGCTGAACTTCAGAAAAAAAATTGTAATGCTGTAGAGTTTTCTTTTTTACATATGATTTTAAGGAACACATTCTCATCTCAAAAGTTGCTGTTTCCACTGTGTATGCCCTGGAGCTCATTGAACCTTTCTGTGAATAGATTTAGCTCACTGGAAAAACAAAAATCTTTCTCTGTTTCCTCTTCCTCTTATCCTCCCCCCTTCTTTTTGAACGGAGTTTGTTTCCTGTCAGATTAGTGAGTTAAATTGCCTTATGGGGAGGACCTAAAGAAGTGCCAGATTTGGTGCAAGATAAGCCTCTAGGAGCAGGAACAAGCCCTTGAGGTCAGCAGGAGCAATGGTGAGGTGTTTTGCAAGTGCCCAGTCTTCAAATTCTGCATCTTCAAGATCTGCATCTTGCTCTCAGAGGGGCTGTTGTTCAGAGTAGAGGGGATTTTGCTTTTTTTTGCACTCTGCCTGCAAAAATACATGGTCTTCACAAATCTGCTAACATGGAAGTTTGCTGGACAGCAAAAGTCCTTGTAGCAGGACTTGAATCACGCAATTAATACTATTTTGCAGTGGTTTTGACCTATTGTAGGTGAGAGCATTAGTATGCATCCAGTGTAAATTGTTTTGTTTCTGTGTCATCTTACTCTGAACTCTTGATTTACTCAAAGGTTGCTGGCTCTTGACGAAACTGTACAAGGTTGTTTTGGAAAGATTTTCTTTAAATCGTTATTGTCCCTGGGCTTCAGGACATGCTTTCCTTCATGTCTGGATTTAATTGTAAATAATTTTGGAGGGAAAACAGTTTTCTTACTTTGGGAAACCTGCCATACTAGTGGCGTCTGGTCATTGTACTAAGCAATTAATCAATCACTAGATAAAAAGGGGCAGAAGTGAGAGAGACAGAAAATAAACGATGTAAGCAGAATGCTACCAAATAACTTTCCCCTCCCTCCTCTAAAGTATTTAACGTCGGGAACAGTAGTTCACAGTCCTGACTAGAAATGGCAAAGTTGTTGTAAGTTGGCACTTACTCCCCACACATTACTAAAAGTAATGTACACATATCTGAGGCAATTGGGCCCCTGTAATGATCCTTAATTCTGAACTTCCTTTCTTTTGTAGAGCCTGGTGAGAGCTGTGAGCACTCCCTGACACTGCCCAGGAAGTGGTACTTTTCTTTGGGGACCATCTTGCTAATACTGTTTATATTTGTTAAGTTTTGATTTTTGTTTTGTAGTAGGAAATACTTTCCATGAACTCACAATCATGAATTTTTCCATTCCTATTTGTTGTTGCTAATACTACTACAAAATTGCCAGCATTTTGGACCAAGCCATTGCTTGTGACAGAGGTGTGTGATATTTTACATAGCAGGCTAAAATACCAAGAAATAATAGGATATCTATTAAAAAGAAAAAAGAAAGGAAAAAAAAAAGGGCACAGTGGAAAAAACCCACCAGAAATGTCCCAGTCAAGTTAAAAAAGAGAAAGAAAAAAGCTCTAGTCTGAAATCACTGTATTGACTGCTAGTAAAAATAACACTAAGGTCTCTGACAGCTGAAAGAGAGAGAAGCGAGGAAAAGCATGTTGCTTTTAAGTTTTTTCCCTTTGTTCCTTGGCGGTGTGCCCATACACCCCATTCAGGGTGCTAGAAATGGTTCACTGACTTGAAACTCTGGCTGCTTTTAATTGTGTTGGTTTTATTTGTTTAAGTAATGTGAGGAAAATACTGAAGTAGGTCTCTCAACATTAAATTATCAACTTTACAGACATTTTTTGTCCAACTCTTTAGACAAGTTAAGAGTGATTCAGGTTTTAGATTTGTTTTGCTGGTTTCCAAATGCCATTTTTTCAGAATGGCTTTGAATTGTTATTGCACCCTCAGAGAATCTCACCATGAGCTATACATTTGCACAATAAGTCAGACAGCACCAAATCCATCTCTAACATTGAAAAGCTATTGAGATGTATTCAAGGGGAGTACTGTGCAAGTCATTTGAAGTGGTTTTTTCAACATTTTTTGTTGTTAAAAGTGCTTGAAAAAACAAACATGCCAGAAATGTACACCTGCCTAACATGATTCATGAATGCTTAATTGTTCCTTTACTTAGGCCTTTAAAATGCCTCTCTTGCAAATAGAATGCTTTGTTTGGAAAAAAGAAGTTTGTTGCTAAAAATGAAATCAGAAAAATAAACACTTTTAGAGTACTAATAATGCCCTTTTTAAGTTATGTTTTAAGCAAATAATTATTCTGAAGTAACGTAGGAGACAATATTATGTGTATAGCTGATGTCAACCTTTTGGTCTTTTTTTTAATAACAGTGAAACTCAGAAAGGAAAAATGTGCATAACTCTTCCTGAGACTTAACTATATCTTCGTTAAGTTGTAATTAAACAAAAAGACTAAAGCATCCAGGCTGTGTTCAGTATTGCAGGAAAATAAGGGCTTATGCCTTTGAGGTTCCCTTCTGATTAGCACCCATCTGTTTTGTCATTATTGTCTACTTTTAGAACATTCCACTACATGCTCTAGTTTGGAACAGAATACACAGTATTCTGTTCTTACCTTTTAACAAGATTTTCCCTGTTGGCTGCTGAAGACTGAAGGGGTGTGGATGGACCTAGAGATGGATTTACACCACAGGCAGTATCTGTTGTTTCAGTTGATTAGTGGTGGTGTCTTCTTTGGGCATATGCTCGACTTGCTTGTTTCTTCATTGTGACAAAGATCCCCTTATTGCTATACAGACATTGCTTGGTTGAAATAATACTGCCTGCCTGGGTGGCTTGTTTCATTTGTTTGTGTAGAACTATCCTGTTGCATTGGTAAGAACACTTGTGTATTGATTTTTTTGTACTTTATATTTTCATTTTTTAAAAAAGCCAAGCTTATGATTAAAAGAACAGATATTACATATTTTTTCTGTCATGTATCCTGCAAAATTACCCTCCCCTGCTATTTCCCCCCCCCCTTTTTTAAATAGTGCTTAACCTATAGCCCATAAAATCAACTATTTGTTTCATGCTTTACACTGTTACAACATCTGATGGAAGAACCATGCATGCTAGAGCTGCACAACTGGATAAGCAAAACCAGCCTTTGTTCCTAAGCAGTGGAGCTGTGTTCTTGCTTACTTTTGTCTGCTGGAAAATTATAAGCATGTGAGCCACTTGGTCAGATTGATGTTGGTAGTGTCTTCTTGTGCTGAGTAGACTGTGAGAACTGGGCTGGTCTGGGTTTTCGAGAAGCTAAGGCATGTGTGCTTTCACATGGTTTCTTTAAAATAAATATTCCTAATTATTTTGTAATTCATAACTTAGTCTATTAGTTCTGTCCGAAATGGACTTTGCAGTGGTGTCCCTCTTCAGAAAGACAGGGAGAAGTTAAGTGACGCAGGCCCCCCGAGGTAACTCTGCTGCAGAACCAGGAACGGGAATACTGTTTCCCAGTCTCATTGAGTATGATTCAGCACTGGGTTAAGATCTCAATCACAGAAAAGCCTAGTTTGGAAGGCACCTCTTGATCTCATCTGGTTCAACCTTTTGCTGAAAGCAAGGATTAGGTTATTTATTGCCCTGGTAAACCGAGTCTTAACTATTTCCAGCAAAGGGAGCTATACTACCACTTTGGGCTTCTCTGTTTCATTCTTTTTATAGTGAATAACTTCTCCTTCTGATTGGATGAAGTTTTCTCTGAAGCAGAGGAAGAATGTAGAGTCAAGTGTCACTTGACTTCTTTTGGCATGTGACTGAACTGGGTTGGCACGCGCAGTGAAGATTCCCTTCTTGACATGTTTTATAATTCTCCTGGAAAAACCTCTAAGTCTGTGAAAATTGATGGATTTTGTGTAATATTCTCTGCAAGTCTAACTGATCTCATTCATGTGCTGTGTAATTTCTAAAATAAAAATATAGTGCAACCAGTGTTCATCGCTTTATCTCCAACCACTCCACCAAAAAAAACCCCAAATCTGTCTCATTTAACTTGATGATCATTTTATTTAAGAGTTTGATTCATCAGATTTGTCCTGGAATATAGACTTACTATTGAACATAATACATTTGGAATTCTGATGAACATTTTCATTGTATCGGAATCAGTGGTGAGCTCCTGTTGACTTCAGTTTGTCCAAGATTTTGCTGCTGCAGTGTAATATCAAAAGATTTATCACTGTTTATTTCACTTGCCCTGGTGCTGATAATTTCTTTTTCTGTGAATTAAAATACAAATCCATACATAAATCACGCTAAGTAGATAACATTTGTTGCTGTGGTAAACAGAAATTTAACAGCTCACTAGGAATATTTGAATTGCCCATGTCAGTGGACTTTGTTCAGAGTGCCTTCCTCCTGCTTCTTGTACTTGCTCTATCTTTGATTCATTTTCAGAGCAGCAGAGCCATGTCCCAGATATAAAGAATACAAATTATTAAAATTTTAATAATAAATTAATTAGCTTTGAAGTTAACATTTGCTCTCTTTCCAGGCCTTTTCAGTTCTGAACACCTGTTAGGGATTTTAAGAATACAGCATTTTTTCTGCTTCTTACACCTATAGCATTCATCACAGAAAAGGAAAACGTTATTTCAGTTTTACTGATCCTGAAAATAGGATTTTGTTGCTTGTTTGGTGTTGAATAGTGTTTTCAGTGTATCCAGGACTATAATTTGTAGTACTGTCTGCTGCGGCTGACACAGAGGAAGCTGTTACTCAACTTGTATGTATTGTAGGATGATAGACGGGGTAATTTGTCCTGTTGATTATAAATGTAAATACTGTTTTAAGGCAACGGTAACCAAGAGTATTTTTCCTATTTACAGAGCAAGCTTTACATGGAAGGATTTAGAAGCCTAAAAGAAGGAGAACCAGTGGAATTTACTTTTAAGAAATCTTCCAAAGGCCTTGAATCAATACGGGTAACAGGCCCCGGTGGGAGCCCCTGTTTAGGAAGTGAAAGACGACCCAAAGGGAAGACAGTACAAAAAAGAAAACCAAAGGGAGATAGGTAATTACCTTACTTCGCTATTCCCCCTTTTTTTTTCTTTGCAAGTTTTTATTGAAATTATGTTTTCAGCGTTTATTTGTTTGTGAAATGAAACCTTTCTGTGTAAACTTGGCTTTTACATGTAGCTTGGTAATTTGATTAAAGCTATATCAATACGACTACATAAATCACCCACTGATTAGTTTTACTTGGAAGGTTTTATTAAATTAGAGGGAGCCTGCAAAGGAATGTAATACTATTTTGAAAATACTGCTATTAGACTGAAAAGAGAGGTCAATTTGAATACAGGTGAAAGAATGTCATGTTTAGGTGAGAATTGTGCATGCTAAAGAGACTTGTTTGCAGTGGGGTTTTAAACTGTGCACAGAAACAAGTGGAGGTGCTGCAGTAAGGGTTGACATGTATATAATTCAGTTAATTAGTGAACAGAGTATAGGGTGTTTCCAAAAGTTTTAATGCCTGGTAGTCTGAAGTAACCGTTGTAATAATATTTTTAAAAGTTCAGTTTAATTTTGATTGTTGCACTTCTTTCTAAAAATGTGCAGCAGTCTGACTTGCACTGCACTGTTACACTTTTCTTCCTGCCTCTGATGGCTTGAAGAAGTTCTGTAATCCTCTTTACTACAAAGTCACCTGTACCTAATTCACCAAGGACAGCCTTCCTGCCCAAAAGCTCTCTATTTCGGTGAATTTTCCGTTTTCCACTCATGCTATTGCCCAGCCCAGTAGCTGTAATGACTGAGACCAAGAGGAATACATAGTTTGTGAAGGATCCTAGTAAGAACATCCAAACAGCCAAGTTTTGCCTGCAGTATTTAATGTATGGAATGACCGAGAGGTGATAGCTCTCTTCCATTGCAAATTATGAAGCAAAGAGTAGCTTAGGAAAATGAGGTCACCTGAAAAGGTGGTATAGCCCAGCATTGAGAAATTTGGGATCAGAAACCTTTAGTAGCTGCAGATGAGCTCCACTTGTCCTCATGTCTGTTAAAGGGGCTTTTTTCTTGTTCCTCTTTTTTTTTTTCTTTTTAAATTAAAGACTGGAGACAACATGATATTTGTCCCTCTTTCATCCTCTTTGTAAAAGCTAAAGGCCATAAACAAAATTTATTGCTGCTGTAACAGATCAGAATCCATAAGCACAACAAGGAGAAACTTTGTAAGCTGGACAAAGCTTTCTTTTTGGTTGCTCCCCATATCTGTCCTTTCAGAGTTGTGCTGCATGCAGTGGCCGTGAACTTTTTTTTATTTTGAGCTAGGCTTCCAGTGTTGTTCTTATTTAAATCATTGTTTTTTCCATGGACTGTGATTGATTACTTATCTGTTTAGGGTAATTAGCATTACCATTTTTCTTGATGTTTCATACTTTGGCAGGAAAGAAAAGCCACAGTCATGCAGTTGTGATACTGTTGACCTGTTTGTTGCACATGTACATGAAGGAAGACAGTCCTTGCTTCAAAAAGCTTGAAATTTAAAAGGACAGGTGATATGTAGACAGGAAAAACTACATACTGAAATAGAGAGGGATTGGAACAAATGTAGATATTTGCAGTACACAGTATAGTGAATGCAGAGGAAGTGGTACTTTCCAAGTGCAATTCATCTTGTCTTAGGGAGGCATCTAAAATGTTGAGGTTGAGTCTTGCCTTGTTGCTGTTTCTCTTCAGGGGCTCCAAAGGGACTCTAGTTCCAATGCTGTACATGCTTCCCTTGCAAGTCTCTAAAGTGAAGTGAGTTCTGCTTTCAGTCATGTTTTTTCATAGCTGAAGTGTAGAAAAAATTGAGCAGATATACCCTGAAAAACAGTGCGGAGGGGTGATCTATGAGACAGTGTACTCTCTAATGTTCACTTGCCTTTAAAAAAGGAAAACTCAAAATTAATTTGAATTAATTTGAATGTGAAAATGTGAGCAAAAACATCTACCCACTTCTGTCTCAGCATTCTTACACTTTAGTCATAAGACACCAAAAAAGTCTGAATTTTGAAATGTTTGAAGCAGCATTGACATTATCACTCAGTGAGAGGCACTGTCTTTGCTTGACGGAAAATTGGTTTTGAATATCTAGCCAATAAAAAAGATGCGTCTGTAACGTGTAGTGAAAAATTTCTTGAAGATTGCTGTTATACTGTGAGAAGTGCCTCCATTTATGAAAGCTAATTACAACTTCTTGTGTTTGTCTCCCTTTATGTTATCAAGTGTGAGGGCCCAGCCTCAGTGCATCTTTTTATATGGATCCCATTTGAATGGATTCTGTTACTCTAATTACTGAAAGGAGGTAGAGCAAAGATGAACGGTAAAAAAGGGAAAAGCAGCACTATGTGCAGACAGGGGAGGGAAAGTCATCACACTGAGGCTACCAGGGTTGGTAGATTTTGTGGGGCAAAATCTATAGTACTCAGGGACTCTGTAATTTGCAGTGTTGTTGCTGCAGGGACCTTGGTATGGTAGTATTTCCCCCTTGATTAGTTTTATAACATAGATGGGAAGTCTTTGTAGTTGTCGCCAGTGGTGTTGGCCACTTGGTCATTCTTTCTCAGTCAGCGTGTTAGCACATGCCAGAACAAGGAAGGGTAAGTTTTTGTGGTCCATGTGGAATGAAGCTGTGGCTGTGAGCAGCCTGCAGGCTTTAGGTTCACAGACCTTACCTAAAGCTATTGTGATACGAGTGTGTTGTATGTATATACTTTTTCACCGTATCTAGAGTAATCTGGGCTAGAAGGGAGGTTTTTAAAAGAGACTGAGCTGGGATTTGCATCTGACAAGTTCTGGGTTCAGAAGTGGTGTTCTGTGGCAGAGATGCATGGTGGAGGGGCTGATCTCTTCCTACCTGAGTAAACTCGGGGATGAATTTACAATGAGTTACATTGAGACAGGTTGCAGTTAGCTTTTTTAACACATGCCAGACATAGTATATTTGGTCAGTTTTGGCAGTGAGCTGACACAAAAGCATGCTATGCTACTCTCTAGGAATGGCCATGGGGATCTGTTGTAGAAAAGATAAAAGTACTCTGAATTCACTCTTTACTCAAGTGTTCAGTAACTTGTAGACAAGTCTGTGATCCAGAGTAGAATAAATGAAATCGGAACCTAGCCCACCATCTCCTTTAGAGGAGGGAAAAGGGAAAAAAAAAAAATAAAAAATAAAAAAATTAAGCTAATGGATTTTTTCCTTTTTTTTTTTTTCTTGAACAAGCATCCCAATGTTTCTATATCAGCAAAAATGAAACCAGTTAAAGGACCATTTTATGAGTTGTAATTATTTATAGAGCTGGGATAATGTTTGTTAACACAGCATGCATTTAAATAAATTTGACCCACAGACCTTTGGCACAATATTAACAAGTTGTATGATACTCACAGGACTAGAAGCTAGTGAGTTATCTTTAGGATCCAGTATCTGTAAATATGCCCAGTAGGAGCTCAAAGTTGAATACTTTTTCAGCAGTGTCTGTAGTGCTGTATCTGTTTGGCTTGGCACTTGTTCCATGTGGAATATTTCAGGGGAGATGGGAAGGATGACAGTTTTGCTTTTGTTTTTTTTCTTTTTTGATTTTGAAATCTTTACACCAAAATGGAAGCAATAAAATAAAACAAGAAGGAAGGGACAGGGAAAAAATAATTAAGGTTATAGCTCCATCTCCTTCTGTTCTCATTTAGGACATTTCAGTCCTCTGTTACCCTCCATTAATGTCACACTCATGGCAAGGAAATTTTCTAGCACAAGTGACCTGTATCAGAAGTGGTTTAGATTCAAACGTGTAATAAATAAGCATTGCATTGTGAGATTTGATTTTGACGTGAAACATTTCACTGTCTTAGTTTAAAATGCAGCCCTGAAAATAAATGGTGAGGGAGGGATTTGGGAGCTCAACAAACCATTGCCACTGGATAAATGACGATGCTGAATTATGTCCTGGGAATATGGCTGGTAAAATAGCAGTGTATTTCTAGCTCATCTGGCTAGACAGTAATGAGCACTGCAACACTGACGAAACGCTTCAAAATCCTTTTTCCAGTGCAGATATCTATGAAAGAGGAACGATTAGAAAGGAAGTGATTTTGTGTTAAGATGTAGTAAACAGTGCTTGCCAGTAACTCTTGAACATGACCAAAAGCATAAGTTTCAAGTGAATTAAAACATAGTTCTAAGCTACCGATTAAGTGGAAATACAGCCACTTAAGGAAGAGGTTGGGGGGGAGCTATAATTAAATAATATCATTCTTCTCTGATGAACTGTCACTTAAAATTAGTTTGTGTCTGAGTTAGACAGAAAATGGTTTTAATAATATCTGAAGACATTCTGTGGATGATCTGAAGTCAGACTATAATAAGAAAATCTTAGAAGTCTTCTTTAAAAGCTCATGATCTGCACAAACAGCCACTAAACTGGTAGGATGCAGGCAGAGATGACAGCATGGTGGAGTGCTGTGGAGGACATTGCAATTAAAGTTAGAACGACTAGGAGAGTTAGTTTAGGACAGCAAAGTTACATGATACTGAGTTATTTCAAACTTGATATGTCAATTCCATCTCTACTGACTGGATCACACAATCTAATTTTCATAGGAAAGCTTCCTATGGCTTGAACCGAGCAGATTTGTGTGAAGGAGACGTGAATGGTGATATGTAATAGTGGTATGGACTGAAAAGGAGAGACCTGAACTAGTACCAAAATAGGAGAAGCATATAAAACACATGCTTATCAGACAGATGGGGCGAGGGTGGATGGGGAAAGCCTGTCAGTGCCTTCTCCTGAGAGCTAGGAAGTAAGACCAGGCTGGTGGTCACTGCGCACAGGTATGACAAAGAGAGTGTGTCCATTACTGCCCTTGGCCAGCCCCAGGGACCCACTTTGGGCTGGTCCTGAACAGCACTGGAGTGAAATAGGGAGCAGACAAAGCAAGTTCAGCCAACCAGAAAAACAGATGAAAATCTCAGGGAGCTGTAGCCTATGGCACAAAATGGTTTCAGCATCTCACTGTGAAAGGTTAGAATCTTCCTGCTCCTCTTCAAGGTAGATCACGTTCACAGTTCTGTCATTTTCTAATGAGGAAGCTGACAGAGATGTAATGCAAAAGTTGCATGAGTTTTACACTAATTTCTTAGAGATACAGACTGGCAGAAGGAGCTTTCTCAAGGCTGGTGTTTCAGCAATTAGAACAGGAACACCTCCCTGACTCTCTTTCACCTGGTATTAGATGGCAAGAATTTCTTCATTCCAGTTTTAATTCTTGCTTTTCCATTTTTCAAGCATCGGGCTTTTTCTTGACTGTTTGCTCTTTCCCTTCTTCACAGTGATTTTGCTGGGTATCTGGTTCCTCTCTGCAGTGAGGTCTGAGACCCCTCTCTTAGGCTTAGAATGCAAAGACAACCATCATTTTGTTCTCTTACATGAAATTGTCATGTGAAATGAGATCACTGTGGCCTACTATCTTTTTTCCAACAAGGGTATATATTTAGGGAGAGACTGTAAAAAATCAAGAGGTATAGGCTTCCATCTCTGGCAATTACTGGTTTAAGTATTTCTTCAGTATTGGCAACTAATCTGCAAAAGACAGATAAGTGTTAAGTATCTGAGTTTGCTGGATGCAACTTCCTTTTGGATCGACAAGCAAAGCTTGATATTATTTGTGCAGAGCTTTATACAATAAACAGTTTGCATGTTAAGACAATAGGATAGAATGGGGATAAACACCAGTTTGAGAAATGCTTTCTTACATAATCTTAGGATTTATATTTGCTGACTGTGCCACACTAAGCCACTAAACTGGTATGAACTGCTTTTAACAGGAATAGCAGAACACTGCTAGACAAATAAAACAAAAAAACCCCCACCCCAACCAAACAAAAAAAAAGCCTGAGAGCTTTGCACTACTCCAGTACTTTAAGAAGATTGTATCTTTGCTGGCCTGCAACCATTAGGGCCAAAGTTTTCCATCCTTGCTCTTTTTCTCAGGCTGACAACTTTTTGGGAAGGCTTAGCAATGTTTAAGGTTTTTCCAAGAGGAACAGAAAACCAGAAAACCAGAGGGCCTTGTCAGTAGGGTTAAAAAGTAGGTAACACTTAAAAATAGCTGCCACTTGGTGCTGTGCATTGGAGGCTTGAAAGCTGGCTTGGAGATGGATCAGAGTCTAGGGCAGGAGGTTAATCTTTGCTTGTCTTTGTGTAGACCCATCCAAGTCTTAAGTTAGAAGCCTCTGAAAAGTGTTACTGCATATATTCATTAGACAGCCCTTGTTAAAATCTACATCATCCATCTGTGTTTAAAGGGACTCAGCAGTCACAGCCCTCCTGCATAACAAACACATAGTGTGCTTCCAGGACTTGGTCTGTCCAGTCTGATGAGAATAGAATCAGATCTCTAAGACTGCGTATTTTCTGCACAAAAAAATGAAAGGAAGGTGGCTTAAGGAAGGAAAGTGAAAACAACTACCACTGCCTGGTGTGTTTAGCATGCAATATCTATGGATCATTGAGAACACATGCAGAATCTTCAGGAAAAAAGGCAACGCAGAAAGAACCGTGCCTCGCCAGTAGTGCCGATGGAGACTTTCCACTGTGCCTTTTGCAATCGGACTTGCCTATTTCGCATTGGCCTTTTTAGCCACCAGTGTGCTTGTAGCAAGCGTGGGTAGAGCCCTTCCCAAATCTTCGTTCACGAAGCCTAGCCATGATGATGATGATGATCTATGTATCATACACTATTGGGCATGATTTCATCTCTGGCATAGGGTGTAGCTAAACCAGACTTCTGTAAACCTATGGTAAAGTGCTCCAGAGTTGAGAGGACCTCTCAGAAGACAGCAAACCACAATAAGGCTAGCTCCTACCCCCAGATCCTGCATACAGCATTGAGAGTTGCCTTCCTCAAAAGATAATGGATTTCTCTTCCTCCCCAATTCTTTAGCTCAGTCATGAGCCAGGAGGCGGAGCTGAAAGATCAGTGCTTGCATGTTTGAGCAAAGTGTAGAAATACTTACAGTTGTGTGTAACAATACGTATAATCTTAGAATAAAAGGGTTTGTCTTTCAGAAGACATGGAAAAAATCCCATTCAAAATTTTGAAAATAGAGAACATGGTTTGATTTGCAAAGCCATCATAGATGCAGGCTACAAAGCTTAATTTGATCCAAAGTTGATTAGAGTTACTTGGCGGTATTCTGGCACACTGTAATGTGCTGGGTGGTAATACAGGCAATTTCTTATTCATTTGAAAGGCCGTTTTCTGGTTTCAGGCAATTTAACTACCAAATTCATCACAAGGCAACTTGAAAGTATGGGCTCTTTTCAGATCCTGCATTCCTGGTGAACTTGTATGACCATGTGGTGTTTCAGTCTGCTCGCTTGGGTTCAAGCAGGAACTGGGCTTTGCCTGTTTTAGGGCTACAAATCATCAAAACATGTACAAATATGTGCCGCCCTTCCATCATGTGCTTTCTGATAGGGATATTCATGTGCTACAAGTAAATGCAAATATCTGTACCAAAGCAAGAGCTGGGAACCTGGTAGCAGTGATACCACTAAGTAGTATCCAAGCCTGATTTTCACCATTGCAAGCTTGTATTAAGAACAGAGTAGAGCCTGAAGAAAGCTGTCTCTGCTCTGTGTTTGTATGCATGTACAGTTGAGATAGGCCCCAAATTTTTCATAGTGTTTATAATAAGAAATCCAAATTTGATGCTAAAGTAAGTAGATGCAATTCTGAAAACGTACAAGGAACAGATGAAGTGAGTAGGAAGGTGTCATTTTTATGCAGCCTCATGTAGAGTAAAGCTGTCCCTGCACAGCAGATGGGTTTCTTGAGTACATACACTGTTTTGGAATGCAGAATATTTTTCTTTAATTGGATGTCTTCCCTAGGCCTCGTGTTTTCTGACTCTTCCACTCTTTTTCATCAGGGGAAGAGCTCTCTCTCATTTAAAGTATCAGCATATATTCAGGCCTTTGCCTGTACTGATGTACCTAATAATCCTACTGCATTCTTATATGAAGTAGTGATTCCCCATATCTGAAGGAATTTAGAAGCATGAAAGAATTGAGAACTCTGCTTAATTTAACAGAGATTATGCACAAATTCAATAGAGTATATGTCAAAAGTATTTCAGTAAATAATTTTCAAAAAACCATTTCTGTTTAAAAAATATCTTCCTAATATAATTGGCATCTTCTTCCTTAATTCAAATTTATTTCTTGATGTTTGATTTCTTACTAATATACTACTTTCAAGTAAGCACAAATAAACAAAAAAGTGCATACATTTTCAGGGTCCAACTCAGTAAGTACTTAACTTTGTATTTTGAAAGTAGTAGAGAAGAAAGCATTATTTGAGAAGATTTCCCTGACTGTGGAAATTTCTGTGTAAATTGATACTGATCCTGACTACAGACTGTGCTTTCTGCTCATGTGACATGCTATAGTTATCAATCAGTGAACTGGGAACAGACCTGCTCACAGGATGAATTACCTTTTAAAAAGATGCACGCTGTCTGTGCTGTATTTTGCTGAAAAAAAATATTCAGTGTAAATAATTAAACCCCAAATCTTCTATTTTAGGAAAGCAGTTGCATTTTTTTGATATGTTGCACTCCAGCGTCACCTAACAAATATACTCAAAGCACATAATAAATATCGTGAAAAATTATAATGATGGTTCCAGATGGAAAAATTTTCCATATAGCTTGGCCTTTTGAAAAAGATGCCAAAATCTCAAAAGCTGTGGAAAAATGAATTACAGCATAGCTGCTAAATCAGATATTCCCGAAACGTTGCCTTTGATTTACTGCTGTTGATGAATCTGAAGCTCTTCTGAAGGAATCAAAAGTTCTGGAGCCCTTTAACTTCAAATTAATAAAGTTTGTGCGGTAATATAATTCCAAATTGCTACAGCTGTTTCTTTTATTAGCTGTGGCTTCATGTTTCTGTCCTTGACACTTAAAGATCAAACCTACTTAAATATGAATCATTTAAAATGTGAATTTACTTCAATATCTTATTTTGCCAAGAAGCTCAGCAGCTCTTTATATAAGAGGAATGTGTCACGGAGGTAGTCATCTCCATAGTGGTGGTGCAGGCAAACTACTTCTGTTCCCACTCAGCACCCCCCATTCCCAGAAGTGCACCTGCAATGTGCTAGAGCATTTCTCAAGCAGATAATAAGACATAGACTATGTACTGAGAGACCTAATGGGTTTAAGGGCATATTTACACCCAGAAAGGTAGAATTATTTCAGGAAAAAAGTGCCAGTTTAAGCCACCCCTGCACAGCAATGTGGCATCCTCCATCCAGAAGTAGCAGGACTGAGTGGGACTTTGCAGTTGCTTCTTCTGGTTATGGCAAGCTGTTCAGTGAAGAGGCAGTGGAGCTCAAATAGAAATGCTCCTGTGATGTCCACGATCCCTCAGGCAGGGTGATAGGAAGATATGTCAAAGGCAAAAGGTAGGGAGAAGATTAGGAAGGAGCAGGAATATGAAAACACAAATGGGGGATATGAGGAAGGGGAATGAGAAAAGACTTGCTCAGAGTTTTTTCAGGCTCCAAACGGTTACCTCAAAGCTAGTAGTTCAGGCACTCTTAAGGGACTGCAGAGAAGCCTGAATCCCCCTTAAGCACAATCAGGGATTGAATTGAGTTTTCCTCCATTTTGAAAGATGGCTGCAAGACAAGAGCTAATGCACAGGGAGCTGAGGCATAGGTGGAATGTACGCTCCTGCTCTGCAGTATTGTGACAACTGTGTTGACTCCAGCAGATCAGGGAGGGCTGATCTGAAGTGGGACTTTTTGTAGTCTGCTTATTGCGTATTCCTCATGTACCAGGTGACAAACATGACACGTCTGGAGTTTGTCCTGCAGAACCACCAAATGCTCCCAGCCATCACAGCTGCTCAGTTTGAGCTTTGCTCTAAATGTATTGGGTGCTATAAAGGAGTAAGTGCTCTATGGGCTGTAGTGTTTCAAATTGGGCGCCTAGAATAAGGCTCCTCTGGAAAATTATTTTGGCTTTCTTTCTTGTGCTCCAGAATACTGTGCATTTTGTTGAGACCAAGTAAACCACACAATTTCATAGAGACATTGCAAAGTAATTAATATTTGTAATGTGTTAAGAGATCTTAGGGAAAACCCCAAAGGCAGTACTTCTTGTATTCAAGATTTAGCTGGATTCAGTGGTGACTTCGAGCATTGAATTGAGTAAGCCAAAGAATAAGAATACAGTAAGTTATGTTTCGTTCAGCAAATGAGAAAAGATTGTACAGGAGAACTCAAATGTTGGTTCACAGGCTGTTACTACAGTGTAAATTGTTTCCTTCTCTTTTGAATGCTGAATTTGTAGATAATGGGTAGAAATTAGTCTGCATGCTCCTGTCATTAGCTTGGGGATTTGGACTAGTTTTTGTTTGAAACTGTAATGTGACACTGGAGGACGAGGATGAAGAGACTGGTTTCAAGAAAGAAGTTGCACATATGTGTGCAAGAGAGAGTGAAGGTGGCCATGGCCGAGCTGGAGGAATAGCAAGCTGAGCTTGGCATTATTGATTGAGAATAGGGAGCTGGGTTTGCTCAGTAACAGACTCGCAGAATGGTTAAGGAAGAAAGAGTTGTGAAGGTTCACTATGAAATACGGGAGTGAGCTAAACAATTTCTTTTCTTTGATCTGCATTAATTTATAATCTTATTGGTGTTGTTTCCTGGCACTAGAGCTTTTACAATGAATAGTTGAAAGTACAAAAATTGATTTAAATTGCACTGGTCTTGTGCTGAATGGCTTTCTTTAGCCTGGAAGTCACTTGGAGTTTTATTCTTTTACCCGTTGGACAGTTAAAATGCTAAACATTTAATTTACTTCAGACAGCCCTGAAAACAATAGCAAAATCCAGCCTGCTCAATTAATGTTGCTACAGCCTTTGCATCAAAGTTTAACGAGAATGCTTTGATTTTTTCAATGATAAATGGATATGTTTTCACCAGTGTAAAAAGCTGAAATAGTTTAGTGTTTCAAATTCAGTTGCAGCTTTGCTAGTGTTTAAAATTAGTATCTCTGCCTTTTTGTTGTGCTAAACTAATACCGTAAAACAAAACAATAGACAGTGTGTTTCAGTCTGTGTCTGCATAATGAGATGAGTTGTACTACAGAATTATGCAGTGTATTTCTTCCATCAATGAGAAGGGATCATCAATAGTTGCAATAGGATTAGAAGTTGTATCTAGCTCAGATGTAAGCCTATTAATTTACCTTTTAAAAGTTTAATTTTATTTACATTCTTTTTCCCAAGTTAGTTTTTATAAATCACTTCTTTCTAGGAAGTTCATGAAAAATCTTCAGTTTCCTGTTTATCAGACTCATTTTTTTCAAGTTTTTCTGCTTCAATATATTTTTTTGAGAATCATGGCTAGCTGCTCAAATAATAATTGCTAGAAATATGTACGTACATCTCCTTTTAATAATTACTTAAAGTGTACTAAGCACTTTAGTTTTCTAAGTCTAAAAAGGAATCCTCAGAGGTTTTAATTTACTTGTTGTTAAATAGTTCAATGTGATTTTATGTTATTAAATGTGGGAGTATCATTACTCACTTCACTTCTAGAATTTTTGCCCTTATGTGCATTTTGCACATACAAATTTTACTTGGAGCTCAGAAATAATTTTATCAAATGTTTCATTCTTGTTATCTCTAACTCCCTGAAGCCTCCTGAAGTTATCTTTCTCCTTTACAATTTTATACATTTCTTTTATACATAGAAAAGAAACATCTGGCATTTTTTTAATGAGAGCTGTATGCTCATTGACCAAACAACCAGCGAGGAATCTCTTGTATGGCTGATTATTGCAAGAAAATGAGGTAGTAGTCTCACTAATAATCAGTAAAATTTGTATGAACTGGTGCTGTTTCATTTTCTGACTTAGCTAATCTCATACTTCCACCCTTACAAGAAAACAAATCATGTTTAAGAATGCCCCATGTGGAAAAATGGTACTTTCAAATGTAAAGGTTAGAAACATTTAAAACATACATATCTGTAGTTAAAGATGCCAACTCTTAATTCTCTACTGTCTAGAGCTTTCCTTTTTTATCTTTGAAGTTCAGTCATTATTCCACGTCAATTGCATTGGTTTATTTCTGCATCCTACAGAAATGAATTCCGACTGTTTAGATCCAATCTTTTTAGAATATTTATGAATGTAACTTATCAACAAGTTTACATTTTATGCAGCCTGTGGAACTGGATTTTCGAATTTGCTTTTTTAGTGATTCTTTTGTGAAAGAGAAATTTTTCAGGCATGAATTGATAGTCCAGATCTTTTGAGGTCTGTCTGTGCTAACCTATGACCTCGGTTCTTAGGAGGTCAACATCTGAGGGCAGGAGATTAAGGCAGTTAAAAGATTGGAATGGGAACTGGAATGGAAAAATTAGCCAGCACATTTTGGGTGGAAAACATCAAAGTCATCAAACAATTTGCTTATTTTAAACTCAGTTTAAGGGTAACAAGCTAATTGTACTGTGTTTGTTGATGTAAGCAATTTATATTATTTGAGAACATTAACACTGAAGAATTTTTTTTTTATTAGAGAAACATAATGACTCCAGTATAAATGCACTATGTATTTTCTTTATTAAATGTTTTTCTGCAGCATTTTTAGGATAACTCAGGATCTGATCATACAGTCTGTATGTACTTCATTAGATGTATTTCTTACAAACAGCAATAGTAAGCGCTGTGGAATCTGAATCTTACTTGCGGTCTGCCAAAGACCCCTTGTCATTGGAGAATACAGGTGCTCTTAGTACAATGGAGAAATTATTCCCATATTAAAATTTTCCAACTGCAATGCTTAAAATATTTTGTAAGCATCTCTTTTTGTTTCAGCTTTTCAAATGTGAATTCCTTTCCAATACAAATTTGTGACCAAGAAATGTTCTTTTATAGATTATAAATTGACTTAGATGAAAAGACAGCATTGTCTGTTTGTTCTTGCATGACATAGTTCAAAATTCATTAGTGTGTGTTTTTAGAAGAGTGACAACTTCATCTTTCATCTGTACATTGATTTCAAAGACATTATTATCTAGAGAAAACCACCTTCCCACATCTGAACAATTATGCAAGTTCAAGGATCTGTGTAAGCAATCACATTTTTGTCTTTTTCATTTAAAGTGCAAATCAGTATAACTGGCAAAAGCCAGACTAGTGTTTCAGTGTGGAAACCCATCTAGCAAGAAAGAAAACACAAGTTACAGATGCCTCTCAGCTCAGGCTCTGACTAACAGCATGTGAATTATAGTAACTTCTCCTATGGGTATGGCTACTAATTAAATTAAAGTACTATAATACAACTAAACTCAGGTAGACAGCCATCTGTAAGCCTCAGTCTGTCCTCTACACATTATTATTGTTCCTTGGGTAGTGAAGGATATGAAATTTGAACCCTTTTGCAAGCTTACAACTTTCCAAACTATTCCTCTAAAGGTTAAAACCTTCTTTTTGCAACTTTTAGCCCTGATTTGCACCTGAGGGGAAATGGAGCAAAATTATCACTGTAATTTCTTGCTCTTTAATGGAAGGAAAAGAAGGGAAAGCAGGAGGAGCTGTTGTGGACTGCAGCAGCCCATGGACTGTTCCCACAGACGCAGCTACTGCTTTGTTTCCTTCCTGCCATTTCACTGGGTTTGCTGGAGAAGCTCTACCAGCTGCAGGGGTGGCCACGGCTGACTGTGCTCCACAATCCCCATGCTACTGCTGTCACTGGATGTGTCCTACATCCTCCGTGGTACTGGCACAGCTAGCTCTGACCTGCATCCCTAGGAGTACCACAGGCATAAGGAAACAGCATTTGAAGGGGCAGAACCAGCCCTGAAGGCTATTGTATCTTGGAGATCTGTTCCCCCTTTTAATGGGTAGCTTCTGATCAGCCATTTTGGGATTCTGGCTTGTCAGCTCTCTCTGTGGTTAAATGATTGATGGATGGAGAGCAAATTCTGTTTTACAGAGTGTTTTTGGTTACCCGCTTGTGAGAACATGTGAATCCTTGTGAAGGAATAGAGGATGTGTTAATTAATAAAGAAAAAAGCAACTACAAAGATAGTGTGCCTGACATGACTTCAGACAACTTGGTTGTTTGCCTAAGCCATTTCTATATGTTCCCTCTGTTCTGTATATTTAGATAGTAAACTCTTCAATGCAGTCCTTCTTAGTACATATAATACTTATAATCACTGCTGGTTTTAATTATAATTGTAATTTTTGGCTATTTGAATTATTAGAGAGCAGTGCTACACACACGTTTTTTAGTCTGGAAGACCTGCTCCCTGGGATTTTTGCTGGATGTGTTTCGTGATTTAGATTATTGGAGCATCCTGTCCACAAGTCTGCATTTCTTCATATTTTTTGCTCGCTCTTTAAAAGTAGTCTATAGATACCTGAGATCTACAGACTGAAAACCACTCTAGTGGAGAGCAGGGTGCTGAAGGTTTTTCATTCCTTAGTTATCATTGCATTAGCTCTACATGTACTAAGAACTGCCTCCAGGTTTTTTGTGGAGTAGCTTGCACAGCAGAGTAGAGTGCTTGTTGAGTTTGTGGAAGGGGTAGTTAAAAACTCAAAGAAGTTACAATGCAGTTTTTGGATTACTTAGAAATTTGCTTGATCTTTGTGAGAAATAGCTAGATAATATTTCCTTGGTTCCCTTACATGTTCTTTTTGCAACAAAAAAAATGCTTCAGAGCTAGACAAAACTGATTAGAATTACCGCAAATAGTATTTTCAGGCTTATGTGTTTGAAGGTTGAAATGTCTGCCAGTGCAGCTGCGCCAGATTCCTGACTGAAGCCCCCGGTGCTTGTGGAATCAGTGTCTCCAAATGGGCTCTAATTTGCCTCAGCTGAGTCACTTCCTTACCATGAACTGCCATAAAGAGATTATTACTTCTGCTTTGCTTTCTAGGGTTTAGCCTGCACTGCCCCCCTCCTTTTCAAACTAAGAACTCATCAGAAAATACCTTTTGTAGTAATGCAGTTGAGTTCAGAGGGTTTCAGAAATCTGGATTATTGATGACCTTTTTTGTTTAAGGGACTATTGGGGTTTGTGTTCCTCATGTGTTTCTAGCTGCCAATTTGAATGAGAAGCCAGCTAAAAAGCATGTTCATTTTCTTTGTAAGCAATGACTGTAGTTGTTTCCAACTGCCAGGTGAATGTGAATGTCTATGAAATACTTCAGGTGACAGCTATCAATAAAATCTTTAGAAGTATATAGTGATATATCTAAGCTGTTACATGTAATTTTTCTTAATGACCCATATTTCTTGCTTAATTCTCACATACAATATGAATGAGTCAAATCTGAAAGCTTTTGAATTTGTCAGAGTAACAAGTCTTTACACCAGTGTAAAGATGCCTTTCATAGAAGATTGACTTTAATTGTCAAGAGGAAAAAAATTATTAAATCTGCTTTATGCATGTGTTGTGTGTATATATAGAGTATATGCATAAATGTATATGTAATAGATATATGAAAGATTGCCTCAGCTACATTGAAGAAAGTATGTACCAAAAGGAAGATGACTTAAGAGAATGGTTCAGTACACGTTGGTGATCTCATCGATTACAAAAAAAACCAAACAAACCACAAACCACCAAACATTGTTTATAATTGCAGGGTAAAACTGACACAGACTGATTAGTGCGTCTTACTGACTGATACTCCTTCTCTGTTCCCAGCTTGAGCCAGGTGAGCTTGGTAGAAATAGTCATGCAATCAAGTGACACTGTGGAATGTGGAGAATTCTGGCTTTGTAACCCAGTTTAGTTTGTTGCAGTTGCTGGTAGCTAAGATGCTGCGTTGACTGGCTTCTTCTAAAAGATGCTGCATGTGTTATATTAGGAGAGTATCTTCCTCTAAGCAGCTGACAGTCCTCTGTCTATGTCTGTGTAGTCAGTGTGGCCACAGCATGTGCTCCTTTCTCCCAGTTGTCTTTGCTGGCACATCCTAGAGTGCACTGTTACACATTATTCCCCTTTTTCAGTATGATGTGTTAGACAAAATGAAGCTGTACAATTGTAGCTGTGTTAGCCTGCTATCATTAGGCCAGGTAACAACAGAAGTAACGATGTCACGACATGCCCTTTTATCATCTAGCGAATTGCCTATGTAAGAAGGTCGGTTGAGAGTTTTCACAAATGTGCAAAAAATTCTTTAATTGCAAATTCTGGTTGAGACTGCAAGTGCAAAAGTATATGAAGGTGGTATTAGTACTGGAAATTAATTTTGACACTGTATGCGCACTAACCACTGTAGTGAATCATCCGGCTGCTATAATGAGATGCTGTGTTGTGAACGGGATACCACCATGTTCCCTTTCTATGGTAGCAGGTGGTGAATTTGCTTAAGCTTGCATATTTTGTTACAGTGTAGAGGACTGCAGTTTGTGTGTGGCATATAAATCCATGTTCATTTAACTTGGAAATGTTTTCTTAAAGCAGATTCTCATTTACGTAAAGAAAAAAAAAAGGATTCCGCAGAGACAGGTCTGTGTGTCTTTTTTATTACTATCATTTAAAACAAATCTCTGTTTGGGTTTGGTTGTTTTTTTTTTTCTTAGAAGGGACTGCTTTATTAAACCATAGTTCAAGTTTGTTAGTTTAAAAATCCTTATTTCCTTGAAGTAGCCAGTTGCGACCTCTGAAATGGTTCATTCCTATCAGTATGTAAAAGTTAAATGTGCCTAATAGAAGTGGAATCAGGATGGAAGGTGGGGGTGTGAAGAACTGGAGATGGGAAGGAAATGTAGTAAAAGGGATCACTGGTTGTGAACTAGGTAGTTTGTAGGACTGGGGGTGACTGTACAAAGAGAAGTGGTGGGTGGACAGTGTTCACCTTTTCACAGCAGATAGAAGCAGGGCTGCTTCTGACCTGATGCTTTCTGTGGACTGTAGACGGGCTTCCAGCATACTTCTGCCCCTAATCAGGCAGACTGTATTGCTCACTTACCTTTTGACCCCATTTTCCCCCCAAGACAAGGTGAGCAATAGTTAGAGAAGCTTTAAAGTGCATATTTCATGTGACTCAGAGAAAGTGGAGTACCAAACATGGGTCAGCTGCAAGCTCATCAAGAGCCAGAGAACAGCACAGGTTGTAGCTGAGTGCTTTTGGTCCGGAGTGCATGGCTGACCAGGGCTCTGCTTGGCTGGGGTACAGAGCTTTGCTGGGGCAGGCTGGGTGTAGCCACCCAGGGGCTGTGTGTGGCATGTGGAAGCCAGCACAAATGAAGGTGTGCGCCACAGCACTGGAATCTGGTGGGGCAAGGGCTTGGCATTGACAGCCAGGCTCTCTGTGGGTGTGCTGTGGCTGGAGTCCTAGGGTGGCCTCTCCTGGGAGTGGATGGGCTGCACAGTGCTCTCTCTGAAAAGACAGGCACTTGTGAAATTTTCCCTCCTGGTTTTTTTTTTCAGACAGGCATCACTCATGACACGGCCAAACACACCCACAGGCTGAGTGGTGAGATGGTCAAGCAACATGGCTAAAAGTATTCTCCTGAGGATGTTGTAATAGACACAGCCCTAGAGACCTGTTTGGCAGAATGTGCCAGTAAGTTAATTCTGCATAGTTAATTCTGCATATGTTGCAGTCCCTTTCTACAAGGGAAAAGAGCCTCTCTGGAAGAAAGTTGAAAATGGGGAAGCTACAGATAGGGCCTTGGCCCAACCCCAGGCCATACCCTTTCTCAGGGGAAATTCAAGGCAGATTCCTTCATATTTGGAGTTAATTTAAAATTCTTGCATCAATAAGAGTTCTTAAATGTCCAGTAAATGGGTACATCTAGATTATTGTCAATATAGGCATTGAACATCCTGAGATTTTTTTTTTCCCTTTATATGTGCTTGTAAATCATATATACGGAATAATCTAGAGTGTAAACTTCCAGCAACTGCTTCTGTATCTCATGCTGGTGTCCATTAATAGATAGCTGGGTTTTGGGACTCTCCTTTTCACATGCTGACATTCCTTTGGGGGACACAGCTGTTGTTTAACTATGTCTGGTTACCAAAACTCTCCCCACCAGTCACAGCAAAATTCTCTTCAGCCAGAACTGTGTTTCACAATCAAACTGATTTGGTTTTGTTTTTGTTTTTTGGTTTGTTTTTTTGTTTGGTTTGGGGTTTTTTTGTTTGGTTTTTTTTGGTTTGTGTTTTGGTTGGGGTTTTTTGTTGTTTTTTGGTGGGGGCTGACAAATTATGACTTTCAGGGTGTTAGAGAGATACCATTAAGTTGAAAATAGTTTAAATTTCGGAAAGCAATGCTGCACTAGTTTTAAGTATAAAGCATATGAGGTTTTTAGCTGTTGTTGATTTTTCTGCACTGTGCTGTACAAGCTGAAGAAATGGGAATCTCCCAGATTCTGGACAACATTAACAGATTTAATCCCTATTTATTATTCCTCCCCACCCGGGGTACTGTGACTTTAAAAGAAAGGGATGCTGCCCCTGACTCTGAAGCCAGGTCTCTGCCAGAGTGCAGGTTCAAGTTATGGGGGACCGTGGCCCCCCTGCACCCCCAGCCAGCATTATCCTCTCCCCCAGGGTCGCTGGTGCTGATCCCGGTCCACAGAGTCCCGGTTCGGGGAGCATAACTGAGAAAAAACTAATCCTGAAAAAAAACAAAGGTACTGAGCAGCAAATAGATAGAGAGATGACAGAGTAGGGGATGACTCTTGGTTAACAGCTCTGCATTCGGTGGGTTTATGTGGAGTAAGAAACCCTACGGGGAGCTCCACATGAAACATGTTATGCTCTGTGCTCAGTGTGGCAGAGACATTCCCTGCACCCTGGCGACAGCTTTTGGGACTCTGTAGTAAGAGCAATACAAAGTCTGCCCTCACTGGTGGCAGGTGGTGATTTAAGAGCCAGCGGGGTTCACGGGAGGAAAGTGTCAGGAACACAAAACCCAGCAGGGAGTTGGGTTTGGCCTCCAAAAGGCCAGAGGTGTAATTAGGCATCAGCAAGATCTTGCAGAGAGTTTGGGGAGTGTCCCAGGCAAGGTCTTTTCTATTTGAGCTTCCTCAGTCGGACTGCCAGGCAGATCTGAAGTATCAGATCCCACTGCACAGTTCCCCACAAGAACGATGGTCTGGGCTTTTAGCAGGACTGCAGCTTGTGGTTTTCCTGGCCAGGGAAAGAAAACAGGATGTGAAAAGCAATCCTACCTATTTTAGATGCTTTGGTGCCACCACACCATTAACTTGTCTATGAAACTGTACAGTGCCAGGAAGTTGGCGACTGACTGGGAAGGCAAGCAGCATTCCTCAGCTCTGTGCCTGACATTCCTGGGGGGCTGGGGAGCAGCCTTTAAAAGGTGCAGGGATCAGGCTCAATTCACTGTTAACTTCGTTTGGCGTTTTAGTACAGCCGAGCAGCACGTATGCAGTGGTCATTTCTTAGTTCCCTTCCTGCCTTTCAGCAGTGGCTCCTCAAAACTTGCAAACTGCAAGCCATAGGCTTGGAGGAGTCAGCATGGGGTGTCATCACAACTCTTCCTTCCCTGCCAGCTTCCGCTACGCAATCTGTTTAATTTTTTTTCCTGCTTCTGTTGCATTAGTTTGAAGGGCTGTGAATGATGTGAAGACAATTGGAGATACGTACTAAAACTAGCGTTTCCTGCTGTAGTGTTTTGCTATTTCTAATCAATCATATTATCCCAAGTGTGCTACAATCTGAGAGTTTTACTTTGGAACTTAGATGTACTAAAATTATAGTCTGCCTTCTTCATGACAAGGAAAAAAATAACATAAAGTTCACATACAGTAGCAGAAACCATATTCTTTCCATCTGATTTTACCACATGCATGAATTATAGCGTGTTTGTATGTCATGCACAAGAAGTTACAGTTTCACATTTCTTAACAACAGTGCTTTAAAGGAAATTTTCTCACTAAATGGTAAAGATTATATAAAATCAGCACTAACTGTAATGCTGAAAGGCAGACCTAAGTGTTGGTAACTTTGTGAAACTCCATATAAAATCCACTCAATGTTGTGTTTTCCAGGCTTCCAAAAAAAGGAAAACATATATTCCCTGATATTTCCAGATATGCATATTTTCCTAGTCTTTTCTAGGAATCAGTGAGTTTTCAAAGTATTCGTAAGTGCTGATCAAGTATAAAAGTAAGTTATAGAATTCTATTTTGCAACGTTGAGATAGCAAACTAGTTTTATGCAAATCTTTCAATCACCCTCAGTTACCTAGAAAGTTAAACAGGTGTCTTAAAAAAACCCCTAACAAACAATCAGTTCTTTTTTAAAAAATTAATTTATGGTAAAACTCTACAGTGATACTAATGTTATTCAGAGTTCCTTTCGTACAGAGTGTGGTACTGGCAATTAAAGTCCTGATTTATTGATGACTTCCCCTTCTATAAGGCAGCTCACAGTTTTCTTCTAGTCATCATCATTGGAGGAAAGTTACCAGCAGAACTAATTAATTCCATAAGGCTTCATAGGAAAAATAATTTTGCAGCTATTTTTTCTGATACGCATGTGATTTAAACTTTGGTGGCAAGAGGCAGGGTAAGGTATGGAAATGCAGACAGCTGCCTCTGAAAGAAACAAAGCTTCAAGGAAGCTTAACATGCTGGAATCAAGGGGAGCATATAATCTCCATCCTAGGGTGCTAAAGTACTGAGTGTCGCATCAGTCTGGGGTTATTAACAGCTTTTGCTTTAGGATATGGATTTAGGACTAAAGAATGCTCATGCAAAAAGGACATAAAAAGTGCAGGCAATGGCAAGCAATCCAGACCAATCTCAAAATATGTATGACAGCCTTACTACCTGCTAATAGAGAAGACATGGGAAAATGAGAAAAAATGGATGAAATGCAATGTTAGATTACCAGTTGCAAATTGTGCCTTATTTTTATTATTGTAGCTATTATCGTATCTAGTATTTCACTAACTAGATTATTTTCTTAGACAATGGAAATGTACTAAAATTAGTCTGGCCTTCAAAAAGGATCTGTTACAATGTGCAAGGGAAAACTATCAGTCAAAAGAAGGTCTACCAGATGAGCTCTGAAATAGATAAAAAAAATAGTTGGTTTTGAACCTTTCATGCTCCCTTGTAATTTATTATTTGGAACTAGAAATTTTTTTTAAAACAGTGAATACAGAAGTTCTGTGGCTTGTGCAGTGTCTCCCACTGAGCCACCTCATACAACCTAGGCAGCCTTTAAGGGCAACCATATTAAAGAAATATTCAAGTTAAAAATAACTTTCCTAAGTTGCACCCTACTATATATGTAAAAGATAAAGGGGTGAGGGACAGAATTTTTAAACTTGACATTTGTGGGGGAAACCAGAGGTTATAGTGTCCTGCCTTTCCTGCTGATGTATCTCTTGTGGTTACCCTTGTTCACTGGGGAACATTGGGGTTGATTAGTCTTCCCCTTTGGCAGCCTGCCACGGTTGCCCCAAAACTTTTGTGTCAGGCTATATCCTATAAACCCCAGGAAGGAATTTAGCTGGCATTTTTCTGGTTTTGGGGAGTATGTGTGAGGGTAGAAGCTGCTCTTCTTGCTAAAATCTAGAGCAGTTTGGGGAAAGAAGGTAAGAAAAACTATCAGGTCCTTGACTCCTTACTCCAGTTCATCAGGCTCAGTGCTTCTGAACTTCAGATGCCTCCTGACTCTTCTTCCTAAAGGCACACAGAGCATCTGGGAGTGGCACAAACATAATATATTTCAATAAGTAAGCATGTCTCCTGTACTAGATGAGGCACTGACCTAGGGATCTCGTAGTGGGATTTCCTTCCCTTTCTTACTCTGCCAGTGTAGTGCAAAAGCAAGTCACTTTGAACAGATGAGGGAATTTGCTCTAAAGTACTGATTATGGTTTCCAAGCTCTTTTAATATCCTGATCAGCCTCAGTGTTGCAAAAGCCTCTGTGTAGTTTCTGTAGCAAGAAATAATTGTTTGCAGCATTCCTCTAATATGCAACTGCACTGTCTTCAGGAGCTAGTATGTCAAAGTTCTCTTGCAAAGAGGGAGACACATTGTTTGGTGCTTGGTTGTGCAATTCAGTAATTTCTGGCTGCAGCCAGGTGCAGTTTACTTTCCTGATGGCAAGCCGATTGGAGAGGAAGGGCTGAAGGGATGGCTTTTTGTGCTTTTCTCATCCTGTTCAGAACAGCACGCACCACAGCTGGAGTAGACTGGGAGAGCAGTACTCCCCTCTCACAAAAATATTGATATCTTGCCCCACAAGTGAAATGATGATACATCATGTCACAGGCACTGTGAGGTGTCATCTTCTACATCATAAGCACTGTACAAATGGGTCTTGGTGTGTAACAATTTGCAAGCATCCCCTTATTTCTGAGGCTGAATCATCTCCTGTGGGCTATCTTTACTCAAACTCCTCTTGCTTCCATTTTCATTTTAAGGGCACAGAAGAGGTCAAGACAGGGAAATTTGATCAAATGGTGTTGATCATTAACAAAAATTATGCAGTCACATGTTACCTGGGTTTGGTAGGAAAGAAATTATAACCTGACTGTTGATGAAGTCAGTGATGATTTTTTCTGTGATTAAGAACTGCTGAGGCAGGGTCTGAGGCTGCAACGGAGTGAGAATCTGAAACTTTTGATGAATATTTGAGCCAAAGAACCTGGGGTAATGTATGATGTGCTACATAGGTCAGAGTTAGGATTTGGTTTCCCTCATGAACCAACAGATCAGGATTTTAAGAAGGGCAGGGGGAGAATAGGGGAGTAGAATGGACCTGCTGCTGCTGCTAACAACCATTAAAAAAATACAAAGCCAGCTGCTCTCAGAGCAGAGTTTGATCCTTTCAGTGCCTTCAGCGGCACAGTATATATTCAGAGGAGAGGAATTTGTGAGGCCCTATGGACCTACACCATGGCATTACACAAAAATGCAAACCTGAACAATGGGTGGCCTCAGCAGTTCCATCTGGCTCACCATTAACAAGGTTAAAGTAAAGTGGGTTTCCTTGGCTGTGTCACACACAATTTACACTTCAGATGCTTTAACTTTGGAGCCAGACCGAAGGGAGCACCACTCCAAACACACGCGACAAGGGTTGCCTAAGATGTGTGATAAGCACATTTGGTATTGATGCTCTTTGAAGGATACTGAATAATAGCATTTAGGTAGTTTGTAAGTACTGCTTGCAAAGTGCAGATATTTGGGCTAAATAATTTACAAAAAAAAAAAAACAAAAAAAACAAAAAAAAAAAACAAAACAAAAAAAAACAAACAAAAAAACAAACAAAAAAAACCCCCCCAAAAAAACCAAAAAAACAAAAACCCAAACAGAAAATCCTATTGACAATTAGAATTGCAGTCAAATATTGTTTACTCAAAATAGTTTAAAGACACAATAATATTAGTGGCTAGATTCAGCTAACAGAAGAAATTATTAGAGGCCTGAGAAATGTTGCCACCAGCATTTCTGGTATGGTAACCTTAAAACTACAATATACTTCTAAGCTAAAGGGGATATAGATACTTGTAAATGTATTCTGTTGTAAAGCATTCTGCTTTCAGAGCCACCAAAATACCTAGATAATAGCACAGTTAACCATGGCAAATAATGACCTTTGAAAAACTGCTTTAGAGAGGTGGTGGTATATCAATAGGTATGTTGGTCTGTTAATTTCTGTGCCATTGAGTGTAATAAGGCATTGGAATTATCACAGCATTTTGCAGAAATCATGTTCTTTGTTTTGCCTTTGAGATGTTTCAGGGGAGCCCAACACAAGAGTCCTATAGGGTGTCCTGTTCTTGAACAAAAATTAAGTTGTTATTGAATGTGTATCAAAGTTGATAATTCAATTGTGAACCTGCTTTATGATCTGTAAGACAAGCATTTGAGCAGTTGAATCAGTGGTAAAGATCTAAGGTAATTTACAGAGAGAGGATACATCTGTTGTTTCTGCAGAGGTGTTCAAGGCATTTCACAGAGCAGGGCAATTGTTGCTCTGGATGACAAAGCCTGCAAAAAACCTAGCCATCTTGGTTGCCTTCAACAATAAATTGTCAGTTCAGTAGCAGAGCAGAACTTCATACTCCTCCTAAAGTTAAACAATTAAACTTACATACCATAAAACCAGCAGATACTGTTGACTCGCAGTTATCCTAGCAATGTCAGTAGTCTTGTGTAGGAAGGCCTTCAGCAAGCATCATGCCACGCTGAACTTCCTCCTTGCTGAGCTGTGCAGTACTGCTGTGATAGGACACGCTTCCTCTTGAGCATGCTTCCTAAAGGTTCACAATCAACTTCACCAGTGCTGAAGGGCCCTGCCATTGCTTTGTGCCTTACAGCCTTTTCTGGCAGGTGAGCCAGTGTCTCTGATGATGGCCTCCATTACATGTCATTAATATAGGGATTGTGTGGGTGGCTCTCTGCTTGTATATCACTCTTACTGTGTTGTCCAGCTCTCTGACCCACCTTCACAGCCCCTCGGTGATGCCTTTTAATCTCTCTTACAAAGACAGAAATATCCTTAAACATGGCACTTTAGTTTCTGACTGTGTGCAGCAGTCCGTAATCATAACCATGATTATTGTAAGATGCCATTTGATGGGCATGTCAAAGTTGCCAAGCTCTTCTCAAAGGCTTCCTGCCCACTGCATTTGAGGTAACTACAAGCAAAATAAATGGAGCTGAGAAGTCATCTCATGACTAATTGGTGACAAACCATTGACATTCCCTTCTCTCCCTTTTTATCTACCAGTCTGCTCTCCTTCTATGAGCAGCAGCTTTTGACTCAAGCCCTACCTTAACAATAGCCTCAGAAAAGAGTCAGCTATTCTTGCTGAGCCCTGACAGGTGCAATGCTTCCACACCAAGCACTGAAGTGGTAGGAAAATGAAGAATAATGCAGCAAGGCAGAACCTGTGAAGGAGGTGGAAGGGAAATTGTCCAGCTGCAAATGTGAGCACATGTCCGGCTGCAACTTGCATGAGCACAAACTGGGAAATGTCCCAGCTATGGTAAGTGTGAGTGGAGGGAAAGTTAACAAAAAAAGCATGTTAACCTTAAATAGGGATGGTTGATTCATGGGGAATATGTAAAAAACTGGTGTAAAAACATATTTCTTTAGAGAGGGGATATTATGCATCTCTGTGTGCTATATTTAGTGTGTATTTAACTCAGAGCACACTACTCAGCTACTTTTTGTCAGTTAAGTTCTTTTCCAGCTCATTATCTCTAACTGAAAGGGAATTCAGACACCGCCACACAAAACTAAAGTTCAATATCTGCATCTTGTGCCTGGACTTTGAATGCATGATTCTTTCATCCACCTTTCATTTATACACACCTGCTGGTGTGGATCAGGCAATTGGAATATTATGGTTGGCAAATTCATGAACCCAGGCAGAAATCCCATATAGATTTATGTGAAGGCTGTGTATATGCTATGACCAGGGGTAAATCCCAGACACAGTGTGGCACTCCTCATTGGAGTTCCTCTGGCAAGAGCATTTGAGGACAATGGGAATTTCACTGCTTAATCTACTCCCTCCCACCTCCTGACAGTGTTTATCACACCCACAGTTGTGCCAATGCAATGGTTTATGATTTTGCCTCAAAACTGGAGGTGTGATGTGAACCAAGCCAAACAAATGCTACAAATTGAAAATAAGTAAATGAATTGATTTTTCTTTCCTTTGAAAATTAGCTAAGATTTTAATTACTGCATGGATTGTTGCGTGGATCATCCTTAGGAGTTTTTTAAGGTAGATCATACACCTTTAGAAGTACTGTCCTCAGAAAGGGGACTGTTTACTCGATGATTATCTTCCATTTATTTTTACATTACCCCAGGAAAAACTATGAATGATATGTAAAATAGTTGAGCTGGTGTCCTGGTCACTGCTTACAGTTCTGAATGGGTTGCAGCATTTGAGCAAGATCCCTGACAGCTCACTGCATTCTGCTTGGCACAGCATACTGTTGCTGGCTTGTTTTGCAGTACAGAGTATGAAAACAGAAGGGCACCCCAGGAGCTGTCTCTGATGGTGCCAAGACAGCAAACAGCTGTGGTGCTCGCTGTGCAAACTTTTGCAGAAAACTGGAATGAAAGCTAAGCACAAGGGTTTGTTAAGGAGATTATAGTTTGAATTTTTGCATCATGTAGAAAGTGTGTGCTTTCTTCATCTGAATTGCAGATTTGTGCTTCCTGCCAAAAGAAAATGACAAATTCATGTGTGGAGGCCTTTTTGGCATTTATGTGAAGTCCAGTTAAGCTCATGATAGCCCTCATTTTCTGTGTAATGTTTGGATTGTAAATGTAATTGATATTGCTTTTCACAACTTGTCTATGACTTTTCAAGCCAATAGTTGTGCAGCAGTGAAAAAGCTGTAACAAAGAGATCCATTTCAAAATCCGGTATTTTTTGAATTGTCCAGGATGTGTTTGAGTCCTGCGCTAGTTCAGTGAATGACAGTTTGTGGCCTGATCTCCATACAGTTGTACTCTGTTGTACCATGACTGTTTTTTCTTTCCTTGGTTTCCCAGATATAATCCGAAGGGGCACAGACCCCCCAAAGCTATGAGGGCCTCACTTGCCTTTGAAGTCAGTGAAACTTAAACACTTGAATACCTGTAAACATTTCATTATACCTAACAGAGGTACACAGGCTGCCTGTGACAGAGAAAGAAGATAATGCCATGCTCTACATCACCAGTTTCTGAGCCTGGGAAGGAAGAGACTTTTCATGAGGGAAATGTGTGGGCTTTGCTTGAAGTCCAGAGTCCTGGGTGGGGGACACAGTCTCACTTCACTCTGTAGTTATATGGAATTGTGTATTTCCAGGTATTTTGGATATTTAGAAGTTTTGTAAGGAGGAGGGCCAAAGGGATCTTGATTTAGGAGCAAAGCTTTCTGTCCTTTCAGGTTTTCAAGTGCGAGGTTGGTTTAATAAACACACAATTGATTTGTTCGGAGTATCCAGGAATAGTTTAGGAAGTGACAGACTTCTAAAGGCCTAGTCCCTTGTCTTCTATGGCTAAAACTGTTCAAGTATGACTATTTCCAACCTCACAGAAGGCATTTGGTTCCTAGATTTGACATTTAGGTGCTGCCAAGAGCCTTGACCCCAAAATTTTACTTGCTCTCTGTGTGTTGTGTGACCTGGGATTTCTACTGGACAGCCAGCAACTCGGTGTTCTAACTCACAGCTGAGCCCCTCAAGAATTACCAGGTTGGCTCCTAAGTTCTCCCCTTCACCTCTATGTCCCGAGCCAGTGAGCACACTTTTAACCAACTCAAAGATTCCTGAGTTCACCATATACCTGACTCACTGAGAAAAATGTGTTTGAATGCAAGTCTTCCCTCCATCAGGAGGTTGTTATAATCTTCAAGCGGTTGTTCTTCTGTCTTTTGAAGAAGGATTAGTAGATTGTAGGTAAGACACAGGGTTTCTCATCTGCACTCTCTGGGGGACGGGGATCCGTGACCAGTTATAGGTGATTTACATCCAGCAATGGAAGCAGCACCACAGGATATGCGGAAGACTGTAGCTGAAGGGGACAGGCAGCGATGGAGGCTGTGGGCAGTACAGGGTGAAGAGTTTAGCTGCAAAGCAGCTGCTCAGACTTGTGGTTTGGGTTTTACAGTGGTACAGTAATACAGATATCTAACACTGATACTCAATACAATTTGTTATTGCACAGATTGAGGGTTGTGGCACCCATGTGCCACCCCTCAGAAGTAGCTGTGAGAAAGCATTCATGCCAATGGGGAACACTGGCTGTGTGGTAGGGGCCCTGCTCCAGCCTAGTGCTGAGAAGTCACCCTCCTTCATGCTGCCTGCCAGTGAACTCCCTCCTCCTTCTAGACAGCAATGAGTATTTATCCAGAATGAAGAAAACAATAGATCTGGTTCTCTGTCTATCTGTGAGTTCAAGTCCACTGCCCCAGCTGGTTCAGTTTGATATTTTAAGGTCTTGTGGGAGGAGGATACTCTCAATTTTTCCTGCAGAAGATAATAATAACTAACAGCTCAATTAATAGTAAAAGTTGTCTCCATAATCTTGTAGCAAGTGGTATGGCAAATAATCACTGAAGCAGGAAGAAACTGAGTTTCTCAGTCAGGGTTAATGAAATCGTATGGATTTGACATGTTATATGTTCTCTTTCTAGGCCTTGTAGTATGTCTCAATCACCTTTCTATGTCTTCTAATGTGCCCCCAGAGCCTGGGATCTGAGAAGAGCAGACAGGTTACCAGCATAACTGTGTAATCCTTTATTTTACTGGAAGTCAGGATTTGCCATCCAAAACAGAAGAGCTTGTAACCGTTCCTTTTACAAGAATTCAGTACCTTGCTGGGCTGTGCACACTTAGTGAAGTGGCTGCAGAGACATACATGCCTTCTTCCACCCCTGCCAGTGGTCTGATTTATCACTAGCACCTTCTGGGCTTGCATGAAAATAAGTTGGTCTTTCTGCATTCACACACTTCCAGTCTTAATGTACAGTCTTCCTGCCTTGCACAGTGAGTACTACTGGATAACTGGAGGGTTGTTTGGGTCAGGATATAGATGAGTTGTTAAGACACAGACGTGAAACTGGCATTAATCACTCTTCTGGTTTGCGACTGCTTTCAAACTTGTAAATTCAAGGCTTCCGTAACTGAAGTTGTGGCTTGGGTATGAATTTCTGATCAAAACTACAGAAAGCTGTGCCATGCTCAGTGAGCATTTCCATCACACTTTCCTTTGGCCACTGCCCTTGATGTCCAGCTTGTAATCTGTTCTTCTCCTGCATTGATCACAACTGGGGTGCCCTTATCTGAATTATTCTTTGCTTTCAAACATTTTATTTAAGTGTAGGGTTCCTGTTTTATCAAATCTCCTAATGCAGAGTTCATCAGTCCTGCCAGAAAAATTGGTCTTTGGCCTATAAATATCCTTAGTTTTGAAATTGTATATTCATTCTTTCTTATGCTGAAAGGCAGAGAATCAATGTGCAGAAGACACATCACTCCTCTACCCTGGCCATAATTCTTTGGTTTTCTTTTTTAAACGTTGTGATTTATGCTGTGTTCTGCTTTCAAATGTTACATCAATGAGCAAACACAGATTTTCACGTGGACCTGAGGATCTTCAGCCTGCATTGCTGCACTGCCTCGCAGTTTGTATCAGCCTGACCGGTTCAACCAGCCTTGGCTACTGCACTGTGACTTTTTTGGTATTCATACACAGTGGGAAATTCTTTTCTCTGTTACACTATTAAAGTTAACAGAAAATAAGCTCAGTGAAGTCATCAAAATTGCTGTGGATCTACACTCATGTGACTGAGGTCAGAACTAAGACCATTAAGATGCTGTGTTTCTGGAAACATGCAATATTTTAAAAAACTTCTATTAACCTCAATGTTATCATTTTACTGGAGTGATACCACTTAATCTGCATAATCCCAACCAAGAGGGATAAAGTGATCTAGTTTACCACATATAAGGAAATTATTTCAATTATGTTCCATTGTTTTGAACTCTACACAGAATTAACGGAATTCAGAGAAATACATATTAAACCTGCACATGAGATCTGCCATCCTGAGGCCAAACTAAGAAGGAAACACCAAATTTTGAGTTAACAATGTTTTTGTATGCACAAATGTGCTTTTAATTTTTTTATGTACGCAATTATAGTGAGAATTAATGAGGATAAATGTGGTGGTGAGATAGGGCAGAATATTAGAAAATAGCATTATTCTCTGATAATTCTTAGAGATCAGGCAGTGTGGGACAACAGAAATACCTGCCTCAGGTGGGAATTAAAAGCTTTAACATATAAGGCTTAATCCTGTTGCAGCCGAAATCCTCTTTTCATGCTTTACTGTTGCTTCTGCATGTTGATGTGAAAAGTTTCAAAATCATTTTTTTCTTTAAGATGTTGAAAGCCTTTTAAAAATGTGTTACAGAAAATGCTCAGCACAGCCATTTAGTAATAATGTCCATTTTAGGCATCTTAAGATGCAGATTCAGAAAAGTGAATTAGGAAGTGACTGCTTTCTTTCTCAGTCAGTGCATCAGAGTGATGCAGATTTTCCTTACCAGTAAAATGTGCCTATAGAGCATCTGAATGATTTGATTGTTCTTGAGGGTATTGAATGTGTGAGCTTATAGGTGCTATTTCAAGGGAAACCAACCACCACACTTGATGTCCTGTTGTTACACAGTTGGGAAGGGAAGCCCTCCGTGTAATTCATGTGACATGACTTTATCAATGTCATGAGCTCTGGAAGGAACCCCTACAGAGATAGCTGGCATGGCCTTCTCATAGAGAGTGTGTCAGACAGTAACCATCCCTTTATTTCCTAAGAATTAGATGAAAATGTGAGCTGCTGGTCAAACCCTGCAATCCTTAACACTTGTGAAGCCTATATTCATGCAAGTCATTTAATTCAGTGAATGTGACAGGAGAATCCATTTCAAGGCTAGGATCTAAGTCACTCCATACGCCTGTCACCAGATATTTCTGAAACTTTGTGCGTGGTACTGATTCATATGGGCTACCTAAAGTCATATTACTCTCAGCTGGTATTTGGGGAAGATTATGTTTTGAACTTCCAGAGAAGCCAACCTCCTCTTTCTCCTCCTCCTCCTCCTTCTCTACCACTACTTGCTTCAGTTCTCCAGCCTAGAGTCCGGATGCCATTTGCTGTTTCCTGCTGTTGAGAGGTGTTGGTATTCCTTGTATTTGCTGCTAATGTTAGTGATAAAATAAGGAACAAAAGGAAAATGGCCGTTTTTAACAACTGATTCCCAGTTACCTACTGGCCTTTTATCTCATCTGTGGATTAACTGATCAGTGGATGTAGAAACCCTGGAACCAGCTCTGCTGAGAGGCAGATAAGGTCAGGCGTGCCTCTTAGCTCATGAACAGCACCTCACTGACCCAGAAAGAGTTGAGCCGGTTTTATGCAGCGTGCATCCTTATCCACATGGCTAGGAAGCTCAAGCTACCTCTGTGAAGGCTTCTAGTGTTACCGAACTATGCTTCTGTAAACAGGGGCACCGAGCAGTGCTTTCAGACACAGGGAGCCAGGTCTACTTAGTTCTGGCCACCCCCATGCCTGCCCAGCGCTGCATCCCAGCAGACTCTGGCAAGAAGCTGCAGGTGTGGGTACATACTGCAGGGACACCCAGAGCAGACCTTGGGCAGCCTTTCCACCAACATGAACTATGGAAAATGCTTGCTTTTTAAAAAATTATTGTATGCAGAGCTGTTTTAATTTTAAAACTGTTTTCGTTATTCCCACAGAAATTAAGGCTTAAAAGAGAAATTTGTATTTGAGAATATTTGTGTGTATGGTTTCATTGTACAAAAAGATTAACAGTAGTAGACTTACTTGAAATTATGGTATAACATTTCATGTTGGAAATGCGTGATGCATGAGTGTTTAAAACATAACTTCCTTAACCCATTGCTGATCTTGTATCTGCTTTATCTGGATAGGTTAAAGCCATTAAAACATACACATTCTTTCTATGCTCTATTGATACCATTGGAGCAAAACCATCTTTCGTGTTATTTAGAAAAAAATACTCCACTTTTTAAATTCTTAATTCAGGACTTTTTAGCTCTTAATACAAAGAAACCCCTTTTGTTTTAATAAATGAAAATACATCCAAAGCATTCCTCCATCAGGATGCATTTCATAAGGATTTTTATGTGATTATGTGAAAAATAATTTTCCTCCATGCCTGTAAAGAGGGCTGAGTGAATAGCAGAGGTAAGATTTTGTTGAAAGGAAGAAAGAATGGAAATTACATCGTTGAAGTTATTTTTTTAAGACCTGCTGTCTGTTGTAGTCCTTTCCATTTTTGTGGAGAAAAAGACTATTTTGTGCATTTTGACCCATCTTTCTGTTTCATTGTTGTTCTTGGTTCATTAAAAAAAAAAAAAAAAGGAAACCAACAAAAAAAACCCCACCTTCCAGTAAAATCGTATTAGCAGATTTTTAACAATTTTATTTCCTCACAAACTTAAGCTAAATTGCATCCTGACAGGCCTGATTTATCAGGCAAATGCCCCATGTTGTTTGTCAGCTTCTTTGTTGGGGGGGAGGGGGAGGGGAAAACCAAGCAACAAAAGACCATAGCCTATTGATATTACTTCTGTGATACACTGGGGAAAATAGATTGATTTAAAACTAACCACAGAAAATTAGTCGATCTGATGAGTTTACAACAGAGCATTTTTATTTATTTATTTGTAACAAGAGTAAACATCATCAATATTCCACTGCGTGTTATTGGAAGCCTTGCAGACAGTGGGTTTGTGTCAGCATGCTGGGGATCTCTCTAAGATGAAAGAAGGCAAGCTTAAAAAAATGGAGGGACGTTGTTTTTTCACAAAATTGAAAGTCTTGGACGTCTGGTACATTATCATGACTTCTAAGATTTGCAGGATAAATAGGTGAGCATTTTTATTTTAGTTCATCTTTATTTCTTTAGAAGGTTAACATTTTTTTTAAGTTATATTTCTGTTCTATATCTCAAAAAGCTACTAAAGCACAGGAAATTTTCTAACTGAATTTTACTGAAGAACACCAGCCTGCAATTAACTTTCCCAGCATGTCGCCTCTGCACAGTGTTTTGAATGAAGGAAGGGTTCAGGGTAGCAAATACTCACAGGACTGGCACAAATTTAAATGTGACACCAATGTGCCATTTTCTGAATTGGTAATACAGTGGTTTACAACATTCTTGGATGAAAATAATTTACAATTTTTTAAAATTAAACTGATACTTTTTTTTCTTCATGGAATGGTAAAAATGAGGGTGTTAGTGAAGTTTTCTGACTTGGTATGAGCCCGCTTGGTGGACACACCATAAATGCTCTGATGAAGATAAACATTGCGTTCTCAAGTTTATTTAACAAGATAATTTCACTTGACCTTAAATTATTTTTTCAGTAGTATTTCAGTATTCACTGTTTCGAATACTAATACCTTATATTAGAGTGTTTTCAAAGTTACCTGTATTCTCTCCAGCTTTCAGCTACAGCTTAAGAATTAAAGGTTGATAAACAGAATGGTGTAGACCCCAGCAATTTGCATGTGAGCAGAAACATTCCATCAATTTCTCCCTCGGATGGCACGAGCAGAGTGTGTACATTCAGTGCCATTTTTTGTGTGTCTTGTTAACTCACCAGCGGTTTTCCTTCGTTAAAAACAAAAAAGCTGGGCCACATGTATGCATGTTAATTCCCCATCGGATGCAGAGAGTGGTCCAGCTGTAGAGCACAGCTTGGCAGTGAGGGAGCTCAGCCATCCACAGTGGTGACGCTCCTTTCTGTGCCCCGTGTTTTTTAAAAAGACAGGCTGGCTTTATAGTTTCTGGGATTTAATGCTACTTAAAGGCGGGGGGAGAGGGTGGGTCTGAATCTCCCAAAACAATACCTGCAAGGGAATCCACCAGTAAAAGTGGTGGATGAAGGACTGAAGTGTCAGCAATGCCCAGTGCAGGGGTCCCAACAACTCCCCCATTCTTTCCCTGCTATGGGCTCCTACTCCTGCAGCTTGTTGCCTTGGCATCTGACCAAACCTACTTATTTTCCAGGGACGGTTGTTGCTTGTTTTTGAGTTGGAATGACTGCATCCTCATACTTAGTTTCAGCATTTCTTGCTCTAAAGAATGATGTCTGTGTGCACTGTTTTAAGGCTTAAGGGTAATGGCCTGTTTTAAAAAATACTCAAACTGTTAGGTTGTTTTTCACTTCTAAGTGTAAGCTTCTCAGCAAGGAGGATTTTCGTATTATAGCTGTATCAAGCAAAAGTACTTAGTCTTTTTTATAATACTGTAATATACAAGAGGTGCCTGATTAGCAGCAATCACCTGTGATCCTGTCAGTCTTTGGGTGCTGCTGTAACAGATTTGATATTTGAGATACGGTTATTTAAGTAACCCATTAAAATATACTTGTATTTATCAAGAATCATAGAATAGTTTGGGTTGGAAGAGACCTTAAAGACCATCTAGTTTCAACCCCTCCTCCACCATGGGCAGAGACACTTTCCACGAGACCAGGTTACTCAGAGTCCCATCCAACCTGGCCTTTCAAGTTGTCTCAAAGCCAACTTGAAGGACCCCTTCGGTCATGCTGAGGTGTTGAAGGTCTTTCTCACTCATCCCAGGTGGTGCCTGAGCAAGCACACTTCACCCTGAGCTTTTCTGAGCATTCACATCCAGTAGCAAGAAGCATCCTGTTACACTGTACCGTGGCCCATTTCAAGACAAGTCACTGAGGCCCTTGAAGAGTGAAATAATCTTACTTATGTCTAAGCGCCACATTTCTGTTAGATCACAGATAGTTTAACCTCCCTTTACAGCTCTTTACAAAATAGAGGAGTTGAAGTGATCTGCTGCATTTTCCATCTGCCTTTCTTTATGTATGTTGTGAAGGAGATGGCTAAAAAGACAGCACATTTAGGTACAATTTTAAACATTTCCTTTATGCTTTAACTGCACAGTTGGCATTCAGTGTATTGTAACAGCATGTCACATGCACATGTGCCATTTTTCAAGGCATTAATGTTGCTAGATGGAGTATTGTTAGCCAAGAAGCATTTTTTTTTTGTTGTCTGAGAGCATTCAGAAAGGAAAAACAGAAGAGGAATTGGTGTGGGGTATATCCTGATGAATTATTTTAGTCTTCCGCTGACTGTACCCCTTTCCTCCCTTTCCTATCCCTGTTACATATTAACCCCTCATTCCCTGCTCCCCCACCCCCAAGTAAGTTCTCAGAGTAATTTTAAAGCTTTTTCTCTCAACAGATAATAGTGTGGAGCCACACATATTATTCTCTACTTGTCATATGTATTGGATTATCATCTAAATTATATTATAGGACAGCACAAAGAAGCAAGCAGTTGTCTTTGCCCTACTTACTGCTTAGCTCAGCAGTTAAGTTACTGTGGCAAACATATTTGCAAGGTTGGAGGTATTGTTGTTTAAAATAGTCTGAGGCTGGGGTTTGTGATTAAGTTCCCAGGAGTTAACTGCAGGGACACGGGGAAAAAGCTGAAGACTAGAGAGTATTATATTTTGCATTTATTTTTGAAATTGAGTAGTTTTCGTGAATTTCCATCATCAGCTTATGGGGCAACTAATACACCATAGCTTCTGTTGAAATCTGTACACTTTTTGCTTGTTCATGCTTCCTTTAATATGTATAGTTCTGTGTAATCACAAATCCATAATGAAGAATTTAGGAGCAGTTTTTCTTTTGGTTTTAACCTTGCTATATGCTCCCTTCTTTCTTTCTTAGTAGGTATTAATGTTACAGGGTTTTTAAGAGTATTGAAATACAATGCTAGACAAGTTCCTCAATGTGTTCCTTTATTAAAATGTTCACCTTTTTTATATATATTAAAAAAAATCACCCTGATTCACCTTCTTGTCAGTGCTGTGGTGAAGAAAGGATTCCCTGTTAGGATAATTGCCATCTCTTTAGGTTTTTGAGCCTGAAGCTACCTAGTAAATCAAAGAAGCCTACTGTGAGAAAGACAGTCCTATTTTAACAAATCCTTTTTGCTTTTGCTTCTTTGTAAGAATTGCTTCTATTATAATTGCACTTTTAAGGGATATTTGTGTTTTATTCATCTCATGATGCAATTTACATATAAACTTTTATATTGTATTTATGCTAACATGCATTATTTCTATGGTGCTTCTGAAGTGAAGAAATACTTGCTATGGTTGTACTAATGTAGAGTTTCTGAGAACACAGTGAAATGAAAGTTCACTAGTTTTCTTAGCAGGAGTCAGTTTGTATATTGTTCTATATATTTATATAAATAGAGATGCAAATATGTAAGCTCATATGTGCATATTGTACTCTATCAGGTTTTATTATGATGTAGCCTAAGTACATGCAGAAGAGAGGAGCAAAGAGTTAAAGCGTTTAACAAGACAAAAGGGTTAATATCATACTTGAATGCGTGTGGATGATACCATGTGGTATCATTTCTGAGCTCTGAGGTGTCTGATCACTTCCATTTTGGTGTAAATCCCTTGAAAGAGAAGGCATTTCAGAGCGAGGTGTGATCTGTTCTTCTGGTAAGAGTGATTGACAAGGAATGAATAAACAGTTAAAAGAACTGAATAAATACCACCCTCCTGTGTAAGTCCGGGCACACCCTGGCTGGCACATATATATTCTAAGGCGGAACTTTAGCCAGATGCTTCAGTTGTTTGGTATCAAAAAACATTGCCAAAAAGCCAGCTCATAGTTTAAGCACAACTTCTCCTGACAGTTTTCTTTTATGGTGTCATTTTAGTAGTGATTTGAATACATGCAAGGAATTACAATATTTTGCAAATAGAATGTATTGACAAACATATATACACAAGGTGATGGAGGCCACTTGAGTGGAAGCAGGGGCTCTGACAGCAGGTTCTTGGTCAATTGATGAGGTGAAATGGTTCACTGAATTGGATAACACAGTGGATACCATAATGACTGATTAAAATTGTTTGTCCATGGCTACTGCCTACCCTGCTACTGAGGCCCTTTATTTTCAAAATTTTTCTTTTTTAAACCATTCTAAGTACATGTGACATTAAGGGGAAAAAAGAAAGTGCAAATGCATTCACAGCTATGAAATTTTGTATTCTGAATTATGGAAAAATACACAAGTTCCAGAATGTCTGCACACTCCTGTGTTACACCATCTTATACTATACTTATCCCAGGAAGAAGTACATTGCTAGAAACTGATGACAAAGATAATAATAAACATTCTCTAATATAACCTAAACCAATAGCACATTTGTGAATTCTTACATGTATTTATTGGAAGGGTAGAAAGTAAAACACTTAAGGGTTTTTTGGTTTTTGTTTTGTATTTCTCTAATTGCAAGTTTTACTTCCTTAATTTTTTATCCAGAAGGTGTTTAGAAAGCTTGTGGTAGAAACATAGCTGAATGCCAGTTAAGAAGACTGAATGCTACTGTTAAGTGAGGAGTAACTAATTGAAAATACCTGCAGTGATTTTGGGGAAAGTAGCTGGATATTGTCTAATAACTTGCAAGTTATTTTTTTAACTATAGGAGAAAAATCTTGGTGTTTTGGTCTTAGATCAGGATGTTTGTATTTTATATTTAGCATGTTGTTTCCCTTCCTGTTCTAGGGAAATCAATACTGAAGTGGTAATGGGGCTTGTACATGCTATTTTCTTTGTGATTCAAGGGAAGCTTTACATTGTATTACTCTTGGGTTAGTCTGTAGTATATGCATACAGACTAGTCTTCTAATTCCATTGAAAAATGACATCAAACTTCAGTGCAGTGGTGACACGGAACCAGTTCACCTAAAATAATGTTGTTGTGGGTGTAGAGGTGCAGAGCTCACTGTACGGGGTTTGGTTTCTTGGCTTGTGTTTCTCACTCAGTTTTAGGGAAGATACAGCAATACAATTACAGTAATTTCTGAAAGGATAATAAAGTTCTGTTCATCATTTAGCTTGTTTGAATTATAGGACAGTCCTGTAGGACATGATGGCTTGCAGCATGCCATGATCAACTTGTGCTGTTTTTTCATTTCTCTGTGGAAATAAAGATATGGTTAGTATCTTGCTACTAGTGACAAAGAGGTATATGAAGAGGGAGGTGCAAGGGATTGTTTCTTGGAGTGGATTTGCAAATGTTAACAATCATTTTGCCATCTTTTTTAAAATGACACAGGTTTTATCAGTTGCATTTCTTTGCAAGTTGAAGTAAATTCAGTAGGTGAGACTTCAGCTGTACATACAACTTTGCATGGGCTAAACATCTTGATCTTGGATAAACTAGTAGTGACCACTAAATACTAAGTAAAACAGTGCCTTGTTACTTCCAAGGAATCTAAAACTTTAAAATATTTTTATGTGGGCTGAAGCCAGAGCATGTTGCATTATTTTGTACATATAGTTAGTTATAGTTAGTCTTTTTTTTAATCCTGAAGTTGACTCCACAGACCTAAATGTTTGAGCAATTTTTTTTTAATTGTTGATGTTTAAGGGAAAGCAAAAAAAAATTAAAAATTATTGGTTTAGTTCTGTCCAGTAGCATGTTAGATTATTATAAATCAAATGTTTATGCATTCAGTGCAAGTTTTATAAAACAAACAGAAACCGTACAAAAATAGCCAAAATAGAAAGCTCAGTGGTGCACATAAGGTCACCGTGCCAGAGGCGTGTAATTATTTCTTTGTATCTTGTGTTAGAATAATGTAATCCAATAACTGGCGTTCCTGGTGCGTGTTACAAAGGATTCAATAAGGAATTGCTGGAGATTTCTTCAGGACTCCCCTGGCTAACAAGGTTAATAGAAGAGCCTTTGTGGGTTTCAGCCATGTTTGAGAAGGGGGGGATGCCCTGCCCGTGCGGCTGGAGGAGGCGGCTCTGCACCCACCCCTCGGCTCCTGGGCAGCGCATCCCCGGGAAGCGGCACCCCGGCTCACAGCCGTCTGCACCTGGCTGGGGAGCCTTGAGAGAAAACAAACAAACACAGCCTTAGGACTCTTGACGGGCTTCACTGACTTCGTTTTGAACCGAAACCATAAATGCCATTACAGACTCTCTGCCCCCCGACCCTAAAGGCTTGGCCGAGCCAGACGAGACGATGTGCCGGGCCCTGGGATGGAGCCAGAGCCGGGCTTCTGGCAGGGCACCGCGTCCCTCCTCTAGTTTGGGTTTTCCTGGCGGGAAGCACCGCGTCCATCGGGACCGGCTGCGGCACAGCCCGAGCATCTCCGCTGGTGCCGCCGCCCCGGCAGGCGCTGGAACGCCGGCCCCGCCGGGCCCCGGGAACGCCGGCACCGCCGGGCCCCGGGAACGCCGGCGGTGCCGCAAGCAGCGGGGCGAGCGGAGTCGGTGGGGCGCGATGGCTGGAGATCTGGTGCCCTCTAGCGGGGCCGGGCGCCCGTGCCCGTAGAAAACCTTCCCTCTTGGCGCTGCACTGCCTAACTTGACTGTCTGTCTCTCTCTTCGGTTTTAGATGCTACAACTGTGGTGGCCTCGACCACCACGCTAAGGAATGTAGTCTACCTCCGCAGCCAAAGAAGTGCCATTACTGTCAGAGCATCATGCACATGGTGGCTAACTGCCCCCATAAAACTGTCTCGCAGCTGCCCGCCAGTTCTCAGGGAAGACACGAAGCTGAACCGCAGCCTTCCACTTCTGCTTTCCTGAGAGAAGGGGGAGGAACGCACGGCTACTCGTCTCCATCGTACTCTCAGGAAGGCAGATCGGAGGTCGTGGAGCGCTCGGGCAGGTCACCACAGGAAGCTTCGTCGAGTAAGTTATCTGCATCGCCTGAAGAACAGAACAGAAAGGGGCCTTCTGTTCAGAAAAGGAAAAAAACTTAATGCATTTGTCATAATGTTCCATTTTCTTTATCCTCTTGGGATGTCTACCTCATGCAAGTACAGGGGAAATAATTACATTATCAGTAGCTGACCTGGAATTTTAACTACTGTTGAGGAACTGTGAATTTTTTTTTCTTTAATAGACAAATCACTCCAAGCAAAATACATTTGAGCAGGGTGCATTATGTTTTACTGTCTGATGTGTGTATGAGTGCACGTGTGTGTGAGTGTATGTGTACATATCTATAAATATATATTTTTCCATCAGACCATCCTCCAGATACCATAAGACTTTACTGTGAAGCAATAGGCACAGTATCCGTAAACATTCCTGAACTCATTCCTAGAACCCGTTTCCAAATGTCTTCAAAAAACAAACAAGAAAACCCAAAAAATCTCACTCAGAAACAAACCAAACCTGATAAACCACACACAGAAGTGAGATCAAGACTGTTATTACTTCTCTTGTGAACCAAAGGATACTTTCATATTTTAAAGCTGCCGTATGGTACTAAAGATGCTAAGACATCCCCCATGCCATCAATTTGAGTTATTCTTTTTTATCTCCACAAAGTATCAAAACCCCTCCCCATGCAGGTGCAGGGCAGTGTCATGACTCAACACGGATCTCATTGCCACCAACCTTTGTTGGTGAGGAGTGTAAAGCTCCAGAAAAGACAATGAATGTGTAGTTTCTGTGCTGGTTTCTCAAAACGTTTTGTTAAATTAATATGGTTGTAACTGTAATTTAGATGTCTGTTGTGTAGGGGAGAATGTATAAGTTGTTACCAAACAGACCCTTTTGAGTGGTATCAGGATGCCATCTTGTTTAGCCCTTTGTATTCTGTAAACATCTAGGGGACCTTGGTGGCACTAGTAGCAGCAGCAGCAGCAATTTCTCTTGGTCCCAAGTAGTACCCCTCAATTTGAAGGGTCTTGCCCCTTGTTTTCTGTTGTTGTCTGTTTGGGTTTTAAAGAAAACAAATTGCAAAGTTAATGAGATCCTGGGCTAAATAATTTCTTAAGAATAAATGTGGATGGGTACTTGGGGTTGCTCAGCCAGCCCCCCTTGCTGATGATACAGAATGTGTGCAGACCAGCGTGAGTGAAGGGACCTGCAAATTTGCCAGAAGCCCTGGGCACTATCTGCTTCTTGTGAACTGTAGACTGTTGTTGACCAGCCTTTGTCCAGAGTGCACTAGGACCACACACCTCTGTGTAAAAGAGGAGAAAGATTGCTGGCCTCAGAGTGAGACTCCCTGGGCTGCAGGCCTTGCTCGGGGTTAATAGAGTTGGAGCCTATCAAAACTTCGAGTCGCTTTCCATTTGTAACTTTTGAATTACCAAGTCATACGTAAGATAACGTACTTTGACAAATCCCATTGTGGATGTAAGTTAATTAGAGAAACCTGTATAATCCTTAACATTGGCAATAAACACAGGCTGTTAAAGCTTGAAAGTGTCGGGTAGGTTTAAGCTCGGATAATCAAACTAAAGAAACAGCCTGCCTGAAGGGCTACAGTGAGCCAAAGTCCTACCCGTGGTAACTCTCTTGCAGCTGATAGTTACAACAGGTATGCAGCTGGCTCATTATGTGGCCTTCCCCTTCCCACTTGTCCTGCCAGATGAGACTTTTACTGGTGCTGCTGCTGCTTCAGTAAACAGGTAGTAATCAAACGCCTCAGTGAAGGGCACAATTTGAAGGGAATTCTTTTGTGTGAATTCCTTGCCAGTGTTTGCGAGAATCTCGAGGTTTATACTGAAGTTCTCAGTGTGCTAATGCAAAGCTTACCTTTGACGATATTGAATGTGATATATCTATAGAGAACTTCCTTGCCTTATGTAAGGATAGTAAACTTATTTAAATTATGTAGACAAATCAAAGTGGCATTGTTTAACCTTCTAGTCGGTGTAAAAACCAGGTTAAACAGCAAAGATGCAAAACTTAGGTCACTTTGAAATTTTAAACCAAAGTTCCTTATAGAAATAGGCATTTGTGGATTTGAAAACTGGTCATTCCCTGTTTATATGTAAGAAGTTCAGAGCTGAGATAAGGAAATATTTTCAACATGCAGATTATTATTGGTGCTGTTTGAAATCACTGTGTGCACCAAAGTCAGACTGAACTGCTAAGAGCACATACCAAACCCTATCTTATTGTTGAAAGCTTGAGGTTTTATTTTTATATATTAGAATGTTATCACTGTTACATAACATACTCAGGACAAAGAACTTTGCTCAGGGAATATACCATGTGATGTTGTTCTTTCTTTACAGAATAGTCTACAGACCTGCTTACTCAGAACAAACCAAATAGTCTTAGACTTTTTTATCTCTATATAAGTATTATGTACTGATATTAGTAACTACCTCTGAGTTGACATAGACCTACGTTTCTGATAATCAGATTGCAGCATTTTGTATTATAAGTTCCTGTGAAATGATAAAGTGGTATTCTGTACTGGTTGCTTATGTGAGCATCTGTGTCTTTACATTCACGGGGTCTGAGGTTTCAGAGATGCTGGGCGACCACAGCTCCCACTGACTTTTAGTTGGAGTTACTGGTGCTTGCCGGTTCTAAGAGGGGAGGGATGGGGGACAGAGGGGTGGAGGGGGAAGAATAAAACCACAAAAGCATCAATCCTACTTTGTTTACATAGGTGACAATAGAATTATTATTCTGTTTACAGCAAATGGCTACCTCATATTTACTGCATAAACACACCTTTGTGCTGCTCTAGCCTTAAAGGTGGCTGTTGATCTATGGTACATACTTTTTATCTGTACTAAATATGTAACTGTTAGTTCAGCACTGCAGACATTATGGCAAATACTTGTTTAAGATGAAGCATCCATTTGAAATGATGAGACATTTTCAAACATTTCTTTGAAAGTTTTTATTTTTCTGTCTTAGAGTATTATGGGCACTGTTCACAAAAATAAATGCAGCTCCAGAAGAGACAAAAATGTACATGCGTAAGTTAAACATACAGCAGCACAAGCTGAGGCAGGGAACTGCTTAGCACTGGGCTGCAGTAGGAAAAAATCTAGTTATACTCCTTCAATAGGGTGCTCCAAATAAGCAAAGAACCTTTTAAAGGAGGAGGCACAGACTGAATTTGGGATTCTTCCTTCATGTCTAAGGACAAAATTAATATTCTGCAGCATTTGTTCAGGCTAGATTTCCCCCATTCACCAGCTTGTCCTTGCCAGAATGCTTCACAATAAAACTCATTTGAGTAGAAATAGTTCAAATATCTGCTTAGGGAGATGTATTTTATTCCTAACAACAGTGGAGATAAGGTTAAACCTGGAGCATGAATCTCTCTCCCTCGCATTCCCCCATCCAAAAATACTTGACTTAATTGTAAGGGACATTGCGAGGTATTTTTTACTCTTCCCCAAGGAGAGGTCATGGTATTTAATTACATGCTACAAAAGTTAGGCTATGAGGAAGAGTTTTATTTGGAGGAAGAGCCAAATAACTTTATGCTGCAGTTAATGGTAAATCTGACAGTGTAATACTATTTGCAATATTTTGCTTTTAGCCAGCTTTCAAGGAGTGCCAAACATCACATTTGGATCCTACCGCTTCCCTTTGCAGGCCACCTTCTTCAGCCATTTTACTCTGCACCAGTATTATCCTGGAGTTCCTGATTGGTCATACTTAGTTTTGTTAATAGAACCCCATTAAAAAAAAAAAAAAAAAGTGCTTATAGATCTTATACCATTCTTTGTAAGAAGAATTATAAAAGAACATGGGAAATCTCATTGAGTCTTAAATTTAATTTAATTAATTTATCTGTAAGAAATGTTTATCATAAAAAATATATATGTATTCCCCTGTGCTAGATATAAAAGTAATTGGGAAGATATGTACATGTGCAGATGCACTGATTTTAATTTTCTAGAAGTCTTAATGAGATTTGAGTATTGCTTTAGAAACAAGCAGAGCCTTGTTAAATGCATCAATCTTATTTTGCTTAGTATATCAACAGCCTCTTCTTTAAGATCTGGTGGTTGTGTTACCCCTGTTACAATAGTAGAGGTTGATCTATGAACACATGCTTCTTTTTTTTATATAAACCAGAGCTGTATATTAGCAGCTGTGGCAGAGTTTTCCTGAGAATGTTGAAAAGTAGCAAGGTGTGTGCTACCATTGTCATTGAACGAAATGTATGAGCAACCATCTTTACAAAGGATAATGGCTTTGACTACCTCTTGAATTACTAAGTTAAGCAACAACTGTCTGACAAATATCAGCAGACTGGCTTAAACTAGTATGTGTTGCTTGTGGTAATAATAACAATAACCATACTAGAGACCAAAGTGAACACTGATTTCTCTATGTCTTTAATACTGTGTCTTATCTAGTGTTTTTAAATTATCTTCTGTAGTATAGATTACCTCATTGTCCATTTTGACTTGTATGTTGTTTACAAGGTGAAATAAAAGAAAAATCACTTGAATTTTGTGTTTTAAGAAAAAGACCGTGAGTTGAAGTTTTGAAGGTCATTTCACCTGTTTACTGTCTTGGGGGACTAAAGCACTGATTGCCTTTCTACATATCGTGTATTTTATATTCTCATTTCATGCCTAATGTCTTTTTTTTTTCCTGTCAGTCATGGATATTGTGAGGTTTAAAAGAATTACTTGATTAAAAATAAAGCATATAACGTTGGCATTTACAGTGAGCCTTTGAGATTTGCTTTATTTGCATGGTAGAAATGCACTGCACATCCACTGGGCAGTTTTCATTTGCACCTGTGCTCACTTAGTTTTGGGATACCTTCAGAAAAGATAGTTATATAAGCTATTGGTGGGAGGAGGGAGGAATAAATGATTAATGCACTCCAAACCTTTTTCAGCTATCAAAGTTAAACTGCAAAATTACAGATTTCAGTACTTGCTCTCTGTGAGAATACACTGGTCATTAAAGTTATCAGACATTTGGGTTATTCTCTGGGATAAAAAGCTTTTGATGTTTTAAGCCTTATCCTATCTTCATTACTTCTTCCATAATCTGTAAGCTTGTACATGCCTATTTCATGCTAATTTAAAATTAATTGAAGAGGTGTTTCTTTTTTAGAAAGGGAAGTGCTGTCATTTTTCATTACCTGGAAATTCCTTCTGTAAATTACATAAAATCTGTTAGTGAATTGGATAGCATTAGCTCATCATTCTATATTAAAATATTTTAGGGTTTGTATATGCCAGCTCCAGTGCTTCTGTTTATACACGGGGCTCTACATATAGGTGATTAATAGCAAAATTTAACAATCTCTGGTAAACACAAGGCAGAAAATACTTTTTTCTATTTGTATAAATGCCTGCATGAAAGTATTACCACCATCTATTACTCTTCTAGTCACAGAAATCTTCCATCTACTTCGCCTCACCTCACCCCTCTAACTCGTGGCCTCAAAAAAGAGAAAGCTATCACATCCAGTCATGTCCGCACCCCACTCCCAACCTACAGCTAAATGATTTCATCACTTTCCTGGAATGTGGAAGGGGTGACTCTCAATACCCTTGGCTAAGATACTCCATGTCCCACTTCTTGGATTGGTCATGAGGAGTGAGCCTTCTTAGCACATCTGACAGGTGTGTTCTCTGAAGAACACAGTTCACACCAGGTTGTTATACATGTGCCTGACCCCCATGCTTCGGGGAATGGGAGGTTACATCCTGGGCATGCCACTATCCAACTGCTGGAGCACCCTACAAGATGACACAGACAGGAGCAAGACACCTCAGGGAGTGGTGATCAGCTCTGGCCATGCACAGATGTAAGAAGCCCTTGGTACAAGTGAAATGGAGAAACCTCCTCTCCGATAATGTCTAATGTTGACTGAAACCAAAGCACCTGGAAGAGCAGCAGCAGCTAGTTCTTCCCACCTCATCTCCCACATGTGCAGGCCACCCTCCCAGAGCCGCTAGAAGTCAGCCATCTTTATCCTTTCAGCAGCTCCCCCAGGACAGTAGTTAATACTGTCTTCATGTTATAGCCAGGAAGTCTTGTCTTGTGCAGTAGGCAAAGGCAGATCAGCAGTAGTACCTAAATCCACTGCTGCAAGCCAAGGCCTCCCTTCCTAACCTTGCAGAGAAGTGCTCACTGCCATGTGGCGTTAACAACAACATTGATTCATGCCAACAAGAAGAAATCCTTGGGCTGAAACTTTCAAATGAGTCAATAGAGTAATATCAAAATCGCGGCATGAAATAGCAATGAAAGCAGTGTGTTCATTTTCTTCCCTGTTCTGTGGCTCTTGGGATGCATGCTTCCAAGCTATTTCCAGACTTTCTGTAATCCTAAGTGCCAAAACAAATGCAGCCTTTTTTGAAAGAATTGTATTTTTCTTGCAATCTGTTGGGCCCAGGAGTTGTTTACACAAATCAGTCATTACAAAATTACTCATATTTTATGAAAGACTCCCTACCTCTTTCCCTCCACACCAGTTGACTTTTCCCTGATAATAAAAATATCCCAGATGCAAATAATTTCATGTACTTTCAAGTTGTTTGCATAATAAGCACTCTAATTTCCTGTATACTTGCATTGGAAGACACTTTGTGGTGAAGAGGAGAGAGTTCATTCTGTGGGTGTCCTCCTCCTGTGTATTAGTATAATTTAAGTGATGCCCTCATTAATTAATGTAAACACCTTTTCAGCAAAGCACTCTGCTGTTCCCAGTGTCATCTGCTGCCTGCAATACTGTTGACCTCCAGGACAACCAGTGCCCTCGAGAGCAGGTTACTCTGCACCAGTTATTTTTTTGCAAGCGTTGCCCACTGCATGACTGCAGAATAGTTGCCATCAAGCCCCGGGCACCTTGTTTCAGGCTGCTGATGCTCAGTTAACATGCAGCTGTCAATTTTTGTTTGCTGGCTGTTCAATACTTGGCCCTGGGCATGGCTTGCTGCGCAACACTTAGCCTAGATACTCAGAGCTGGAGCAACCAAACAGTTCAAAAACCAACAAAGATGGACTGGTGATGTTACTCCTGCTGTATCAGACAGTAGAAGGCAGATTACGCAGAGGGAATAACGAGTACTGATCTTAGGTATCCATCCAGGTTTAGATGCTTGCAACTCATTTATTTCCAAATAATCCAGAATTCAAAGCGAGGAAGTACCAGTTGTTTCTCTAGTTTGACCTGCTGCATGGCACAAGATATTAATTTTGGTGCAGTTGCTATGGCATTGAATTTTAGCACTAAGCTTTAACTGGAGCCATGTTTGCTTGAGTGCTTTAAGCATGTTTTCCACTTGGGCTTCAGATCAGGGCTGAATGCTTCTGAGAAAAAAAGAGATGCTCTGCTCCATGACAGCTTGCTTTAATCACCCACTGCTAACAAGTAGTGCCTCATTTCCAGTTTCACTGGCCTCAACTTCCAGCTCTTTGTCCACCATAGTAGAAAGTCCTATGGGCACCAGGAAGAAAATTCAACTTTCTTTTTTTTATTTTTATTTTTTAAAATTATGTACAAAAAACATTTTTTGTTTGGTTGGTGTTTTTTTTTTGTTTTGGTCTTTGGGGTTTTTTTTTTTGTTTTTTTTTTTTGTTTGTTTGGTTTTGTTTGGTTTGTTGTTGTGGTGTTTTTTGTTGATTTATTTTTTTTTTCCATTTATTTGGTTTAGGGTCTTGGGTTTTTTTTTAAAGTGGTGTTACATCCTCCCTTATAATTTTGAGAAACTTGCTAATTGCCTCCTTTAGACTTCTTCTTTAGGCTGGAATAGCATATCAGCTCTGGCTTTAAAATCAGTGTTGTTGCGTTGTCATAGTCTTGGTCTTCAGTATCCCAGAAAACTAGTTCTTTTGTCTTCTTTCCGTTTTAGAACAGTGCTGGATTATCATGCACTAGGTTCTTTGAAGCATTTAGAAAAAAAACCAAAAAAAACACCAAAACCAAACCAAACCAAATAATAATTAAAAAAACCCCAACCAAAACCACTACAGTTTGAGCATCCAAAATGTTTGAGGCAACCATAATAATGTATTGAACACTAGAATTATGTATAAGTTAAATTAGGAAGTATTGTGGGAGCTGCCTATAAAAGAAGGCAGAAATGCCGTTTCTCCCCCAAGGCAGCACAGCAAGGGTGGGGGCTTGAAGCGCAGCAAGTTCCTTTCCATTCAGCCCCTGTTTCTTTCATCTCTCCTTGACCTACACTGACAGCTGTGACAAAAAGTCATAGTCAAGCCTGCTGAACCGTAACTTCTGTGGAGTTTCAAGCCTGAGAGTTTCTGAAAGGCAGCTGTCTTGCACAAAGCTGCACAGAGAGGAGCAGAGGCTGCCCCCACAGAGACCCTCTGCTCGGCAGCCGCAGCATAGGAGGGTGAAGGGGACAGGCACAAGCACCACCCCAGCAGTCCCCAAGTGCTACGATCTGTTTCTCCATCAGCAAAAGCCAAGGGGAATTTAAACTAAAAGAACTGCAGGAACAGACATATGGTTTAAGCACCAGGTGACTAAAAAAAAAAAAAAAAAAAAAAGACAAGAAAATAAAAACGAGGGCAAGGTTTGCGAGCCCTGCTGACCCAAAAATCTGAAAAAAATAGGATTACTGGCAGCTCCTGAAGTTTGGGGACAGTCTAACAGGAAGCTTCAAGGAGCAGTAATACGCTCAGGTCCCGTTCCATCTGTTTCAGTAATGCTCCATTTTCAGACCAGGGACTGCATTTGCTTCTCCTAATGGCTCATGAAGAAGTGACAGCCCTGAATTGACCTGAATACTAAAAGCTGCAGCCTTGCTACCCTGCCTGCATTGTGTTTGCATGGCAAGGTTTAGGTTGTGGGTGGTGAGGGAGGAGTTTACAGGGTTGGCTTCTGTGAGGAGCTGTTAGAAGCTTCCCCCATGACTGACAGAGCCAATGCCAGCTGGCTGCAAGACAGACCTGCCACTGGCCAAGGCTGAGCCCATCAGCGATGGTTGTTGTGCCTCTGGGATAACAGTCAGAGTGAAGAGTGAGAATTTGTGAGAGAAGCAGCCCTGGAGACGCTAAGGTCAATGAAGAAGTGGGGGGAGGAGGTGCTCCAGGTGCCGGAGCAGATTCCCCTGCAGCCCATGGTGAAAACCATGGTGAGGCAGGCTGTCCCCTTACAGGAGTTCCATGGTGGAGCAGATATCCACCTGCAGCCCACGGAGGACCCCATGACAAAGCAGGTGGATACCCAAAGGAGGCTGTGACCCCATGAGAAGTCCATACTGGAGCAAGATTCTGGCAAGACCTGTGACCCTGTGGAGAGGATGCCACACTGGAGCAGATTTACTGGCAGGAACTGTGACCCTGTGGGAGACCCAGGGCTGGGGTAGTCTGTTCCTGAAGGTCTACACTCCATGGAAGGAACCCACAATGGAGCAGTTCATGAGCAACTGCAGCCTGTGAGAAGGACTCACTTCACTGGAGAAGTTTATGAAGAACTGTCTTCTGTGGGAGGGACCCACACTGGAGTGGGGGAAGAGTGTGAGGATTCCTCCCCCTGAGGAGGAAGGAGCAGCAGAGACAACCAGCGATGAACTGACCACAATCCTCATTCCTCATCCGCCTGCATCACTGGTGGGGAAGAGGTAAAGATTTTGGGAATAAAATCAAGGCCAGAAAAAGGGGTGGAGAGGAGGTGGTTTTAGGATTTGGCTCTATTTCTCATTAGCCTGGCTCTGATTTGATTGGTAGTAAATTACATTAATTTTCCCAAGATGAGTTTGTTTTGCCTATGACAGTGTCTGGTGCATTATCTCTCCCTGTCTTTATTTTGACTCACATGCCTTTCATTACATTTTCCCTCCCCTGTCCAGCTGAGGAGGATTGAGCAGCTTTGGTGGGCACCTGGCATCTAGCTAGGGTCAGCCCACCACACTGTCCAAAGTCAAGAGAGGCTAAGAATATTTCACTTTGAGCCAGTACTACTGAGAAACAGCCACCTCTGTAGAACACCCTGCCTCTGGGTGCTGCACTCTGCATAAAAGCTCCCCATAGCCCAACTGGATGAAGACCATGTATGGCAAAGAGGAAGGTAAAAACTTGTTCCTAGAAACTTCTCACAGATTCTAGAAAACAGCAAGGGAGGGATTGAAAATCCAGCTATTAGACCATATAGCAGCATCTTTACAGGTAGTGACGTAAAACCTCTCTGATTTTGTCTGCTCACAATTTCCTGCTGTTGAAGTTGACAAAATAACAAAGGTATGCCTAGGCATCTTCATAATTTGGCTGCAAGATGAATATTTTCTGAGCACTCTGGCAACTGTTAAGTTTTTGGGGCTGGGAATTACAATGGGCTGATCTAACTCTGAGGCTTAAGCAGGTATTTTTCTTTACAAACACAAGAAGTTTTTCAAATCAACAACATTGACAGTGCTTTCCACAGCAGGAATTAGGACTGATTTCCAGTTGAAATTTTTCAGAGAAAAAAGCCTACCTTCCTCTTTTTACATGGTTACATGGATTGGAAGCACTGCAGCAAGACATAGAATCAACAGGAACAGGGAAGGTAATGAAAGAAAACACACCAATCAGCACAGGTCTTGAGCCCTTATGTAGCACAAGGTATTTATTGGCTTGCAGGTAAGAGCTACATGCAGTTGCCAGAAAAACCTTGTCATGCTCATGAGTCACACAGGGACATGCTATACTCACTCAAAATCAAAACAAAATCATCCATTTCCTGGAACACTACCAGCACAAAGCATAAGTGAAGTGACAGGATACAAGAAGAAAGGGCTGGTGGAAGAATAAAGAAGGTCAAGAGTCTCTTTCAATTGGTTTCCTCTGGCTACAGAGAGACTCTGGCAGGTCCCAAGAGCCACAGGGCTGCTGGGGTCACCCAGAGCCCCCAGCAGAGCTTCCCAGGCCCGTGCCAGCACTGCCAGGATCCACCCGCACTCATCACCCAGCGCCTCTAAAGTGTCCATCTACCCTATTGCTTCTGAGCCTGGCTTTGTCCCCACTGAGTCAAAGGGGAAAGGATTTGGGTTACTGGGAGCTTTTGTTAGAAAGGTTCCCTAAATTAGCTCCTCTATTTGAAATAAAAAGAAGAAAGAAGTCCATCTTTATTTTCCCTATTCACCCACTGTAATTACTCTGTCTCATCCCTGTCTGCTATTCACTAGCTCTCAGCAAGGCCCCAGCAGCCAGGTCACAGGTCAGCACAGAGGACAAGCCTCTGCTTCCCTGAAAAGGATTGAAATGTCCTAAGTGCAGCCTCAGCAGCTTCCAGAACCTGACAATCCCTTCTGAAAAAGGAGGCTTGGTGAACCACACCAGCAGTGACATGGTGAGGAGACCACAGGTCTGGAAATCACTGCTCCTGCACTTTATTCTCTAGTTGTCACTTGCTTTGTTCAGGGTCTCAAGAGAACAGGTAATATACCCCAACTCTATTTATAGTGCATTGCTTCATTTTTCCAGATTATATAGCATGATACTTGCCTTGTGAATTTTCAGATTTACTCATTTGCCTCATTTGTATCTTTATTTTTGAGTCAATGTGTAATTTTGCCATTGTTGTTATTAAAGGTCACAAGGCAATTGTAGTTTTTCTCTAAGGTCTGGGGGAAGATCTTACCTATACATTTCATATTAGAGCTAGTACTCGACATGTACACAGATATCTAACACCCTCTCTAACTTCTTATGTTACAAGTTCCTCTATTTTAAGTCTCTTCCACAGAAAGGATTTCATGAAACAACTAACTTTAACAATTATAAAAACACTTGATCTTGAGTTCCCATATAGCAGTAGCTGGACCAGAAGCCAAATTCCCAGATTACATTCAGCCACCCAAAAGGAACATGATTTATTATTCCTGCAATGAGTCATCACCTCTGCATTTGGATGCCCACTGCAAACAACCAGGAAAACCAAATTATCCATAGAAAGTATTTGTAACAATTTCCACTAGCCCACAAGTTTGGACATATCAAAACCAGGCTACCAAATGGTCCACAAATAACAGAAGTGATACATGAATCAAGAGCCGAGACCTATTAACCCAGCTGATCTTGGGATGTAAGAAACCATGGGAAACATGAGGTTATCCCAGTGGCTGGGAAGCAGGTTCTGGCAGAGAGGAGTACCAACACCAGGGCTGCTCATCACCACCTCCAGGTAACAATGTAGTGTGCTGGTGTCACCAGGAATGCTCTGCAAACCAAAAGCAGAACAGACTTGGTTTAGCCTCCTCTGCTCTTTGAGCACCCACCTTGGCCCCTCCTCAAGGCAGCAGCTGCCCCCTCAGGTGATCTGGCAGGGCACGCTCTGCCTTCCCTCTGCCAGCAGCGAGGGCACACAACTCTCATGTGGCAGCTGTAAACCTAAGCTTGGCAGAGCTAGTCCAACTGTTGGGAGCAGCTAATGCTTCCTTGGCACCCTTGCCTCTGCTGCCACCATCCTCGCTATTTCCAAATATCAGCTTTCATACCTGCTGGTTTTGCTTGGGAAAGCCAGGACCTGGTCTGCAGAGGTGCCACACGTTCATAGCAGCACTTAAAGCTGCTGGGCATCCCTGGGACAGGGATCCTGCAGGGATCCTGCAGGACAGGCACCATGGAGCTTTGCTGTGTTCACAGGTGTTTACAGGTAACAGTGTCAGAGGGTCCCACTTTCTCACTGAAGCAAAGAAAGCTCCTGGGGATGTTACTAGACAGCACACTTGAGGCCATATGAATAAAGCTTGACTTTGAACTATACATGATTGAAGCACTCAGAAACACCTGGGTATAGTCATGTCCTGGTTTTTTCCCATTAAAAAAAAATGGGCAAAAAGATTAGTGAGAAGATTCTTGCTCAGACAGGAACAGGCTGCAGCCCTAACGTGAGGCCATCTTCTTGAGGGAGATATTTTTTTATTAACGATTTAAGCTCAAAGCAAGAGGAGAATGTCACACTATCCAACCACTGACACACTCAGCTCACTCAGGATTTTGTGAGGCTCTGTTGAAATTATTCTACATAAAAGCTGTTTACTGCCTGTACAAAGCTGCTTACTTAAGAGGTGTGCAACTAGGTACACACCTAGATCCACCTCACAGGATCCTGCGAGTGTGGGATGCCCACCTACCTTAGGCAGCTCTTTCAAAAGGAACCTGAGGACACACACCTGCAGAGTTGTTGTTATGAGCATTATTAATGCAGAACAGCAGCCCACGCAAGTACATGTCACTTATATGAGGAATTGTCCCCCAAATGAAAGGTTACGTCCTTTATCCAATGGATGTTCTTGGGAAATTATAAGGACTCATAACACTTAGCTCAAGTAGAAGTGGGACTATAGAAATTACAAGCTGCAAAATAACATTCAAGCATGATTTTGAACAACCTCTTCCCAGTCTGTGAGCTGATCTTATGATTCCCAGGGACCCAAGCCAATCTTTGCCTGCCAGCACCAGCAGGATTATTCCACTCCTTCCCATGCTGAGCTCAGTCCTGCCAGACAGAAGGAACTTGCAACTGGCACTCTGAAACCTCTGCTGTTATTCTCCTTGCCAGCTGAGCCAAGGAAAGCCCAAGTGCCTCAAGCACAGCCATATGAAAACGCTTTAGGGTGGGAGATGTGAGCAGCTTTCCCAGCTACCCCAGCTGACCATGTGTTACTCTGGTGCCAGAGAAAGTCCCGGACTCTGCTGTCCAGCCGTGTGTTTGCTGAGGCACTGAGGAGTCACAGCTAATGTCCCTGTAGGATAAGCTCTTACTTTTTACTCCCATACTTTACTTACATTCCAACACAAGCACTGTACTATTTTTCTCTTCTTTCTACTCTGCTGTCAGCTTTACTCCTGATGAAAATTGGCAATAGATAAAAGAAGACAACTGGTGTTTTGACTCATGTTTTCATGTAGCTACTAATATTACAAGACCCATACATTTTTGTATCACTCTTCCAGACACCTCCTCTTCTGAACTACATCCAGATAGATCTTCTCCACTTCAGCTGAAGCTCAGGGTGGGATTTACATTCAGCAGTGAAAAGCCCCACTAATGGATCTGAGTCTCAGCTGTTGTAGTTACACCACTGACCTTCCTCCTCTGGAAGGGAATCTAAAGCTCTGGTCATGGCTCCAGCCTTGTTCCCTGCTCTCAGTACTGATGGGGGGATGGAAAGTGCCCTCAGAGGGCATGAAGTTAAAAGGGCTGGCTGCAGGCACTTTGAAGCATATGGTTAGAGGAAAAACATATGCATTTAGCAGGGTGGATTTCAATGATGCCAAGCAGAGTTCAGTATCTTTCCAGAGGACGCAGTGTACCTGCAGATAATTTGGCAGCACTGGGATTAAAAAACAGGAAAATTGTGATGGGTCAGCTACTGCATGTGTATCAACAACAAGTAACTGTTGCTGAAAGAAATTTGCTCAAGAAGGTACACATCAAAATATCACAGAAGAGAATCTGAGGGAATTCTGGCATCAATGGCAAGGACCCAGCTGGAGCAGCTTTTCTAGTTGAAGGTACCACACCATAACGTGACAGCTTCTGGTACAAGGAATAAGGAGGTAGGCAGAAAGAAGCAGATGTTGTTGTCTCTCTTTTAGCAGTTTCCTTTTACAGAGAGGGCTGGCTCAAAGGGACTGTGATAAGTAGCAGCGGAAAATTTTGTTGATGCATTCAAATCTCATGATAACTAAGAGTTCTCCTCTTATATTGTTGCCTGAAGTGTAGGATTTTGTTTTATTAAAGTGAATTGTTAAATGTAATTTGTTATCCTGTTTTGATGGCTTAAGCTGTTAAATACTAAACTACAATGGTATGTGTGTTATAAGCTTTGAATTGTACTAATAAGAAAAATATAGAAAGAGCTGTGAGAGCATGAACAGCATGATAACGGGACTCCCACCTCCACCCTGGCCTCCACCCTGGACAACCTACCGTGATAACGGGACAGAGCCCCCGAGCAGGAACAGAATAGACCCTGATTAGAAGATTAGAAGAAAGCAAGAAAGGGTATGAAAAGCGAACTTGGAACTGGTCCGGCGCGGCTCTTAAGGTGGAGCAAAGTCTCCAGAGCCCACTCAGCGCTGTTTTGCTCATTAATCAATAAATAAAAATAATAAACTGCACATCGGTGTCCCGCAGTTTATTACTTATTACAGGACTAACAAAAAGTTGTTCTCCAAGTCCAAAGGAGAGGGGAAAAACCCCCAACTAAACCAAATTTCCTTTTGCAGCACTTTTAAACATGTCAGCAGCAGGTGAATACTGGACACCCACCTCTCTGACCTTGTGAGGGGGGGGATTCCTAGGTTGGGCCAGACAAGCCCAGGAGAAGGGAGTTCATCTTTCCCTGCCCCATTCTGAAGGGGTGGGGGCCACTGGGGAAGATAAGAGCTAGCTGGAGTCTTGAATGCCTTAGGACACCATCAGCATTACTTGCCAAAATGAATCTGCTGCCTCCCTGCTATGCTGCACAATGCAACAAAATCCTAAAGAGACAGGTTTTGCTGAGGAATATCCCATTCACCTGGCCACGAAGGCAATACTCTGCAAGAGCCATGCTGCAAATGCCAAAAATTTCTTTAATAACAGCTCAGTAGACATTATCTTTTTCTCTTTGCAGTACAAGCCAGAGCTAGGCTTGGATATTAGTGCATTTGTCCTGGTTATAGTGGCCAGGTCCAGTTTGTCATTGTGTGAGTGTGGCCAGGGCTTTGTATTCTGCACTCTCTATGTAATTTTCTCTAACATTTGATCATTTGCAGCAGCTGCCCAGGGCACACCTGGCCCCTCAGGCTACAGACTGGATGTTTAGGAACTCTGTGAGTTAAGGGAGTTTTCCTATCTTCACACCAATGACTCAGGTGTGATAACTCCCCTCAGAGGAGTCATTAGCACCTTCACATCCAGCCTGAGGGGTCATGTCTGCTAATGGGTCATCAAGGAGTATCCCATAACTCAAAGTGTAGTAAATCACCCATTGTGAAACTCCTCACCCTGGGGGAGGTACACGGCACTCCTACCTGAGCCCAAGTGTATATAACCTTGGGGGTTTGGGACTTCTGGGACCACTTGTGGGATCCAGAGGAGGACCAGGGTCTTAACAGGACTGCCACTCTTGATCAGACTGCAGACATCATCCTCACCAATATGTTTTCTCTTTCCTTTTACTTTCTACTAAGGGTGGGCCATGTGGTGCTCAGCATAGGGGATGGCAAGCTCTATTCTATTCATGCCCTGGAGTGCTGGATTGTACATCTGTTCTTTGTGGTTCAAACAGATTTTTCCTCTTCATCATCGTACTTGTTGTGATCTTTTTATTAAATTGTAATTCTGACTTTCAATCTCTTTTGAAGTTGGCTTCATTTCTCCTGCTGGTTTACCTTTAAACCAGTACAGCATTACAGATAATGCATATAGCATTCGTCAACAGAGCTGTAAGAAAAACAAAGAGAGTATGAAAAAGCACATAAGAAGGTATGAGCATAAGAGGGTTTGATTTTCCATGCTGAAGTTTAGTTTAGTTTAGCACTGGAAAATGCCAGGTGACAATGTAAATTCTCTAGAAACATTTCCCCTGTTGGAAAAGAAGGATCATTTTTTTTCTTACTGCAGGAGCCATTAAAACATTTCCCATACTGTTTGTATACATTGTCTCCTTTTTTTCAGATTGACTCTGTTGGGGATTTCCATTAATTTCAGCAGTCAGCACTTTTTAGTCCTCCTAAATGCACTGTATAGCACTATAAATATGTTGGTGGATAAGAGCAGAACTCAGATCAACTGCTTCAAGACACAAATAGCTGAGTGATCATTCTTTCCATGACGTGATTAAGTTACTGCACCATTGATTTTTTCCCTTGTCTTTCCTCAGCAGGCTCTTCTGCACCTATCTCAGAGGAAGCATCTCTAAGAGAAAGACAAGAATCAAGATTTAAGTTGGGCTGTCGCCTGTGGTACACTGTTGTAGCTCTGGGCTTCTTTAATGGGAACATCAGTCTGGGGA
>JAWWTY010000106.1:71959287-72023157 GCA_035222235.1 Margarornis squamiger | reverse complement strand
ACTCAACAGCACAATTCTGTTCACTTCAGTAGTTTTCCCCAAAAGTCTGTGATCATAACTATGCTTAGGCACCCCAGCCCTGAGCAATGTTGCCTTGATTGCTTCCTTTGGGTACCAGGAGACATACCCTAAGCTCATCTGGCCCATCAGCAAGCCTGAAACTTGCATGTACTTCCACAGTCTTTCCAATTAAGTGAACTTTTTTTTTTTTTTTTTTGGCTTCTCCACTGGTATCAAGAGCATTTGCAAAAAGCATGGGAGGTTTCTCCTGGCAGAGGCTGCTGTTTAGCTCCATTCCTGTCTTCTCACATGAGAAATTTTCAAGATTTCTCCTCTGATGAGCAAAACAGCTCAAACTCCAGGGTGCTTTCACACACAACTCATTTCTGTTACAGTGACCAACAGTCGATCAGAGCTCATCTGCATTCGTACCATTGGGCTGTGCTAGAAGAAACACTTTTGCTGCCTGAGTGCACTCTGGAAGCAGTTTAGGGACAGGCTTGGCCATAATGCAAACTCCCAGGTTTATCTTCCCTGACAAGATACGTGCAGCAGAGAAATGTTCAGTTCTCTTTGCTTCTTCCATTTTTAAGGTAACATTCAGAAAACAATCAGTTTTCTGAGATGTTTGTAATGAATGGAGATAAAATTTAAAAGCAGTTTCCATCCATTAAGATAGTCAATGTAAAAGGAAAATGGTTTGATCTAAATGCAATGTAAACAACTAGTGTACAAACTGTAATTAGCTCCAGCTGACTGATCTAAATGATTAGAACAGAAAAATGGGAAAATATCCACAAAACAACAATTCTGTGATCTTAATATTTCCTAATGTTTAAAAAGATGTCTCTACAGTCTTGCCTCTGAGCAGTACAAAGGATTTCTGTCTGGTTCCCCTGAAAGTGACTGCATGTCTCATGCCTTCACACTCATCCCAAGGCCCTTAGAGATCAGGACATACCATCTTCATGTTCAATTTAGCTGGGAGCAGGTGTGTGCCTGCTCTTTCTAAGGCCCTTAAGCCAGCAACCCAGGCAAGGAGCAGTGTCACCTGTGAACTCTACTGAGTGTGCCTGCATGCAGAAGTAGCCTAAGGGACCAGGTTGTGAACTTGACTGGAAAATTAAATTTTCAGCCTTTTGAAAGGGATTTCCTCCTCCCTTATCTCTTTATGGACCCATGACAGCTTTTGAAAAATTAAACATGGAGGAAATGGAGAGAAGAACATGGATAATTGTTTGGTTTTCTAAGTAACCCATAGTCCTCATAAAGTGTTCCTTGAAAGCCTAAGTGCTTGCAGACATGAGTGATGAAACCCTGGAAATTTTTAGCCACAAAAAGTTTTTATAGAAAAACCTTTTCATAAAGATTTGGAGAGAAGCCCAAGTACACTGAAAGATAAAAAAAGCACAAAGTAAAACTCCAGAAGGTGGTGTGATCAGGGAAATTGTTTTAAAAAAAACTGCAGAACATGCTTTCTTCATCATTTAAAAGCTTAGAAGATTCATATTTCTTCAAAATGTTTTGGCAGACAATGGCTATACTATCATTAAATTCCTTAGTTTTCTGGAAAAGGATAGAGCACTGAGTGACAGCAAACACAACAGTATTGACGGAATAGCATACAAGTGGATGCATGGGAAGAGGTATTGCCTTTGATCTGTTCTTTGCTATGAAGGACGACAGGGAGTTGTTATCCCAAAAGCACTTTGCACAGGAAATCAGGATGTGGCTGTAACAGATATTAATCCCCCAGGAGAAAGCTTAGGAAGAATTCAAGCATGGTAAATTGCAGTGACTGAACAGTATTCAGCTACAGTAGGTGTCTGGAGATTGTAATACTACTTATGCTCATCCCTGTGCAAAGCCCTAGTTTCTACTTTACTTGTGATTTAGGGGTTTTAAAGAGGTTCCTGGAAAAGAAAGCTCTCAGGGCTTCTAGAGGTATTTAGCAAACACACAGGCATGGTCTGGCACAGCTGTAACTTAGATTTGTAACAGATTTTATTTGCATTAAGTGCTAAGTAAATAGTCGTGTGAACTAAAATGCAGCTAATATTTAAGCTCACTTTATTCTACCTGTAGTCATAATAACTTTATCAGCTGAAAAGCAGTTTGTTTTGTTAAATGGCCTGACAAAAGCCCATGAACTTTTGCAGTGTTGTTGAGCTACTACATAGTCCTTATTGAAAAAAAAAGTACAGAGACCATACTGCAATCCATACCAAGTGATCCCACAACTTTTGCCTTTGTAATGTGTCTCTGCCCTCTCTAATGACTTTCATATTATCATCAACATTGCTCTCAGGAAGTTTACATGTCAGGGCTAATTAACTAGGATGGTTTGTCTTCTGTTATTAATGCCCTAAGTACTAAAAACCCACTCCCCTTTAAGCAGAAGCAGCTGTGACCAACATGACATGAGAGATGCAAATCCAGCATTTTACTCGGAAGCACTTGCTACCACATTTCCGAGAGAATAGAGTAACTGCTGATATAATTCTAGTAATAAGGTTAAAATGTGTTGTTACAATTTCACTTCCCGAAACTCCATTCAAGTGCTCTGTGAATGTATCTGTGATAGCCTGTCATGCCCAATGTTTCTCTAGAAATTATTGCCTTACCCATGCAAAGATACTCTCCAAGTCTGTATTTTGCAATAGGTTCTTCCTAGAACAAGGCCCTTGCCTTTTAACTGTATAACTGTATCAATATTGCTATTCTTTCTTTTTTCCTTTCTTTTTTGAGACACCTCTCTTTATAGGTCTTTTTTTATCAAGTAAGGTAACCTGTTTTTAGTGAGGAGATTTTAATTCAGTTGTGCTTATTTCTTGAAGGGAAGTAGTATAGGAAATCATTTAAAAAAACCCAAAAAACATCTAGTAATTGCATACCAGTTCAACACATTATTTTTTAAAATTTAAATACATTGGGCTTGTTTGCAAAATTTTCATTTCAAAACCTGGATTATCTAGACTACATTTGTATTATTGAAATAATTTTGCCTGTTGAATGAACCTATTCTGTATTTGCAAATATCCATCATGGACTAGAAACTGAGAGCCAACTTTTAGCCTGTAGAAACATCATATGGGTCATGACTAGCATGTTTCTTTACATGAATTGAGGTCTAGTAATTCACCAGCTACATCACTGGAGCATTTTTTACCTACCTGACTTCCTGAGTCCTGGGCTACAGATGATTTTCTGAATCCTCTCTAAATGCGCAAACTAATCTTTTCAAGCCTTGGCCAAATTCTTCGAAGTGGATTTACCTCCTGGGGTAAGAGCAAACAAGATCCTGTGTGTATGAGTTACAGCTTGGACAGCTCCAAGTGAAGTTCATTTCACACAATTTAAGAGTGACGCAAACAGTGCTTTGCTGTGAGAGGGGGAGAAAGCTTTAAGTGTATCTCTAAAACAATTCTTGGTAGAACTGATTGATATCTTTTAGTTCAATCTCCCTGACTAACATGGCGCTCAAGATGCTTTTTAATATATGTATAAATTCATTGAAATCCAAGAATTAAAAAAAAAAAAATAATTGATGAAGTACCTTCCACTTTTTTTCCCCACAGGCATTCTGGTTAGCCAAAACAACTATTTGCCAGTATAATTCATGTCTGCTGCATAGTTGCAGTTATGACCAACAGAACACAAGGTTCTGATTTAAAAATATATGTTGTTTTATGTTTGATGTACTAATCAGACCTTGAAATGAGCTAACAATTGATTGTCAGCCCATTCTATTACCCCTGCACACAAACATTCCTCCTTTAAATCTGAAAGATTACAGGGTGTTTTTCCTTACCTTCTGCAACATCAATGGAAAGGAGTACCTCATTCAATACAGAAAATCAGTCTACAGTGTATTTCAACTTCTGTTGTCTGAGAACAACTCCACTTGAAATAGCAGGGATAGAGGTAAACAGACTCTGCAAGTTGTGTTTATCAAGTAAACTTCTTTCCTATTAATTTTACCCATTTATCAGGAATTTTTAAATTCCCAGTTATGTATTTTCAGGTAATAAAATGTAACACTTCTGGTAAGCTAACACAATTATTTGCCATTATTTGCAGGGTTACTGCTGTAGCAAACTTTAGCCTGTGTGATGCTCGGTTCTAGTTTCCAGGCAGCAGAAAAAGGTTCCTGGTCTTGAGTCTGGGATATGCAATGGGTGCAGAGAGCTCAGCTCCTCCCTGATTATAAGACAGATTCTGTTGAGATTACGTCTCTCCAGGCATTGTATATTGATTGAATTGATAGCAATGCATGAGAAATTGCTCTGATGGAGAAGGAAGCAGTAGGAACTATTTTTATTTTGCTCACTCTGGGTTTTCTGGTTATTGCTAAACTGCATGATCTCTATTCCACCAGCTTGGTTTTTGTCTTTAAAGGAGTTTGACAACTAGAAGAAGTTTGGGAAAATTATGAGGAAAAGGACAGGGATTCCTATATTGTCTCCTAATTAAAACAATTCCCACTTCCTCTCTTACTCTCCCCATAGCCAAAAGGCAACCTCAGAGATATGGCCACTGTCCCTGAGACATCAAAGTAATGATGCTCCTAAACTACATCACCTCCAACAGAAGTCAATGTGCTATCTTTTGCATATGTGTTGTCTAAAGATATTTTATATGTATTTACACTAATTAGTAATTATGTCTCAGCTCTGTGTGACATTTTTAATAATGCAAAACTCACAGAAGCACAACACACAATGACATAATATTAAACACAAAATTTAAATTCACAGAAGCAAGAATGGTGACAATGCAGTTCAAAGTTCCAGTAGCTTAATGTGGATTTTGACATAACACAAGTTTTTAAGCTGGGTTATAGAACTTGGATGCAGTCTGATTCAAGGATGTTCTCTCAGGATAAATTTTAGAATTAAAATTGAATGACACAAACCAGAAAAACCCAGACTGACACTTCTAATTGCCTGAGAGTTTACACCAAACTCCTATTATTCTCTGTATGAGTTTTGTGCAATTCAATAAATATAACAGTAGCTATTTCCTGTTATAATTAGTTAAAAATACTATTTGTTGCATAACAATTTTCAAGGATTGTCAAAGCAATGTAGTACAGCTACTATCTACATGTCTCCACCTATCACAGACAGGACTGCTACAAGTGCCTCTCCTAAAAGCTTCCCAGTGCCTCCCTATATGAGACTGTGTTTTACTGTACTTGCAGCTACCAGTTTTGAAATCTGAATGGAATTTCCCACATGAAGGGTCATTTGTATGTCACTTTGTGGAAAGGTTAATTCAGAATAATTCAATCAGTCCCTGGATAAGACTAAGGAAAAGCATCAACTTCTGTGTAACACAGTTGCTTAAAGAAGAAAAAGTTCAGTTTGAAAAGGCAACATTAAATTTAAATAAACAACAATGATGGTAGCTAGCAGCAACATGGCTTTGTAAACAGAGTTTTAAAATCTCACTGAAAGCACTAAGATACAGGCTTCTAAAAAACTTAAGGAAATGAAACTGGGTATATTCTCCATAAAAAAAAAAAGTCTAGAAATTTCAGGCTAGTCAGCAACTTAATACTAAATTTATAATGGCAAGAGTCAAAGTAGAAATAAAGTAACTGTAAAAAAAAAACCAAAACAACAAAACAACAAAACTCCAACATACAAGTTTTATTTATTTTATTTAGAAGTAAAATAAAACGTGACATTTCCATCTAGAAGCCACTGGCATACACAGTGGTAAATTCAAACATGGAGAGTGGGTTTAGCTTTCAGCCTTCTCCCAAATTCAACTTCCTTCTGCACTGGAGCTTTGCGCAAGCTCTGATACACCGGAGGACACATCTGTTTAAGGCAGCCGCTGGAGTTCAAACTTATCAGCAGATGGTGCTTCGAAGACATCATCTTCAACACTTTCTTCTATTGGCTTCATCTTCGCCGAAGTTCTCAGGTAGGGAGATGTCCGGCCTGGGCCTGTCACAGTCACAAAGAAATTACCGATTAGTTTAACAACGTACACCCCTTTGGTACACCTATTTGTGACAAAGTGTGCACAATCTGATGATCCTGCCCTAGTTGCCTCATGAGAGGATTTTATAAGTTAAGGTTTCTTTGTTACCTGGCCACAGGCACCAGGAAATTCTAGACATGGGACAGCCACGCTGCTATGAAGCAGCAACACCTCTATGGTTCAAACCCTGTTGCTAACCACAGACACAGTATTGTCCCCAGATTTTGTGCAAATCCTGACTGTGCAAAGTGTCCACTGGTTGTGTCCCTGGTGATCATTTTCTCACCATTACACTCACCCACTAACTCATCTTCATTCAATTGTAGCAACATGAATGGCTGCCCCAAGTACACTTGGTTGGCTGTGGAAAAGGTTCCTCAGTGTACTGGGCAAACCACAGGTGGGCACATTACCAAAGTCCTAAATTTGCCTTTAAAGCATAGAATTACAGAATATCCTGAGTTGGAAGGGACCCACTAGGATCAAAGTCTGGCTCCTGGTCCTGCATAGGACACCCCCAAGAATCACACCCTGTGCCTGAGAACATTGTCCAAATACTTCTTGTACTCTGTCAGGCTTGGTGCTGTGACTACTTCCTTGGGGATCCTGTTCCAGTGTCCAACCACCCTCTGGGTGAAGAATCTTTTCCTGCTATCCAACCTAAACCTCCCCTGACACAGTTTCATAAGTTTTATACAGCACAGTAATATAAAACTTATAGAAGATTTATACCCCCAGAAACAAACACAGTGAAAACAAGACTGACAGACAAAGGCCACATAACTTTTGACTGACAATGATTTCACTGCAACAAAACTACCTTTTAGAAAAGCAGCAACTTGTCTGCCCGAGCAGAGTACACAGCACAGCTGTTAGTGACAAGACATTAAATGGAGTTTTTGTGCAAGTTACCACTGCAAATGACCTCTATTGCAGTTAAATTTTCAGCATTGAGGTCAAACCCTTTGACATCAGCCAAACAATTTTGTTTTCCATTGTTCACTCTGAAATTGCATCTGCACTTGGACATGTTTTTCTCTCAGTGCCCTCTTCTAGAGTTAGACCACCACAATGGTACAAATCTGTAAACAGCTAGCATATCACGACCATAAAGATTACAGAAATCTTTGAAATACGACTTGAGAAGAAAAGAGCATGAGATAGTGGTCCTGCTGATAGATCGTTTGCATACAAGCCAAAAGTTCAAATGTTCTTGCAAAAAGTACTGGTAACCATAACACATTTTTATTTTCAAAAAAGTTTATCAGATATACAGTAAAGTGCTGTGTTAAAGAAGCCTACTTATGAGGAAGAACTCATTTGCACCTATGTGTTACACACAGAGAATAAAATACAGCTACAGGCAAGACCAGTGAATTATTTATTATTGCATTTTTAAGTCATATTCACAAAGACACTGTCAGGAATTAGCTTTTTAGAACTTTTTATGTTAAACATTTATTAGCATTTTCTTTTGACTTTCAAAAGCTACTTAAACTGCTGCAATACAGGGTTACTCAAACACAGTTTTAGCTACCAGAATTGTTAAATACTTCTTTTCACAGAGATGGATTTTTATGGCCTAAGCAAAGGATGACTAAAGGTGAAAGTGAGCCTGAAAAAATGCTTAGTTTTAGCCTTTTTTTTTTTTTTGGTAGATTTTTGTTTTGGAATAGTTTCTTGCTATTTTTATAATGGTTTTCTTCTGTTTAAAAGGACTTAGTTCTCTCCAGAAATCAGAAGTAAGAAGCCATAGTCTGTTTAACAGGATACAATATGAGGTCCAATCTTTTCATCCTGTTGGTTTCAAATAAGTGCTCTTATTTGGTCCAAATACAAAACTATCTACTGATGCCTCTATCCAGTGCTGGACAGATGTTTGAGTGACAGTCAAACCTTCCATCCCCTACATTCTATTGTCCCTTCTTGAGAACCTAAGCCAAAATACATATTAAAACTTCCATGAAACCCAATCCTGCTTTTAAGCACAAGCTGGGTGTAACATAAGGAGCATATAATTTGACAATACCGCTAAAAACCATTACCAAACCAAAACCTTTCTATGTTCCTGCTTAGCTCACAAGTTACCAAATAGATATCCACAGACCAGCAAATCTGAGCTGTTTAAACCAAGTATCACAGAGAAAGACTATATCATTAATAAGTAAGTGAATGACTATCAAGCAATAGACTTATGGAATAGAAACCAATACCAAAATACTTTTAAAGGACTGAAAGTCAGGTGAAACTACACTTGTGATCAGGTTGAATTATTTTCGCTTAACTCAAATTTGAAAAAAGAGATACATCTATTTCACTTACTAATAAATTACATACAGATGGATTATGGATGTCAAGCACAAGTGTCACAGGATAAACAAACCCCACTTTAATACCTTTTTGAGGATGCCTGCTGAGTTAATGTGATGTTATCAACACAAAACATCATGCTGCAAACGACTCACTCCGTAAGCATTATAGAACTCTTGTTGGTTATTTCCTTAATATAAAAGCAAACAGTTAGTTGGGTTTCTTTCTTAATTAAATTCAAAACACAGTTTTGTTAGTAATCATAGTTTGGGACCTACTAATTAGTATTTTTAATCCTTTCACTACTAAACACTTTGAAAAAAAAAACCTTCTATCAATTTGAGAAAATGAGCCAAAGCTTATTGTTTGTAGCACTGATAAAATAATTTTAAAAGTTGAAATTATACAAAAAATATAAACATTCATTTTTTTCAAGAATATGGAAATAAGGAGAAGAAAACTTATTTGTATTGCAGTAGTCAAATATCATAATGGGAAGGTTTTGTCCACACAAAAATCACCTAGCAATGACAAAGCAGTATTCCAGTAGAGGTCCTGTACAAAAAAAAGTTTGTCATTTCCAAATGTTTCTCACAAAATCTTCTGATGACTGTGGATTTTTGTGTCTGTTTGTTTTAAATAGACAAATGTATGATTGTAGAAGGAGGACCCAGAAAACAGCACTGGGACTGTAAGCCTCGTCATGTGCCTTATGTTGAGTCTTAAAAAAAACCCAAAAACCAAATCAAAAGAATAACAAAAAAACCAAAACCCGAAACAAAACCCACAGACAAAAAAAAACCAAAACAACCCCCTGACTGCTGCACTGAGAGCACCCAGGAGAAGGCTTCTGAAAACACAACAGTGGTAAGGTAAATGGCAGCTTTCTTGTTCAGTTTTCCCTGTAATCTGAGAAAAAGTGCATATGTGGTCACATTGAATACAAACCTTTAAGCAGAGCTCACCTTGGTAGCAACCCCATCACTGACAACGACAGTGCCGAGGAATAACTAACAAGCTATCTTGGCAAAACCAAAGATGGAAGCATTACAGTTCAAAGAGATAAATAAACTTGCATGTTGAATTTTTATCAACCTTTTACAGAAGTCAGATATTTAAAATCAAAATGCAAAGAAAATATGACAGTATTTCCTGAGGTGTGTGTTGCACTGGTGTATGGGCAACTCCTCTGCCTCCCCAAAACTAAGGGAAAGTATTGGACTCAGGAGGCTGCTGCCTCAGTTGGACCGAGCAAATTCAGAACATAAGACATTTATACCTCTCTTTTGGGGAAAGTATACCCCCCCAAAAAAAAACAAAACAAAAAAAAAATACACAAACCAAGGAAAATACAACAGAGAAAAAGTGTATTTATCAAGTATGTGCTAAGCACTAATATATCTTGGGGATTTACCCAATTACAGCTGAACATGTCATGCATTTTAATTACTGTCTCCAGAAGTTGAATTACTGGTGTGTTTTGCTGTTAAGCCTGAAAGAGATATTTTAATTCTAACTAATTGCACAAACACAGTTTTACAATTTCTTTCAGGCTTCTGAGTGCACAAATTCATCCAAGGGCTCTCTCTGCAGTGGAGTGGCTTCAAATTCATGGAGCTTTGCTTTGTGTGGAACAGGTGAAAAGCCACTCGAGAGTTTGCAGGTAAAGATCAGAGAATAGACCAACACAGGAGACTCTGTGGCAGGTATCTGCTACTGGCTGACTGATCAAGAAGAACAAGTAGATGGAAACCTTCCTTCAACATCTGGATCACAGCCTTGGTACTTGTGGGGAACTTTAACCACCCCAGTATCTGGCAGAAAGGCAACGGGGCTGGAAGCAAACAGTCCAGGAGATTTCTGGAACGTGGCAGAAAACGTCTTCACACAAGTAATCGTTGAGTCAGCTAGGGAAGGCGCTCTGCTGGACCTGTCACTGATGAACAAGGAAGAAGTCATCAGGCTGATGCCAATCTTGTCTGCAGCGTCCAGGAATTGGTGGAGTTTAAGATACTGAGCAGCGTGCAAGACAAATAGTAGAGTTACAAGCCTACAGGACAGGGGACTGTGGCTTGCTGAGGGTTCTACTTGGTAGGAACCCATGGGACACAGCCTGCAGAGGCAAAGGGACCCAAGGACAGAGGGCTGATCTTCAAGGACACCCTCCTCAAAACACAAGGACAGCCATTCCAGTGTACAGAAAATTGAGCCAGTGTGGTAGAAAGCTGGCGTAGATGAACGGGAAAGCCCTGACAGAGCTCAAATACACAGACTAAGTGAAAGCAGGGATGCTGAGCTTTGGCTTTCGTAATTTTATTACTGCATGCTTGGGGGGAATACAGAACCACGACCCAAACATGCAGTGATAAAATTACAAAAGCCAAAGCTCAGCTAGACCTGGATCTTGTGAATGACAACAAGAAAGCCTTCTACAGATACATCAACAACAAAAGAAAGACCAGGGAAACTGCAAGGCCAGAGGTCAGTGATGCACAGGACCCGGGGACATGAAAAAGTGTGATATTCAATATCTTTTTTGTTTTGTTCTCTACTTTACATCTTTGTCCTGAGGCCACCCAGGTCTCCAAGTCCAGTGGTAGAGACTGGGAGAGTGATGCTTGACTTACAGAAAAGCTGGACTGAGTTAGGGACCATGTAAGTCAACAAGGAAAAGACAGGACAGTGGAACTACCTGAGCTGCATCCAAGGGTGCCAAATGTTGGCCAACGGAATGGCAAAATCCCTCTCCATCATCTTGTAAAGATGATGGCAGTCAGGGGAGACAAAAAAAGGCCAACATCATAGCCATTTTAAGGAGGAGCACCCGGGGAACTACTGGCCTATGAGCCTCAGTTCCCAGGAAGATTATGGAGCCTATCTTCCTGGAAGCCATGTCCAAGCACAGGAGGGATGGCAAGGTGGTCGGGAACAGGCATCACAGATGTACCATGAGCAGATTGCATCTGACTACTCTGACTGGCTCTACAGAGGAATGGAGTACAGCAGATGTTGTTTACCTGGATGGTAGCAGAGCCTTCCCCAGTCTGCCACAGAATCGTCCCAGACAAATGGATAAAAACACATCAAATACATGGACTGCTGCTTTGGTGAATAATTTGCTGGACTGAGTTCACAGGATGGTGAACAGCAGTACAAAATCCAGCTGTCAGGTAGTTAGTTACCAGCAGTGTTCCCCGAGGGCCAGTGCCAAGGCCTATAACATTCAATATAGTAATGACTTGGGTGATGGGATGGAATGCACTCTCACCAAGTTCACAAACAACAGCCAGGGAGTAGGGGAAACTGCCAACAGGCCAGAGGGTAGGGCGGCGAGTCAGAAAGGCCATCAGAGACTGGAGAAAAGAACTGACAGAAAGTACAAGAAGTTCAAGAAAGGAAAATCCCTGCACCTGGGACAGACACACCTACACAGCATTACAGCCTAGGCACTAACTGGTTGGAAAGCAGCTTTACAGAAACAGACTTGGGGATCCTGGTGGACACAAAATGGAATACAAGGCAGCAGAGTGCCCCTGCAGTCATGGATGCCATCCATATATTGGGCCATATTAGCAGCATATATTGAGCCATATAAGCAAGAGCACAGCCAGCAGAACAGTGAAAGAGACTAATCCTCTCTATGTGGCACTTGTGAGAGAGGATCTGGAGTGCTGTGTCCAGTTTTGCACTTCCCCATACAAGAAAGACGTGGACATACTGGAGCGAGTGCAGTGGAGAGCAACCAAGACGGTCAGAAGCTGGAGCAGGTGATGTAAAAGGAGAGGCTGTAAGAGCTGGGTGTGTTCAGCCTTATGAACAGAAGGCTCTCAGGGGATCTGACTGTTGTCTTCAGCTACCTAATGGAAGGGTATAAAGAAAAGAGAGCCAGACCCCTCTCAGAGGCATGCACTAAAGAACAAAGGAAAATAACTATGAGTTGCAATAAGGGGAATCTTTTTCATCGTGAGGGTTGTAAAGCCTTGGAACAGGTTGACCTGAGAGGCTGTGAAATCTTCCACCTTGGAAATATTCAAAGCTTGACTGGACATAGCTCTGCTCTAGTTGACCTTGCTTTGAACATGAGGTTGGACTAGACAATGTCCAGAGATCCCTTACAACCTCTACTGTTCTGTGATTCTAAATGTCCTTGCACAGAACAGAGGAAAGAAAGGAAACAAGACTCAAATTTTCATCAGACTATATCTCAGGTGTCATCCTTGATGTTCTTTTAGGGGGAAACATTTGCAGGCTTTTACTTCCATCTCTCTGGGCATGCAGACTATACCAATGTTAAGGAGTAAAAATAGATCGGCCCTACAAGTCTGAAGGAGTTCCTGGATGAGAAACTGTGAGGAACACAATGGAAAACAGATAATTAAGCAGAAAAGTGCAAATATTTGAAAAAACTTCCACTTCCTAGCAGAGACTTTAACCATAACAAATAACAGTTGTTGGCAGTGATTTTTCCCTTCATGTATTTGAATTCTAATAACTAAAGAATGGTATTTCCTAAATCAAAAGAAATATCCTTTTAAATTCTGTTAAACTAACAGCTTATGCCGAATGAGAAAAATTGAACATTCTGGGCTTTTTTTTGTTCAAAATCTGCTTTCAAAGTTCAGGCTAATGTTGAAGTTTAGATTCAGAGGAACTAAAAATAAACAATAGCAAAAGCCTAGGAAAAAAAATCCTTCAAAATGCTTCCATAAAGGAATAAATTTCAAGAGTAGAAGCAAAAAGGTCAGACATGGTTTCTTCCCTCATCTCATCTGTTCTTTACTACTCCTGTCACACAAAGCACAGGAGAGGACAGCCTGATAGGATATTTGGAGATTTTCCATGGGACATCAAAATACTGATTGTACACCACATTTCTCAAGACCCTGCCAATACAAACTATCTCATTAGGGAACTTAGAACACCAAGTTGCTGAGGGGAAGTGTTGTTTTTTGTTTTTTTTTTTAATTTCTACAAGCACCAGTCACAGACCAAAGGACATACTACTGTGACAGGGACTGTACATTCATTTTTGCCCCACTATTATAAACATTCCATACTATGTCTACACATACATTATGTCAAAAATCACTACCATACATGCTGGGTGTTTTGCCAGTATCTAAATGAAATATCTTCAGTTAGGACACAAAGCCTCATGCATCTTATGACTGCCCTACAGTTAGGTCCCCTCATATAGCTGATGTACAGCAGCATCCAAAAAGCTGCAGCCTGCTCCCACAGAGTTCTGCAATAATCTCTAGTGGTCAACTGAGCTTGTGTTCAAAACTGGCACAAGCTATTCTGAGCACTCACGAAGTGAGGACGCAGAGGAAGTCCCACGAAGAAACATCTGCAAGCCATCCTCACTGTCACTGGTACTGGCCATACTGTTTCTCATCTGCATCACAGAGAGCTGAGAGCAAAGACTAGGCTGTCGATCAATCTTTTTTGAAGCCTACAAAAGAAAATAATTATTTTTAAAAAGGCATCAGGTATATTAAAATAAAAATGGAAAATAACTATTTTCCTTGTTAGTAGATGCTCCAGTCGCAGTTACGCTTATACAAGAAACTTGCTAGAGCCAGTAATATACTGGAATTGGAACACTGACAAGTATGAAACCTCTTATTAATTATTCAATTTCAATTTGGTTTTGCACTGGAACTTTCATATATTTTCTTAAAGAAATCTTAGTCTTTATTATCTGATAATTCATTATTTGAGTATGATGTTCTGCAATTCAATATAGCCTTTATGATGAGCCTGGTCCTCCTTGCTAAAAAAACCAGCATGCTACATATAGAGTTTAGTAATTTATGCCTTAACAGAAGTGTGTTCGCTTTCCCGGCTTTTCATTTCATCATGTCAGAAAATGGTGAATGTCATTCCTTCCCAGTAGATGATCACTTGGCTCTGGATTTTACTGAAGACTAAATGCATCACGTGAACATTCCCCTCTGCCTGTCAAATGGTCTGAGGAGTGTCCATTTTGCTTTGAGTAGTTTTACTGAGAAGCCTTTGTACTATAATATTTATATGAAACTGTACATTGTACCTCGTTAAGTACTACTGCAAGTCAGAATGCACATGAAGGGCAGCAATCAATGACAAGAGTATAATGGATAACTCCACTCTACTGAATTTTAAAGGTCAAAAACTAGCATCCTATTTGATGCAGAGAAGAATGACTACTTTCCCAACAGCAGTGAATGTCTCTTCAGGTAGGAGAAAATCATGAGGTTCCTCACCAAATAGATAAATATTCTTCTGTTTTCCAACATAAAATGAAGTTATGGTTTTAGCTCCTTACTACCATCTTGATTATATATAATAAATAATCAGTTTATTTTAGCTGTCCTCTATGTGCAGAAGTCAGCTGGAACATTTTCTGATGAGACTGACACCAGTTAAAAAGCATTAAATACACCAATAATATTTATATTTGACAATGGAAACTGTGAGAGGTGACATGTGCAAAGGGTGTTTGCAATGGAAAAATGAAGAATTTATTAGTTTTCATCCTAGGAAGTTCTCATCCACTTAGGAAGAGCTTATGTGAGATGATTTTCATTTCAGGAAAAATAAAAGGGTACTACAAATTTCCCAAACATAAAACACCAAGCCAAAAAACCACCAGCAAACAAATTACTGTTCAAATCTTGGAAAGTCACATAACTAAGTAGGGAGATCAAATGAAATTAAAACAAGATAATTAATATATCCATGGCTACACCCATACCACTTACCAGGACACCTAAAGCACACTCCCTCTACAGGCAAAGAATGAATTATATTCAGACCACTTAGTATTCTATATGTATTCCATGATTCCTTCCACTAACTGCATCATACCCACATTATGTTTGCTCTTTTTCTTTTGTATGTGTGACCCTCAAAGACATTAAAATTATTCTTCCTAGAAATCAGTATTACATAGTTGTTTGCCCCTAGTAAAAATTTTTTTAAAGAAAAAACTATGAAGCTTCTTTGTACAAAGGCACCCATTTGTTAATGAGAAAGGATATCCAGGGAGAAGCACCCTTTTGGCTATGGGGCATTGTGTCTAATAGATGGCTAGAAATATTTGCACTAGCCAATCACTTCTGAATCTCACTCATCTTTCATGTACATTACTGTACTAACCTTAACCAATATTGCACAGACTCACACCTTGACACTAAAAGGCCATGTGTCAGCAGCTGACAGCAGGAGGTTAAAAAAGGTGCGTTAAGAGCATTTAAAATTGAAGTAAAAACACATTTGCGCGTGGGAGGAAAATTCCCAAACAAAACTTAAATTGCTTACCTTGTCATTTAAGGTTGGGTCATTCAATGAATAGAGTTTATTTGTAATATCTTTGCCAATAAGGTACTTAAAGATCTCATAAAGAAATGGCTCAGACTCCAGAAAATAAGTAAGCCTTTCCCTGGACCAGCACAGGAACTTGCAGTTATCATCTGCGATAATGGTGACCTGAAAAAAACACATGCTCAGAATTAGCACATTTAATGTTTTAAGATTAGCACATTTAAACATGCTTTGAAATAAGTGATATTATTTAATTTGTGCCTCCAGTTAAAATAACTGTTAAAGCCATAAAACTTTTTAGTACTCCTTAGAATGTTCTGTTTACAAATGTAAACAATCTCAGATACTCATATCTATTAAAAATATGATGATAATAAGTAACCAGTTTGTTTTTCAAAAAATCTCTCATGAGTTCCCAAACTGCAAAAGCAATTATGTAAGAGGAGATTTACACATTAAGTCAGTCCTACAGTGATCACACTACTTGCATCCCAATAAGTGTACATGTTACTTGGGTTTATTTTATGTCACTGTCACCAAACAGGAACAACTGGTATCATCCAAACATCTCCATCATAGAGTTTTTAGTGATTAAAAAAATAAATTCCCATCTTTCTCTCTTCACTGTCAGCCCTGCTGATCCAACAAGTACCACTTTCTAGCAGTTCAGCTAAGTAAGGCTCAGTTTGCTCAGTTATTGATAATTCAGTTGTGGGTAGTTAAGGGGGAGTTTGCACCCTCTTGTGGGACGCTGGACCTGCCAGGTTTCTCCCCCTGTGCCGGCAGAGGGCAATGGAACACTGAAACCCACACTGCCTGGTGATACCCAGTGGCATGTTTTGCAGGGAGAAGTCAGCCATCTACAAAGAAATCAGGTGCTCTCTGCTATTACAGAATAACACGACCTCCTGAAAAAATTAAAAACTTATGAAGTCCGAGAAATAATGGGAAACTGTCACATATCCATGGATTTTTTTTTTTTACTTCACAGTCTAAGTCCACAGGCTGAAGAATTCACCAACGTTGCCAGCAGATGGGGTCCTTAAGTCTGAATCTGTGTACTCATGAAACGGTAACACTGACAGCATTAATACAGTGGTACCAAGCAGAACTCATGAGTAAAGGATGTACCCTGCACCAGACCGCACTAACTTTTAAGGAAGGCTGAGGCACAAACCTTTTCCGTTGAGAAGGACCAATTCATATTCTGTTGCTTACAGGGGAAATGGGCTGTGCCAAAGGGGCAGCTGGTCTGTGGGACACCTCGCTGCTGCAAAATGAATGCATCTGGGCAATTCTCTCCCCCTGGCATTAAGCCTAGTATTTGACTGGAACATATGACATGAATCACTGATTTTTAGAGTCTACATTGCTCTCCCTCCCTCCCCTTCTGCCAGGGTATCAGTGTGGATGTACCCAGGTGGCCACAGTCTGGCCAATATTACACATATCTAGCTAAAGAATGCCAAGTAAGAGGTAGCAAAATAGCCATTTCTATTGGTGGGGGGGAAATCACTTTTTTAACAGCATTTCTTTCATCTCCGAAGCCATAATAAAATATATCCTTTAAGATACTAGCATAATTACACCATTAGAGACATATACCCTTATTGTTCCCAACATGAATAATTTTATTCAAAATACTGAGATAACTTTCAACTTATGCTGTTTTAACAACTTCCAAAGTGGCAGAAGCATTAATACACTTTGATAAGTACCAATTTCCAGTTACTAGTGTCTGAACTTTTAGTCTTTCATTATTACAATAATTATTTTTTCCTTTTCTGTTTTTGAACTAGCAATGAGTTTTTGCAGCAACCTCTTAAATTATTTGTCCTGACCAATTTCTTAACACAAAATAAGCTTTAAAACAGTAAGAGAACAGAATAGCAAAAGTCAGACTGCTCAGTCAACACCATCACAGTACTGGTTTGCAGCATTTAATTTTAAAAGTTATTCTCAATATGGCTCCCCTTCAAACACCAGTGCTAGGAAGTTAACAAAATTGTGCAAGTCAAATGGTTCACTGTTGATCAAATTTATACTTTGTTTTGGTTTTTTTTATGACCTCATCACCCAGTGACATTTAAAACAAAGTGTACCTGGAATTTCTCACCCCGGTTCATCTGTGTTGATCGAAATTCAGGGGAATCTATAAAGGCACAGGGGTAAATATTATGCAGAAAATGCCCTCGATAAGACACCTTCATTCTGGAAATAAAAACATATGAAACATTTTAAAATCACAGAGGTTGATTAATTTAACCTGCATCTGGATATGATTATTGACAATGGTAAAGCAGTATGTAACAGGAAAAAATATATTCTTCTCTTGGAATATAACCCCAGAGCTATGCTGTGCTCTGCCTAAGGCTCCACTGATTCCAAGCAGAACAGGCTGCCAGCCAAACAGCGAATTATCAAACATGGCATGTATCCTCAAAACATTGTTATTCAATATGAAGGTATTGCACAGAGTTATGCTATACAGCCAGAACAGAATTAGGCTTCCTTTAGATAAGTAGCTTTGCAGTAATGAGTGAGAAAAACAATGAAGCCTGACATCACTGTTGTTGTCAAGAGAAACTGGTTAAAATTTTGGTCCAAATTTAATATTAGTTTCAAGATTGCAACTTCACCACAGGAATGTGTTTTACCTTTCTCATCTGGGTTCTGTCAGCCTCTGGGCTGTACACCTGCCCCTCTCTACTTGGATGTACATGTGCAATGAATCAATTCTAACAGGCCTGCTGTTTTAAGGTCTACTAGTGGGATACTTTTCCTTCCCTCATGTACTGAATTTTTTTAACCTTAAAAACAGAGTGCACTGAGAAGATAACTTAGGTCTCTAAAACTCAAACACATTTCTTGCCTGTTTTGCAAGACACTGCCTTTGGTATTATGCAAATATAATTCCCACTAAAAAGCTTGCAGCTGCCCGTATAAGTGAATACATAATATGCTCCAAGAGACATCACTGTCATCTGAAAACAGTGTCACGCAATATTCTATACCTATAGATTATTTGGCTATAGACTCTTTGTTATAGACTATAATAGGTACAAACAATAACATTTAAATAGCTAACAGAAACCTCAAAAATTTTCTAATCTATTCAAGCAAAAGACTGCCCAAGCTTTTATAGAACCTACTTCCCCTTCAGCAGGATGCTTAGTCTATCATCAACCGATGTTTTATCTTCTGCTGCATAGGCTTGACCTGTCTTTAATGTCTGAATGTTGCAGAACTGTCCAGTTAGCCTTTGGAAGAGCTCTGGAGGCACATGGAGAGGTTCAAACATTCTCTTGTAGAGGCTGCTAAGCTCCTTCTCTATCTTGATCTAGATTGGATAAACAAGAGACATCAATAAACACAGACGCATTAGTTAAAAAAGGATAAGACTGTACATACACTTTAGTTGCTATGCTTGAGGAACATCTTTGGCTTTGCTATGCTTAAGCAAGGAAAGAAGTGGAAAATACGTGACATCTATCCACAAACACTGCCTATGACAGGATCACCAAAATCTCATCTAAAATTAGCCAGACTGGCACACCAGTGCTTCAGAATGCTGCTCCATCCAAATGGCACATTAAATCAGACACAAGAAGTCTTCTGAGACTTCTCTTGATGTAACAGTGAATAGGACTTGGGCAAGAATTACACAAATAAAAAAAATGAGGTTGCCTTTCACACTATATCCATGCGTCTCTCTGACTGTCTCTCAGGCTCTCCTGGGAACCCCTTTCATCCCTGAGCTTCTTGGCTTACTTGCAGGAGAAAAGCAAGTCCTGAAAAAAACCCCCATCATATTGAAACCACATGTGATGAGGGAAGGGAAAAATACAACAAACAAACAAACAACAGAACATTGCCAGCTGAACATCCCACATCTAGGAGCCCACCCAAACTCAGGCAACAGCAATGAGGAAAAGGATGTTGGCTGAAATCCAAAGCCTGGAAGTCTTTCCTGAATGAAGGCAGCAAAGAATGAGACAGTATCCTGGCCTTCCTGAAAGCAGAGACAGACTGAACAAAGCCTGCATATTTGCTGTGAGGAAGAAAACTTAGAACAATAAGAATCAGATAATGACAAAATAAAATACCCAGAGAATAAGGACAATCAACCAAGAAAAAGTGGCAGAAAAGAAAAAAAAGACGCATATTTCTGGCTCATATTCAACTTTTCCTCCAGGACCTGAAGGTTTTTCTACAAAGCTGCTTTCCAGCTGGCCGGTCCATATGCAGCATATGCTGATACATGGGGTTATTCCTCCTCAAGTGCAGGACTCTGCACTTTTTGTTGAACTCCGTGAGGTTTCTGTTGGCCCATTTCTCCAGCCTGCTAAGGTCCCTTCAGATGGTTTCCCAACCTCCTGGTCCATCAGCCACTCCTCCCTGTTTTGTACCATCAGGGTCCACATCTCCCCCACCATCCAGATTGTTAATGAAGATGTCAAACAGGACTAGCACTGGCCCTGAGGTTACACTGCTAGTGTATACACCACACACTAGTACATACAGTACACACCTCTGATGAGATTTCTCACCCCTGATTACTATACTCAGCCCAGCCATTCAGACAGGTTTCAGTCCATCTCACTGTGTCCTCATCTTGCCCACACTGGGCAATCCTCCTCTGTGGTGGGGAACTCAGAGTTGGATGCAGTACTTCTAGTGGGGTCTCTCTAGAGAGGAGTAGAGGGGCTTGTCCAAGTCCCTCTGGATGGCATCCATCCTTCAGGTGTGCCAAATAACTCAACTTGGTAAGTGCAGACTTGCTGAGGGTGCACTCAATCCCTTTGTCTATGCCATTAATGAAGATATTAAATAGCACTGGTCCCAGTAGGGATTCTGGATCCTTGATCACTACCCTCAGGATGCAATCATTCAACCAATTTCTTATCCACCTAGTGTCAGGTTGGTTAATCATGACTGCCCTTTGGTGAATCCATGCTGACTACTCCTGATTATCTTCTCAAGCTTCATGCTCATAGAAACAGTTGCTACGATTATTTATTCCTTCTTCTCAGAGGTCGAGGTGAAGCTGAGCAGCCTGCATGCCCCTGGGTTCTCCTTCTTGCCCCTTTTTGAGAAAAGGAGTGGAATTTGCTTTCCTCCACTCCTCAAGCACTTCTCTTGGTCACTATGATTATTCCAAGACATATTATTCCAAGCATATCCTCACAATGACATCAGCTCTTGTGGGTGTGTGTCATCAGGGCTCATGGACTTACTGTGTCCAGTATGCCACCTGACCTAAGCTTACACTGGTTTCACACTGAATCAATCACTAGTTAAGTCTTCCACCAGCATCTACCTTTATATGAAATCCAGGTTAAGAATTTCCTGTACATTCTTGATGCCACAGTCTTCAATACCTCAGAGGACATCTACATGGACAAAACAAGGATTAAAAGTAAACAGCAAGAGAAAATGTGTTGTATTGGGGACTGTCCTGAACTATTTGATTTCAAAATATGTTCTATATAACTGTGAAATTAGATGACTGTTTTGTTGACATGTTCTCCAAAACCTTTCATTTTTAACAGCTATACCAATTTAATTTACACCTTTTTCTATACATGACCACTGCAACTCAAAGAAATATATAACTTCATCTGAAAAAGGAATGCGAGTAGCTTCCAAGACTCCTATATTCAAAACCACACATACAAACACAAGGGCAAACTTTGGCCCTGGAGTGTTAATGCAATCCCTTAATTAGTACATAATTCACATTTCATGATCTTCCTGTAATGTACAGTACTTAGAAGAGAAAGCAGTTGTAACCCCTTTCTTAAAGAGTAATCAGGTTGGAGACTGTAGCTGTACTTTAGATGGTCTCCCTTATAACAGGCCATTCACCCTTCACAAGTGCAGCTGACTGCTCCTCCAGTCATGCTTGTGGGTCATATTCCAAATGAGCCATATGGGTAGGTGTAGAGTTTTGTTCAGCAGTGGCTGAAATATTCTGGGACACTGCCAGATCTCCAAGTCAGACACTGATTAGACTCAGCTTCCACTCAGACTGAAAAAGCCAAATTTGTAAAGCTCCAAGGAATCAAACCCACAGAAATACTCTTCTGGTCAGAAAAGAAACCCACTGTGATTTTGCATACTCCATTTAATAAAATTAATATTTAACTACTGAACATATCAATTATTCATTTTGTAATAAGACTAACTTGTAATTATTCTTCCATTCCTTTCTTTCCTTAAAAACAGTATTTGTGAGGATGACCAAAACTGAGTGAGATGGACAATACAATAAGTGCAGAGAGAAAATCTCATTCAAGAATGAGTTTCTAAGAATTTTAATATTTTTTCCTCATTCTTAATCTTCCTACAGGAAAAACACTTAAACAGCCATTGAGTTCATAGTAAACATGCAAGACAGCTAAAAAGACACATGTGACTATCAGGCACCATTTCAAGTAAGTTCGTTAATCATATTCTGTAACAAAGATTTGGTAATTATTTTTAAAAAAAGTATGAAAGTATTATTCATTACACCAATTAAAATGTATAATATTTTTCATGTTCATAAATACTGTAATTTCTTAATCAAAATATTATTGAAATTAAGTCTTCATATACACAGAAACAGCACTACATGGCTAGTCTATCAGAATTAATTCTTGACTAAGCTTTTAAGTTGTACAGGTCACATAACCCTGCTGATGGTAACCTTTGGGTGAACCTGTGCTCTGTACTGGAGGAACAGCACTGTAGGTAAAGCCTTTGTTAACACATGTACTCAAGTAAATGTACTCAGTTTATCAACTCGTTGTAGACACATTCAATTTAACCTTCATCTTTTTTTTTATATGCTGTGGTTGCCTACTAGATTTTGTCCTGCAGTTGCTTTTAGCCGTGCCGGTAAAAATTTCAGCATTTCTCCTATCTCTTTTTTGTTTCCTTTAAAGTCTTCTTCCTGTGGCAGCTTGCTCTGCCTCTACTCCAGTTGAAATCCTCAACATGCACAGCATTTTAGAACAAGTCCACCAAAGTCTGTTTTCCTACATTTCCTCTGTCATTTTCTGCTGAGAATTCTAGTTTATTCTATGTAAGAACAGCTGTGGTTTTGCACCACATGTGTATGATGCACAGTTTATGCAAGTGCCAAGCACCTCAATTCTGCTTTGATTACATTGCTAGTGGGCAAGGACTACAAAATGCAGAGGAAAGTTAAAGGCAGGTCCTTCATTTCTTCCTCTCTTAGATGTAATTTTTAGGAGTTTGGGGTAGGAGTTTTTTGTATTAGCTGTCACACATTTCCAGAGTGTGTCTGATCTGGGTCCAAACATAAAAGTATTCTGCTGAAAATGACTACTAATTCATTGGATTGCCCAGCAAACATGGACAAAACTTCCTTTTCTTGCATTTTACTAGACTGCTTGTGAAATTTAACTGTTATACATACCGGTCTTCTTTTATACACTAGGTATATGAAATGTAAAAGGTTGACAACCAAAAACACAGAATTCCAGATCATTATGTCCAAGGCACAACGATAGAGCGTAGCCCAAATGATGAACAATGCACATCCTGTAAAAATTATTAAAAAAAAAAGTTAGATTCCACCAAACAATAAACATTCCTACAAAGCCATCAAGAATGCATCCACTGGGTATAACTACAATGAAAGGCAATACATCCTACAAGCTTTACTACAGTTAGGCTCTTTGAATCATTGCATACAATGGCAGCTAAGCAGCACAATGCTACAAACAGGCACTGAGAGCAGGTTGACAGCAGACTGCAGGTCTTCTGCATGGGGCTGCAATACTGAAGGGACAATAATTCAGATCAAGACTGGAGAAAGCAGAAAGGTGCAGCCTGTGATGATCCGTTACTAAAATGAAGTAGAAAAGAGATGGGGGATTCTACTCTAAAATAAAGAGTTCACAAAACTTTATCTCTAGAATTACATTAATTAGACAAACAAAAGCCTAGAAATAAATGTTTGTTGTTTCTATCACTAACCTTCATATCTAATTAGTGAGCAGGAGTTGCATAAAAACTTCCTAAAGTCATACACAGATATCTTTGAAAAATTAAAAGGGACTATTATTACAGCATTTTGACAAGGTCACAGAAGGAACCTGAATTCTTTTGTATAACATCAAAGAGAAAACTTCCAAATGCTTACTCTTTTTTTAGTTCCCTTACTTTGAATAGTGACAGTTGCTTTAAGAGATAAAGCATGCTGTATGATTAGGGATTCCATTTTTAGCCTACAAAGACAATATTTATCAAATGATAAATTATGCACCGGTGAGTGTCTCACAGATAACCCAGCATCCACTAAAGAGAGCACAGATATATTTTCCCTTACGTTTCACTTGAGATAAAAAAGGAGACAGTGCCAGATGAGTGCTCCTACCCCCTTTCTCCCTAAAGATGATGAATTAATGAACTCCGTATTATCTAGTCTGTCTGGGTTGTTAACTGATGAGGCAGCACTTGCACATGGATCAGAAAAATTAAAATATAGTGACTTTTGACCTGCTTATTAATTAGACTGCAAGGCATGGGAGGATATGATGTCTGGAAGTGTTGAAGAGGAACAATACTGCAAAGTAGCACACAGGGGCAGGGTCAAAGCAAAGCACACAGGTTGCTAGGAACCAAGCCTCACTACTCATGCTCCCCCACAAGCAGATTTGTCTGTTGTCACCCCAGCTTGCAAAACTCTGGCTCCATATCTGCTCAAAATGCTAAAAGATACACAGATCAATCTGCAAGCTCAGCAAATGCAGAGCTCTTTGGCTTTTAAAGCCAAAAACTACACAGATAAAAAGTCCTGCAACGCTCAGACCCTTGGTCACCAATGCAGTTTGGTTTAAAAAAGTTACCCTATAATAACAACTAGAAAATAGAACAGGCAAGATCATTGTAAATTCAAGAAAATTGGCCTGCACTATTATACCAATAAGCACTCACTTAAAAATACTTAAGCATGCTCTTGTTGGATTGTATTTATCTTTTTTACACTGCAATGGCTCACTGCTCCTTCTCTGATCACAAGGATCTTGTCCCACATAAGGCAGAGGGGCTTTGAAAGAGCTGTGGGACTGCAAGGGTGTTACAAATGAAACCACACTTGTTCAGTCTCAAGTATGCCAAATCTAGGTTTCCCTCTCAAGTCAGGCTCTGGATTCCTACAAGTCAAGATTCCTACAGTGGTGTAAGAAGCACTACTGACTTCAGAACACAGACTGTAATCACTATCAGAAGACTGTGCTTTTAAATCAGCAACCAAAATAACTCTGGTGACCCACAAGTGCCACATGTTTGAACTCAATTTAAAAGAACATATGGGCCAGCAGGAAGCTTCTCAAGGAAAACCCCAGCTACTGCAGACATATTAAGCCAGTGCACTAGCCAATATACATTCCCAGTACTTTCTTGAAAATAAAGGCCTTAACAATCCACATACATATAACTACATTTTGAAATTTAGTGAATTTTAAGCAGCCTCACATCTGAAGTAAATGGTGTCCACTTGTTTCCAAGCTGACCTCTTCATAAGGTTTGAAGCTGTAAGTTACAATTCTGGGAAGTTTTAAGAGCCAAGGGTTATATGAACTTCCCAGAAAAGGTATGTTTGGGTCAAAATAGGCCCCCACTTAGACCAAAACCATCTTCAGAGTACAATGATCATTAATACAGGTAGTAATTTCACCATAAGCTGCAGGGACCAGCTTTGTAATGGTCAAGAACAGCCATCTCTGTCACAGGAAGGTTGCAAATCTCTCCAGAATAATTCTCCTACCTATGGTGAGCAGGCCTCGCAGAAGAATCATATGAAGATTCAAAGTAGTTGGAATAACCAGTCCAACTGCAAAGCAAATATTTGCCACGTGGAAAACAAGATGATGAATCTCTTTCCAGTTTTCACATGCAGTCTCATTGAAAGGATCAAGGGTGGTATTTTTTAAGTCTGGAATAAAACCTAGTGGAGTAACAGTGAGTGGGCTCATTGCTGTAGTATTCATCTTGGAGACTTCTGCAAGGAGAGGGGAAAAAAATCACTATGCATTAATCTGAATTATAGTAGACAGACATACAGATTTTTATAGCTATTTTCTCTCTTCCCAGGATTTTTCATTATCATTCATCAAAAAAAAAAAATAAATTTACAAATGATTGAAAAGGGTAAGCCAGATCTACAGTTCAGTAATGGTTTGCTATCTCTTTCACCTAAGAGCTAGGCTTGAAGAATGGAACTTTTCAAAATTTGGACTATATGCACATAATCAACACTGCCTGAACAGCAGCTATTATGACTGTCATTGCTCAGGAAACATCCTGTGTGCTCTTCCTACCCTTACACAAATAAAAATCACAATTTGGTATGCCAGTTATTGAGCAGGTCCACAACCCTAAGCAAAGTAAATCCTTTAGCAAACTTAACCTAGATGAGAATTGAGAAAAAACAAAACAGAAGAGGTTTACGTAGCACAAGTCTCTTTTATGGCATATAAAGTCATTCTTCTAAATAAGGAATGTAAGGTCTTAGAGGAAGAACATATGCTGCTTGATTTATTTAAGAAAGCCAACCAACCATATAAATATCAAAACCAAACAATCTCAAATTTTGGCTTTCATGCAGTAAATTTGGAGGTCTCCTAAGCCACACATCATCTTGCACACATTAGCCAGAGTAGGCAAAACACCCACAAACCACTCTGAGAACAGTAAACAAAAAATACTGTTTCTCCTCCTAGTTGATCAGATATTACCAGACCAGAAAGGAAGATTGCCAGGCTGCTACATCTTTTAGGGAAATCACTTGGTCTGTCTAGTATGAACAAGCTTGCAAGACTTTTTATCTGTCTGTGGAACTCCTGGAGAAAAAGGGACAACAAAGGCTATTTCTAATCTAAATATATGTAAGGGCTTTTGTTGTTGTAATAATAAAGCATAGCATATATTCCTTTCACAACAATTAAAAGGGGAAAACAAGAAATCTGTGGGCAAATACCTTGCAAATACAAATAAAAAAATACTATTAAAGACAAACTACAAGGAGAAACAGGAAGATTTCAAGACACTACCTTTAGAATCTTAAGGGCCCTTTAGGGGACTGCAGTCAGTGTTACAAGCATTCCAGGTCTTCTCAACCCAGAGCAGTTACCAGCTGGAGGAACATGACTGTTCCTAGACCAGCTTTCAGAAACGCAAGAGAACCCTTCTTCCAGCAAGGCATGTATAGTCTCTCACTGCCACAGCAGTGGAGATTGTATGGAGCTGGGCTTGAGTCTCATTAATGAAATATATGCCCTTCATCGCTGAGGAAACAGGCTCTGTAACATGCAATACAGTGGGATTTGCATTCAATTAAATTCTGTAGAGACCGTGCACATCTCTGCTGTGTGTGATTAGCTGTCATGTAATTAATCTGCTCAGCTGACAATCATGAGTCACAATTAATACACTCAATATTTCCTGCAGACTTGAATATACTCTGAAGCATCTCTGCTATTTGAGAGTGCTTCTTGAGCTGTGAAGCAACTTTGAGTTGTCTCATCCACTCCTGTTTTTATTTTCTCCCAATCAACATGTATACAAGGCATAAGCAAGTTGGACAGTTTTTGAAATTAATCAGTGTTTTAAACCACTTTTAAAGTAGTGGGAAGAAAGAAATCCTCAACGTTCTCTGACAATTCCTCTCTGATGCCCAGAGTCAGACACAGCTAAGGCACACTACAGGATATGCAGAGGCATCTTGCAGGATCAAACACTTGCACAGACACAGTATATCCATATCTGGATTTAAATGATCTTCAAAGAAAAAAAATAGATAAGTCTTTACCAAAATATATAATTCACTTATTTCTTAAAAGATTACTCTCCTCTTTTCATTCCTACATTAGTTATTTGCAAAGATTAATTAAAATTATGAGCTTTGTGAAAGAAACTCTACGCTTAACTGTTACTAAACATCAGGTCCATCCAAACACAGTCCTACTTTCAGCTCTTTCACATGAATTCATCAACAGGGTCATGAGAGCAGTTTCACTGTCCTGACAAAGCTACTCAAAGAGGCAGTCAATCCGTGAGCCCGTGCAAAGCTGCAGGACTGGCATTTTAACGTGCTCATAAACAGAAGGCAATTGCTAACTGGATAACTATGTCTGTGCTCATCTTACACACATCTCATCATGGTGCTCCTGTTGTTTTCAAACAATATAAACTCCCTGCACTGGAACAGCAGGATCTCCAGATCTTTTGCAAAAAGTTTTCAGCTGGATTTCTACCTATATTCAGCCTTTCACTGCCCAGTCATCTGCCAGTAAAGACACCACTTAATATGTCAACAGAACAAGTAAAGACAACCAAACTCGCATACAGAACCAGCTGTAAGTCCTTAAACTCAGCTCAAGATGAAAAAAGGCTGCAAGGAGCAACTTCAGCTGCATCTGACCACAAATCAAAGCAGCCTTCCAGATGCTTGATTTTTTAATAGCAAAATTTTGTACTTTATTGCTGCAAGATAGAGGCTACCTTACTCTTTTAAAACTTGACTGCAGAGCATCACATGTTTGAAGACTGGAAGCCAAATAAGCCAGATTAAACAAACAGCACAGAACAATCTCATTCTCCTCACAGTCCAGCGAAAATACTGCTTCTCTTTGTCTTCACATATACTGATGCCGCAAACCACCAGCCATAAACTGCCATAATGGGAAGGTGTTTCCCCAGCAAGCATTGACCAAGTAATTTAAAGCATCCACAACTGTAAGAGGATGTTCAATGCTTTTAAAAGTCTGGGGTGCCTAAATTAGAACCCTGGAATTTAAATCTACCTGCCTCCACTTTTTTAGTAAGCTTTGTCTTTAATACCTCAAAGCCTTTATATGAATACATTTAAACTTCACTTACTACTCACAAACAATGACTGCAGCTCCCCTAATGTTGTGGAAAACAGCAGAAACCTGCAGAACTTCTCTGCCATGATGGTATTTTAAACCCGACAGAAATAGATTGATGCTATCTGCAAAAGGACACAAGCACAGATTTTGACACTGGCTCTGAATTTCAACTATGGAACCTGCTTGAGAATCAACAAAAAAGGCAAACAGGCAGAGTTACAAGCTGTATCCTAAAGTGTTTATCTACAGGTAACACCAGAAAGACAAACACCCAAAATGTCAAAAACAACATTGCTGTAAATTTTAGTTCAGTTTTTCAGTCCTAGCAACTACTGTTGTCAAAGAATACTGAAGAGTGAGGAAAAAAGCTGCAGATCAACAAAGGAACAAGAAGTTATAATTTCTTACCTTCTGCTACCTCAGAGACTCAAAAAATAATTATGTAAGTACAGAATCGGGCCTCTAAAACTGTATTTTAAGTTTATATCTACTAAGGATTAACGTAGCCAAGACTATATTGTCATATGTTCAAGTTATCAATGCAAAGACACGTATTAATATCAGGAGTTAAGGAAACAGCCAACACAGTCAAATAATTTTGGAAAATTTAGGTAAATAGCATCCACTGGAATGAAAGCTTTACAGAACATAAGACAAATCATTAAAAGGGTATTTTCTAATATCCAGTAATTTGTCCACTGTATGGATTAAGATTTACCAAAGCAAGAATTGGAAAACTCAGCTGATTGAGAACTTGAGCCAATTTGTTGTCCAAACAAAACACAAACCCCAACATAAACCCCCCCAACCCAAAAAACCCTCTCAGTGACACTTTAATAGTGAATCTATCAGCCATTAGTATTGTTAATAACAAAGCCTATTAATTTTATATTTGTTTTTTGCATGAACTTGATAGAAAGTGAAGATAATAAATAAATCGTGGGGTTTAGGTCAGAAAATACAAATTCCCAAAACATAAATGAAGTCAATACTCTAGCATTTTGCTATGCTCACAACAGTTTTAAACAAAGAGACAAACTTCTGCAAGCCATTCCCCAAAAATGTAGTCTCCAAATACTCAGACACAAAGACGACTTTAAAACAAGCGGGAATTTTATGGATACCCACACAACATTCACAGAAGACAGGCACAGCAGAAAAGTTTAAAGCAGTTGGTTCCAGCACGAGAACCAGTCAGTCAAGATGACACCGGACAGTGCCCAGTGTCCCACTCACATCATTATCCACTTCATTGAGATTTGTCATATTCCACAGATTTACTGGTCAACGTTATTCAAGTGAGCTTCTTAAATCTTTGCCTGAGTATGTTTATATAACTTAGCAGTCAGTGCAATTTTACAGTCCATCACTTATGTAGATGGATTTTGTGAGCCTAAAGGAAAAAAAAAATTCAAACTCACCAAGCTCAACTTTTTTTTTTTTTAATTATACCTGCAGAACTTTTAACTAATTTTCTATGGTCTTGTAGTACAGAAGCTGCGTAGAGAATTTATGCAGTCAACAATGCTTTTGTGAGCTGAAGAGAAACTATCAGAAGTAGCGTAGCTGAGTTAATTACACTTTAAATTACCGATGTCTTTGGGTTTTTTGCAATGCAGGAGGAGAGAATGGGAAAGTGGTATAAGAAATTATGTATAGCAATATGCTCCTTGCAGCGCGTTCAGTTTAATTAAACGTATTCACTACAGAAATTTGTTAATCACTTTAGTCGCTTTATGCAGAATGAAAATGTTGTTACATTTTCTCTAGAACAGTCAACAAAGTACCCACACCGTGAGAAATACTCCCAGGCAGGCTCAACTTGAGAGCAGCGGGGCTGCGCTGCGGAGATGGAAATTCAGCCTCCTTTGAGCTCGCTCTGCCTTCCCGATCCCATCGCTCACAGACGCGCCCAGAGCCCAGACCGAGGGGCGCAGCCGCCACCTCGCAGCCCTGCTCTGCGCTTCGCTTTAGCGCGCAACGCGCGAACACCAAACCCACCATCCATACAAAATAATTGTCAAAAATAATAAAAACATTTCAAAAGTACCGAGTAACCTCCCCAGAGGGCCATTTCCAAAGCCGCAAGCCCGGCAGGGGCCATTCCCGGGGCTGTGCCCGTGCGGGCAGCACCGCTCCCGGGATCCCGGCGCGACGGGACGGGAATGCCGGGCAGGGGAACGCGGACACCGCGGCGGGACTGCGCCTTCTCCCGGCGGATCCCGGCGCCCACCCCTCCTGCCGCCGCCGCCGCCGGGGGAGCGGGACCCCGGCCCGGGGCTCAGGGACCCGGCGAGGCAGCGGCGCACCCCGTCCCCGCACTGCCGGCGGCTGGAGCGCCCCTTACCTCGCCCGCGCCCTCGGAAAAGTTCGCCTGCCCGCCGGGTGGGACGGGGACAGCCCGGAGCTGCCGCTGCTGGGCGGCAGCGCGTCCCGCGGCGGGCACGGAGCCGCGGCTGTGACTAAAATAGGCAGCGGCGGCGGCGGGGCCGGCAGGGAGCGGGAGCGGGAGCGGCGCAGGCGCCTCCGCCGGGCCGGGGGTGCGGGCGGGGCGGGGCCGAGGGGTGGGAGAGGCTCCGCGCCCCGCGTGGGACTGCGAGCATCACCCCGCCGACCCCCGCCCACGCCCGGGGCCTGCGAGCACCGGGCGGTGCCCGATGGAGGAGCCTAAAACAGGTGGAGAGAGCCACCTGCAGGGAGAGCCCCCGCGGCCCGGCAGCCTGCCCGGCTGCTGGGTGGTTAAAATTAGAAGGGCTGAATTCTCCCCTAAATGTGTGGCAAGCGGTGTTGCCCCTACATGGTGAGTGAAGGAGCCACAGCAGCCTTTATAAAACCGCTCTTCTCAGCTTGGCACCTGCGGTGGTTCTTTGTCACGGGCATGATGTTTAAGCAATGACACCAAGTTTGCCCGTGTGGCAGTGTGACAGCTCCCAGAAAGGACGTGCTTCCCAAGCGGGACGCTTATGTCCCCGCACGTCGGCAGACGGCTCTGTGGGTGTCCTGTCGAGCCCCCTTCTGCAGGTCAGGCAAAGTAGTCACCGAGCCTGCCTTCATTCCCGGGAAGTTGAGCAGCATCCTGTGATGAAAGGCATTCATATACAGTCTACGGGCCTCGCAGCCCATCCCAAAACCTGACTGTCAGTGATAAATGAGGACTGCAAAGGCAGAAAAGCCCTTTCAATACATTCTGATGAGCTAGCTATAAATTGGGGTCATTTTTTTCAGCAGCTAAAAGCATATGGTTGGCATTATACCTATTTATTTTTAGAAAGCGTACACAATCCCTATTCATTTTTGAAGTAACTGTATACATGTACATATCAACACGATACTCAGGAGGCTCTACCTTTGTTATGGTTGTTCTTGGCTTTACACCTTGGAGAAGAGATATGGATCTTTCCAGGGATGTGTGCCGTGTGAACAGGGGTTTTATGAATCTTGCTGCCTGGTATAAGATCTGATTTTCAAAAATATATTATGAAATAATTATGAAGGACGTGATTTGGGACTATGTTTCCTTTGACTGGCCAGCCATTTGTGTGGATATACATGCTCTTTCCCGAGATATGCAGAGTAGGAGAGCTTGGGAAATGGGTAGGAAGACTGAATCAGAATAGCATGGCTACAGGAATGGGCATGAGTGACAGCATCTAGCATGTGTTTGAGATTGACAGTATTCAGCTATGCTTGCTGGAGCAAAGCCAAGTAGCTTCCAAAGGCAGCACAAAGCAGAGCTTCTATCCCAATCTAAACTGACACGTTAGCATTTTCTAGCACGTTACAGAACATTATGTGTTGGAGAAGCAGAGTTTGTTGTACTGGTTGTATCTTCTATAAAGTCTTCGTACTTCTCTCACTACCCTCCAGGTCTTCTCTAATTTTGAGGGGAAGTTAGGAAAGGTTGGCAATGAACTAATATTGGCAGCCATATGAGGGAGTAGAACTTTGTCCTGACTGCAGCTAGTCTCTTAGGGTCTTTATATTTCAGTATATTTGTGATTAAATGCCATTTCCTGTTTATAGCAGAGTGGTAAGAACCAAGACTACATGGGCAATGTAGATGGTAGTGTCTAATATAGGTGTCATCAGAAAGAGAAATGCGAGAGGATCTGAAAGCTGCTCCTATATCCTGTCTCTCCAGCAGAAGCAGAAGCAGAAGCAGATTGAGCATGTAGACATGGCTCTGATGGACTCTAGTCTTGTGCTGTGGTGTGCACCCATGCATAGAAGAACAGCTTTCTTTAATAGGATCAATGACATTAATTTTATAAAGGTAGTAACACATAGTCCTAGGCAGATAATAATGGCCACAGTTTTATATAACCTTTAGTTATACAGATAGTAACATTATCTATAGTTATAACTATATAACTAGATATTGATAACAAGCATTCTTTAAGTAAAATGCATTATGTAGAGTTTATCCTCTTAAAACAAGGTCTTGTGTACCGTGGGAGAATGGGCTGGTTTAATTAAATTAATATCCTACTGTTAAACTACTAAAAGACTGGTTTAACCTCCTATCTTTGTCATAAAGTTCATTGAAGTCTGCTAATATAAATTAATCTGTCAGAGGCAAGAAATAAAAACTGTTTGCATTTACATGGACTGAGGAGTTTGCTTTCGACAGACATCAATTTTTAGAGATTTGTGTTGAATTGATGCATTTTCTTAGCAGAGACAGGTTTAATGGTCTTGCAGCTGTGGTTTGATGCAGGCTTCCTCTCTGCTGTGTCTCTTTCTTCTGTTATTGAAGGATTGATATCTTAAGTAATTTCTCAAATTATTTAGTTATTTTCCACAGTAGAAAGTGTCACATGGGTGTTACAAATTGCTCAGTCTGTTCCTTATCTCCATCAACTCGCTTTGGGATCCTCAATAGTATACCCTCACCTCTTGGTGCCCACCTGTTCTTCTGCATTTCAGGGAAAATATCATCCTGTTGATGATGCAGGGAGGTGTTGGACCTCAGCAGAGGTCAGACAGGAGTTCAGAAGCACAGCTGAGACCACAATCTTCCTTTCCTGCCCCTCAGTTTAGCCCAGCCAGGCATTGGAAGACTCTATTAAGCAGATGATAAAGTAACTTTTTGTAAAATTGCAAGCACTCTGCCTCTTCCAAATGAGAGCCTGATTCCATAGCCTTTTTTAGGCAAAGTTTTCACTAAAGAGAACAAATGCTTTGTATTCAGGATCCCAGAGGTGCCAGGATGACAGGGCTATTTTCAGACAATGGCAAGATCTATGAAATGTTTCCATTTATAGTTTCAGGAAGCGTACTCAGCATCTACTCTAAACTAATCTTTTAAACTCCCTCTATGGACAATGTAAGGGGGCTCCTTTAGAAAGCAATTAATCCTGTGTGTATTTGACAACTGTCTGGAGTGGGATGGAACACACTGGCAAATCCCATCCCAGTTGCTGAAATTATGTGCCATATAACTGAAAAATTACACATATTTTCCACAGAAAATTTATTTGTACCGGTTTGGTCTGAAAGCATCCTCAAAAGTTATGTTTTATTAGACAGAAGTTTGTGTGGAAGAGATTGCGAATGACAAATTCTCTCTCAGCTTTTTAGTACTCTGGAGGTTTACTTAAAAGGAATAGGTGCATTCCGTGCATTTTTAACTCAAGCCTCTGACAGACACTTTCTGATGTATAGTCAGGCAATTCTTCTGATGCAACACCTGCAGGGAGGCTGTCTCCTTAATACAAGACAGACTATCTTTCTGTTTGAATCCAACATATAAAACACCATTATCTCAGGGTTTTTTAGGTATCTGACTGATAGTATAGTAACCGATGCAAACTTAAGAGACAGGAGCCAACTTTCTTCTAAAATAATCTGTCTAAGCAGCCAAGTTTTAACAGAAGCAGTGGTTGTTGTAGATGTTTATCCAATGGGTACACAATTCTGAAGCAAAAAACCAGAATTGTTTGCTATTAAAATTATCTAAACTGTGGACAGTAAACAATTTATTCAATCACAATGAACAATTACCCCTGTTTCCAAATTATGCGTGAGCAGTTCCCTGCTGACACTTTATTTGGTATGTTCATTATTTGAAACTGCTCAGTGAACAATTCCTATGAACTGCTTGCAAGTGATTTTTCTGGGACTAGCTGGAAGGCCCTGCTCTGCTTGCTCTAGCTCTACCTAAATCACATGATTCCCCACAAAATACAGAAGAGCTGATATGAAACGGGTTGGATTTCCTAAAGCAGGATCATGAAACACTTGTCACTGCCCTGCTAGGGTAGCTTGCTAACAGCATTGGGAATAATGGGGAGCCTGTCCCCAGGGAGTTTGCTTCTTTCTGGAATTACAGGAATACCAGAGAGGCAGTTTGACTGCACTGCTTTCTGGAACTCAAATTGCTATTGAGATGTTGCTCTCAATTAACATGAGACAGCTCTTGCTTCACATAAAACCAAAATACAAGCAATAGAGCCATGATTCTGCATTGCATCTGTCCCCCCATTAGGTGACAGCCCTTTTTTTAGGTGTCCCTGCTACAGCAGATTTGGCAGCACTGGGTGAACTGGCTGTAATTTTTCTGTTCCCTTTCTGGACAACTTCTACATACAAAGAAAGTTCAAAATGATCATGCAGAGATGTCTGTGCTAATCCTGAAATAAATCCATTTCAACTGCAGCTCTCAACAATCTCTCTGCAGAGATCCTTGTGAATTTATGAATCTGTGTGACTGTCTGTATAAACAAAAGGAATTGCAAATATTGTTGGAGTACAAATGTACCCATGCTTTTGGGTGTTGATAAAATGACAATTAATATCCTGTTGCAGTATTAGTCCTTTTTAGCTGTACATTTCAATAGTAGTTATTCTTGGGAACCAAAGGCTAGAATTGAATCTCCAGGATGCTGCATATTAGCACATTTATCAACAGCTTTGTAGGAATTTTAAAAATTATTGATAAGGATTTAGAATTTTATTTATAGATAAGAAAAGGAACTAAATAACAAGTGCTTAATGTATCCAAAAGGACAGGCAGAACTGAAAAAAAAATCCAACTTAAAAAACTTGAGAAAGGAAGAGAAAGAGTAAGTATGGGGAGGCAGAAGATGAGTCTAAGGAATTATATGGAGAAGTGACAGAGAAAGAAAATATGTAGAATTTGAGAGTGAAAATACTCCACACTCTGAGGGGGTAAAATTGGTAAATAGATTAGCTCAGAAGAGCTTTGAATAGGCATAAGGTAGCTTTTATAGATAAGACTTTTTCTTTGCAAAAAGACACAGAAAGCGAGATTGTGGAGAAAATGGATAACCCCATCAAGAAACATACTGGGGAAGAAAGCAAGCTAAAAGCAATGCCAGAACAAAAGTTCAAGAGCAAAATGCAAACCAGGAACGCAGAAGTTTGGTCAAAATGCACAGAAATGGGTTGATCTAAGCATCAAGAAGGAGCATTTTATGCACTTGATAGGATTAGCAGTCCTAAATAAGAGACTTTGAAATACTCCTCATTTTGAGCATAAACCTCAAGGTGATAATGAACATCCAATTTCTGAATTAGTTGCACCAAACAATTGCTAAGGTCTGTATTTACTATGCACCCCCTCTATGCTGCCTGATGCTGGACTTCAGCTGTGCATACTGTAAAGGACTGTAAACATGTGTGCTGTGTTACAGCATGCCACAACTGTTTCTTAATACCCTGATTTTTGAGAGTAAAGGTAAACACAGAAAAAAAAAAAATTCTTCTAATTTCAATGAATAACTAAGACCAGTCTTCGGAGTAATGTTTATTATACTTCTTCATTCTGTAAAGAAAAAAGCAACAAACAAACCCCTACTACACAGGGTTAAAAACATGGATACAGACTGCAATAAACATACATATATATATGATTATTGCTTTTGCATGTAGCTTAAGTACATATGCCACTGTATAAAGCAGCTTCAGAACTAAAATGGCAACAATGATGGTAAACAAAAAGGCACTAATAATTTGTAAAATCAAAACCAATATAAAAATGTTTTATGCATCAGTATTTATTGTATTTTTGATACCAGTACTTACTCATTAATTCTTTAAATAATGAACACATATACTGAAAGGACACTATGTTTTTGAAAAGCTGTAACCAAACAAGAAAATGGAGACCCCCAGTGAGAAACAAAGCATAGTGCTGAATGTATGACTGCTTTTTAAGAAGTACTCTATTCCCCTCACTAGGGAGAGCTGCTTCAAAACACCATCTGAGAGGACAGCACCTTTCTGTAAATGAAAACAGGATAGTTTTTCTTTATATTAAAAATATTTTATCTAAGCTAAATTTCTTAGTAAAATAGAATTGGTACTACAATGGAATTCAGTAAAAGTTTTAAAAGATTTTTGTGTGAAAGAGTTGGATGAACGAAGGATTTCCAGCACAACAACTGTTTCGTAGGAACAGCTGATACTCACTCCTGTGTATCCTGGTGGATGTGAACTGGCTTACCTCATTCTTGTTATGGAGTAAGCTTTTTTTATTTACCCCAGGGTGAGAGAACAAATATGGGAAAATACACGGTCACACCTAATGTTGTAAACTCATCCCATATCTTACCTGCCAGTATCCTACCCTTGTAGCCATGTCCTAGAGTTGGGCCCTGGAAATCCAAGCCCATCACTGGATATCTAGATTGCCCTGTACTCTTCTTAGGAGGCCCTAAAACCTACACACGGGAAACACTAAACAGATACATCTGCTTCATCCCCACTGAACCTAGACTCCTGCATACTGCTCAGGATAATTCCACCAGCATCCCTTCCTGGGGACAGGAACCTGCACATATCCTTTCACGGATCTGAGATGCTTTAATACTTGCCTGTGATGTGCTGTTTCTACAGAAAGAGATGGTACTCCCCACTTCTAGACAATGACATATTTAGAGCATTTATTTTTTAAATGGGATTTTTGGCTTCAGTGTCTTTCTTAGCCTAATGTACCTTACTCCCAGGAAGTTATTCTATCTCCCAGTTTCAGACAAGTTTGGGTGGAGAATTACTGTTAGATACAATGAAAACGATGGGATTCACTGCTGAAATATTTACCAGCATTATTTTATTGCAATTGTTGATTTATGTGACTTTGATGTCTGAGTTCTTGCTCATCTATCTTTTATCATCTTTTGCCTTCAAAACCCTGCTCAGGTAGGGAAATAGTCCTGCCCCCACAATACATCACCAGTCCTTCAAATTAGTAGCTGCAGTGGAACTGACAACTAAAAAAACAATTGCCTGTGAATCCACAGCAAAAGAATAACTGCTGTAAAATCCTTCAGTTCCTACAAGCTTTTGGGAAGTCCCATCTTTTTTTCCAGTCCAGGACAATATTTAACGACATTTGTAGCTTGTAGAGTAATGACTTGGGTCCAAACTCTCTGCTGGCAGAACCCTGTGCAAAGCTACCCTCTGGGAGGGCACTGCTAGCTATGGTTTGGGATGTGACCCAAAATCTAGAGCTCAAAGATGACATGTTTGTGCTGCCTTTTTCCTACACACTCCTGCTGATGAAGCTCAACCTACGTGGTTTGATTCATCAGCATGAGGCGGCTTGGTTTACATGTCAAGTTCAATTAACTCTTTTGATCCCCACAGAAGCAGAATTACAGTAATCAGAAACTGAAGGGACACAAAAATCTACATGAAAGGAGAGTTAATGTGACTTAGACAAACATTAAAAAAACAGTGTTCTCCCTTGGGAGCCCTGAACCCAGTATATTTTAATGTATAGTAATGTAAACAAAGTAAGTATTTTCAACAGGGATTAACAAATCAGCTTAAATATGGCATTTGTTTTGCTGTATAGTAAAAAGTATCTGTTAAACAGTAACACTCTAGGGAGAAAAAACACGCATTCAATTATTGAATAGAAATTGAAATAGATATTCAATTATTGAATAGAAAGAAAAATATTTAATCTGATCATGTCTGAATTCAACAAATAGGTATTATTTTTTCCTCTTCTATTTAAAGTTTTCTTCTATATAAACAGACGCAGATTTGTTTCACTTTTAACACATGGCTTGTAATACCTGTTTATATGAGCAACACAACACTATTTTAATTTGTCATGTACATTGAGACCAAATATGTCTTATATTTATCATTTACAATATGCAAAACCTGTAGAACACTTTTTCCCCCTGAAAATGTAGCACCAACATGTTATTTAACTACTACAAGCACATGCCTTCTTTGTGATATGGCAAAGCTATGCAATTTCATCCAAGCATGTATTCAGCTTTCCCAGCTTTATCCTAGCAGAGCTCATATGACTGTATGTATAGTTTGCCATAATTCTTTCCATTACTGAGTTTCCTTTAAACACTGTCATACTTTCTGTTTTGTTGCAGGGAAATTAATTCTCGAAAATATAGAACCTGGATGGCCCTTCTCAGTCACCAAGTCCAGCCTTTTTTATTCCAGGTATCTGAATGAAATAATGTTTGTCATTAAGCACTTAATTTGCAAGGCAAAATGTATTAGCTATAACAGTATGTTGGGATGCATTCTCTCTAGTTATTCTGTAGTTCTTGTAGTTTTGAGTGGAATTGCATGATGGAACCTGTTACCTGTACTTACACTACTAGTAGTTAAGAAACTACTACATAATAAAAGAACTGTAGGGTCAACCCCATTCCCTAAATAGGCAAGACTCGCTTTGAAGCTCTCACTATACCTTGCTACACCCAAGAAATTAATTTGCCAATAGCCCAATTTAAAATAAACCTCTCTTGGATAAAACCTGGACAACACTGAGTCCTCTCTTCCCCTCCCCCACCTCCCCATCCCTGTTTCGGACTATCCTAGGCCATATATTTTCTTAGCTTGTGCAGTAAATTTGAACCCTTCTGCAGGCTGCAAGGGCAATTCCAACATCATGTCCATAATTATAAAAACTCTGGAAGATAAACTGATGGTGATGAGTGAGCAAATCATCACATGCACCAGATTCTGTCACTCCTACCTCTAGTAATACACAAATGTAGACATAACCCCACAAAAGGTTATGAAACTGGTAAAAATGTAAAATTTGAGTGAAGGGGAATCACTGCATATCAAGGAAAGAATTTGTTGATAGCAACATGGACTCAAGAATCCATTTGCTTAAACCAATTATGAAGGAGGCTGATCATCTCATGGATGGTTATTCCTGAGTAGTAACAGGCATAAATTGGATGATGCTCAAGACAGAACTTCATCTAGCTCCAAATGTTTACTAATCTATAATCATAGAATCATTGAACAGTCTGGGATGGAAGGGACCTTTAAAGGCCATCTAGTCCAATCCCCTTGAATAAGCAGGGATCTCTTCAAATAGATGAGGTTGCTCAGAGCTCTGTCCAACCTGAATTTGAATGTTCCTAGGGACGAGGCATCCACCACCTCCCTGGGCAGCCTGTTTCAGTGTTTCATCCCAGCCATCACAAAAAAATTCTTCCTTATATCTAGACTGAATCTACCCTCTTTGAGTTTAAAGCCATTACCCCTTGTTCTATCACAAGCCCTGCTAGAAAAATTCTGTCCTCATCTTTCTTGTAAGCCCCCTCTAAGTACTGAAAGGCTTCAATAATGTCTCCCTGGAGCTTTCTCTTCTACAGGCTGAGACATGCCAACTCTCTAATGACTGGATGTATATGACACCACAAAAGCTTGTCTGATTTCACTGACATCAGTCTTGAGTCTTCACTTAGGTAGATTATACAGCCCTCCCAAAACACTGGTTTAGGAGATGCATACCAGAGGGCATTTTATAGTATGTTTTAGCAGTGCTGTCCAGATTTTTTAAAAAAAAAAAATGGAAGTAGAGCAGGCTTCTGTTTTGTTTCCAGTCCTTTTATGTGTACTTATTGTAGATATATATGCCCTGAATTCTACATCTGAAATATTCTGCTAGTCATGACTCAAACAGATGCTGGAAAACTAGAAATGATTTTTAAAAAGTGACTCAAAGCCCAAAAAGCACAGTAGCAACAGCTAAACAAGATTAGCTAAGAGTGTGTTCAGATATTGACTCAGACTATGCCCTAGTAGTGACTTCTCACATTAACCGATTCCAGCAGAGAACAGCATCACACAGGTTTGTGTTTGGAAACCAGGCTGACACCAGTCACAAAGAAGTAAAAATTACCAACGTATGTCACAAAGCATCTACCATTCCAGAGCAGGTATCTTTCTAAGCAGTATGCTATAGTTTAAATAGAATATATAAACTTGATATAGAAACTGTGTGGGTAAGACTCCTTGGTCTTAATTTGAAGGTGAAGATGATCAAAGTAGTTAACTTTACTAGGGTCAGAATTTAGTAAAGACAAGTTTTCTTGAACATACAGGCCAAACCCATATATTCAAGAAAACTGAGGAGAGCATTAACCAATTATATTACGCCTAAGTCTAGAATAACATCTCTTTTATGTATCTAAAATATTTTTATTTTTATAGATTGTTAACACATAAAACATTAAGTATAAACTTCATAAACAACACATTACAGCATGAGAAATTTACACATTCTTGGTATTTTATCAGAATGAGGAGTGGGGGGTTATTTTTAAATGGCCCATGAAAAAACAGTGTAAGGTTTTTAGAGCAGCTCAGCTGGCTGAAGCAGAGAGGGATCATGAGGCACAGCCCAAGTAACAACATCCACAAGAGATGATGCACTTCTTACCCACCTCAGGCACCATTGACAAACAGGACATGATACTACAATCACAGCACTGAAGTTGCATGAGAATACCTGTGCTGAATCATACCAAGGGGTCAGGTAGCCACGAAAAGTATAGGAAGAGGGCACACACAGCTGTACATCCTTACCATGTGATGCCAGCCTCTGGCACTTTGTGCCTTAGTTATTACCCAAACAGGTCTTTAAAAGCCGTCAATGAACTCTCTCCATTTTTTTTAAATTCTGTTTTGACCAGGGCAAAGTTGCTCTGTGACTCAGGCACTTCACACATTAAATAATACTTACAGAATATATTGCACAGAAGGGTTATGAGAATGATTTAGGGATTATCACATTGCATGCTGTAGTATTTATGTTTGGCAGATTTTCCTCTCTGAGAAAGTAACAAAAAGCAAAATTTGTACAATGTAAACTGCTCTACACTGAAGGTCCTCCAAACAGGTAGTGTTTCATAGCTTTCTTATATATACTGCATGATTATCTTTCAAGCATGAGATTGTATCATCATTTTAAGTCCTCCAGCAGCCACTCACAAGGTCTAAACTCATATGTATACCCACACAGAGAAAAACACACAATGGTCATCCTACCAAACAGGCCAGCAATTTTAATATATTAAAAATATGATCTACTTCCAGATATATCAAGGAGCAACCTATTCTCATAAAATAGTAATGGTTCATATTTTTTGATTACTGGCAGGCATCAGGCATAGCAGCAGGAAGGTGAGTTAGCAAAGACATTCAGACACTTCTCTCCGAAGGCACAGTGACCTCAAGGGTTGAAACCAACTCTCTCCTACTGAAGTGTGAGCTGGGGCTCCCTTATGTCATTAAAACACCACAGAATTAGGGAGAGAATATATTTTCAATCAAGAATTTCATAGGCACGGAAAAGTCACTCTGGAAGCTAAACAAGAATATTTCCACTAAAAACTGTATTTATTGCTACAGCTGTTTTAATCTCTTCCTGACAGACGTAGCTAAAAAGAATATTGTACAATGAACTCCAGTGGTTTGGCAGTTGATTGATTAATATTATTTATTGTAGATGTCATGAAGGGCACTGACACTGTGGAAGCCTAAGTCCTGTAACATCACATTCTACCAGAAATGCTACACAATCATTTCCCTAAGCTATAGTTGCAGCAGTTACAACTGTTTTATTTTTGTAATGCCAGCAATGAGATTTATATTTGTTTTCACATAAATACCTCTTTAGGACAGTCAGATAGAAATGAATCACTCATGGGATAGAACTTGTTGCTTTGCTTTTTTGTTTTTTTTTTTTTTTAAGAATCTTGTTGTGCATTTCAAAATCTTTAGTTTCTTTCAGAAACAAACCCAATATAATTGGTCCTTGGTCTTTTTCTGCAATATTATTCATGTTAATTGAGACAGTGTTCAGGTGGCATAAATATGAATGTTATAAGCAAGTTGCTATATTTTGAAGACAACTTGTTTTCATTGACTATTTTGACTATACTTCATTATGGCAAAAATTAGGAGAAAATATAATTACAAATACGAATAATTAAAAATAATAAAAAAACCAAAACTACCCACACAACACAACAGAGAGGTCACCACAATTGCAATAAAACCTCGGCCTGTTAGGATTTGTTTTCCTCCAAAAGTAAGGAGATGAAGATCAACAGAAAGTAAACATATTGCACAGACAGTCAAAATGAAGAAGCCAACTTCCTGGCTTGAGAGAGAGAGAATTCAAGCTACTCCAATAAACGTAAATGGCACTTGTCAGTCAAATTTGGCTTGACTGGGTCTTGCTCTGCTTCTGTTCTTCTGCTTTGCCACTTTGCTTTTCCCTTCATTGCTTTGAGGAATGGCTGCAGCAGAATTTTCCCTCCTAGGACGGCGTGAGGAAAGAGCCGCAGTTTGTAACCCCTGTGGGCTTGCGCCGGGGGGAGCCTCGTTGTAGGTGGTGGGAGAGCTGCACTGGAGGGGTCTCTGGCAGTGCAACGTGGTAGAAGTTTGGTAAGCGAATGTCATACCTAAAGCCTTGCCCCACGTGCACCCTGTCATTCAAAGCATACAGTTTTTCAGCAATGTCACTCCCAATTAAAACTGAGAACAGGCGGGAGATGAAACGGTGTTTAGCGAACAGCAGATAAAGCTTCTTTCTCCTCCAGGCCACATACCGACAATCTGTCTCTGCTGTAAGTGTTACCTATAGAAGAGAAAATTGAAGAGTTGGGTGACAAGGCAGTGATGCTGATGCTGCTGCCCTTGCTCAGAACGCAATCCCCTCTCAGTAGAACCTGCCTACTGCAATTAGAGCCTTTAAATGCAGCCAGAGAGCTCTGGGAAATCTACTGTATGCAAAAAGACAAATGAGAAGGGTGATCAGGTATGGACCAAATGATCACATCTGGTTGGCCTCAGTGACAGTATCCCTGTGCCCACCCAGCCAGGATGCCCTGCCTCAGCCCTGCACTCCCTGCTCCGCTCTTGGCAGCCTCAGCTGGAAAGGCAGGTCTAAAGAAAGCTCTTGGCAAATGCCATTTGCCCTCGTGACAGGAGACATCAGATCCTACATGGGCAGGAGACAGCGTGTTGGTCAAGTGACAGCAGTGGGAGGGCTCACAGCCCAGAGAGGGCAGCCCCGACTAACACTGTGTCCTGTGCTGTAACTCGTGCCAAGCCATGTCACAGGCATGTCTCTCCCTGGCACATGTCCCATTGGGAAGCCTCTTAGGCACCAGCATCTATCCACCTCGTGCAAATCTGGCTTCTCGGGGCTGGATGTTAGCACAGCCAAAGAACACAAACAGACCCTACCTCTCAAATTAGCTTTCAGAAACACCCTGTTTGCTGTAACAAGATACAAACAGCAAAACCAGTACAACAGGTAAAGAGGACTCCCCTCCCCAACTTAATAGAATGCCGCTTGTTTGTATAGTATCACAAATGAAACCCACAACTGAATAAACTTATTTCTAAATCGAACAGTACATGAATAGTTTTCTGTAGTACTAAAAAACAAACAAACAGACAAAAAGCCTCAACTTGTTTTACCTGAAAAATTCCCTCTTCTGTGGGCCTCAGTGAATCCCATTCAGGAGAATCCAGAAACTGAAGAGGAAAAATATAATGCAGAAACTCCCCATCAACTGTCACTCTGATCCTACCAAGATAAGATGTGTTAATTTGTTAGCACTACCTGTACACTAGCAAGGATGGCAACAAAAATGTGCTATTTCTACTCTGTGAGGAATTTAAGTACAGGTTTGAGAGCATGAAAAAGCAATCACTGGCCAACACTATCCTAATTATATTTTTGAACCCCACTTGATCAGGCCAGCTGAAGGAGAATACAAGACAATCATGCAACTGAAATGGAAATCTTTGCAGTCTTTATTCAAGTCATATTATTCTCTCTACGGCAGGTCTGTTCAGTGAAGCAAAAGCTTTGTCATTAAAAGGCCCGTGTGCACTGGAGAGGTGAAAGACCAATGCCCGTAACACCGTTTCCCTCCTTCCCCTGAAAACCATGGGATTTACTTTTAGGTTTGGCAAATACACATTTCAGAGGGAACAAAGTGGCAAAAGCAGGGAGTGGGAAGAGGCAGTTCTCCATGGCATGCATTAGGGATGGTTCTCTTCATGTTTGACAGGAATTACATGGCTGCAGGGCAGCCAGAAGAGCAGCCTGGAAGTATGGGAACTCTCTGTGAATGCTGCGGCCTTCTTCAGATGCCACAGAAAAATCTCCTTTCTACTTTTTAAATAATATTTAAGTTTGAAGGCACACAAACAGCCCTGTACCAGGCAAACAAGGGCAGCAGGAACTCCCTGTATGATTACTAACTGACTGGGCATGAAGGATGGAAAGCTCTCCTTTGATACACCTATAGCCAAAAGCAACCTCCATGAGGTACTTCTAAGACAGCTTCAAGAATACTCTGAACCAAGGTGTCACTAAGGACAACTGCCTACAATCCATGTTGTCCATTGCAAGCAGTCCTAAATCAGCTGAGTGTCAAACTACCAATTCCATCTGTCCATGCAGCAGGCTATCAAAATGCACCCACAAAGTGTTCCACCACAGTCCATGGCCATCATCCCTGGTTATCCCACCTACTCTTGGGGTGGTCTGGTACTGCACACTGCTTTGGATACTGTACGAAAGCTAGTATTTCCATCCAGGAAAGCACTGGCAAAGTTGCCAAAAGGTTTCCCTGTAAATAGGGAGTACAAGCAGGTGGATTTATTGCCTCAGGATCTAACAAAAGGCCACAATACACAGTAACTGTGGGCACAGTTCTGCAAATCTTGATAGGTCTCAACTATGTCCCCTTCTAGTGAAGCGGCACTTTTAAGCCTTCTGCTCTCCCTTACTCCTTCTCTTTTCTCACCCTCTTGAAAGCAACCAATCTGTATCAAAGTCAAGATCTCTATTAAACAGAGTTTATCTCAGTATATTCAGTTTCATAACTTACTTTTAGTCCCATTTCAGATGATACTTGTAGAGAAAAATAAAACATGCTGTGCTCATCAGCTGGGCAGTAGACAAAGAGCAAACCATAGCACAAAGACTGAAGAGTACATGTTTGTTCCTTTTATCTGCCTAACCTGTTAAGAGCTATGATACAGTCGCCTGGAAAAGAATGACTTCAAACCCTTTTCTTTATGCTATTACAGATTTTGTGCTTACTGTTTTTATGCTAGTGCTATCCTAGACAAGTGTATTTAGCCTATTAATATTTATACTACTTACATTAATATTTAATCTATTGTCCTGGAAAATAAACAAACAATACACAAATCAGGCCTTTTTTTTGTTTGTTTTGTTTCATTTTCAAGGAGGAGGAAAAAATGAAGGTATTTGCAGTAAACCTGAACAAATTTATACAAACCTGCCTGACACAAGCAAGGACAGTTTATCAATAGGTGTTTTGCCCTGCATGGCATAACAGTGTTCCTTCTCCAGGGTAATCACTTCTGCATCGCAGCACAAGACGATCTTCCTGTACACAGTCAAGGAAATTCCCAAAGGCTGGAAGAGAGCACTGTACAGTTCCTGGAATTCTCTGTCAAAGGCAACACTCCGAACTTGGTAGGTAACATAAATGAACTGGACAAAGCATATAGCAAACAGGATAAAATTCCAGGAGAATATATCAGCAGCACAGACATCCAGCCAAGCCCAAACGGAAGAGCAGAGAAAACCCAATCCAAGTAAGCTGAAGACATAGAGAAGACCAAAGAATCCACTTCCACCCATGAAGCCCACAACAAAGAGAATACTGGCTAGGTGGTAGATAGATCCCTCTGCCTCATGCTTCCAGGTGGTACACACAGGATGTGCATATATCAAAGTTTCCCAAAAACTTGCATTTTCTCCCATGGCTGGAATAATCTGTCGATTCAGCTGAACCTTGGAAATTTTTTATTTATGAGATGCAGGTAGCAAGGTCCTTTGCTTTTCCATTCTTGCAAACTCTTCTCAATGATCACATATTATCAGGGTCTCTGTTCAGTAGTGAAGTTGCGCTTAGACTTCCAGCAACCAGGCAGCTAATGTTCTCAATGCTGTTTCTCATCAGTTCACGCATTGTTTTGACTTTGGTCATGTCATCTGTAGCTTCATCTGATCTGGACAAGTGAAGAAAAGGTGAATTACTTATAAAATTATTTTCATCAACTATCAAAGCTTTTATTGTGTAAAACCACTGAGTGCATTACAATCTTCCAATTCCCCTTGCAGCTCCGTGATTCCAGGATCAAACCTTAATATTCATTCAACTGAAATCCTGTTTCTCTATCTATGAACATTGCCACAACCGTTGAACCTCATCCATGTAAACATGTACCTGCATTCACACATCCTGTGATAAGCCTTTGCACAGCCTCACTGTTGAGAAGGTAGTTGCATTTGTTGGTTCTGAAACTTTTCCCTGAAAACCTTAACATCCTACTGAGCCTTTCAACAAGAAGAGACAGTGAAGTCTTGTTCCTTGTTCACCTCCTCCATCTCACTGTGGATTTCAGTCTGTTTTCTGCTGCTCTCTGTTCCTGGAAACAACAACCTACATCCCCAAACACCACAATAAGGGAAACCCAAGTATCACAGGGGGTGGTCTTTTCTACTCCAAGGTTTTTACCTGAAAAACCTGCCATATATAAGGAAGACTATAAAGCTTAAAAGCATCTTTCTACAGATCGTGTTATTAGAACGTGAAGTAAGTGGTCCTGCAAAATACTACTCAAAGGACATTTACAGAGCAATTTCATAACATTCAAAGTTCTACCTCATATAATTTCAGGCCATGGACAGGGCATTGAATAACTTTATTGCTCAACACTCTAAAATGTGAAACGTTATTTGTTTTCATATGATAATGTACTGCTAAGAATTTTAAAAGGAAAACACAAAACAAAAAAGCATGAAAAAAGCCAAAATACATTAAAAAAAACCCAAACAAAATCAGCTTCTTATGTCTATCTTTTAAAATAAAAATAGTTGCTTCTAAGTGAGATTACACATGGTAGAAATTGCAAAGCCAGAATCTATCAGTGGTGTAATCAGGATTGAAAGCATCCAAAGTCTTTAACTGTCTGGTTCTTTTCCTGGCAAAAGAGCAGGAAAGCTAAGAAATATCTTGCCGTCTAAATTATTACATTTTCTAGAATATCAAAGCTGGCTTTTTTTTCCCCCCAAGAGCCACAGAAGTCAATACTTAAAAGCACTGCTGTTGCAGTGAAGCATCCAAAATTATTCATCAAGGATTTCAGTGATGCTTCTTTTAAAGTGACAGGTCTAAGAAATTAATAAAGTAAACTTGTATCATATTTCTGATCTGCCACAGCCAACATTAATTCCATGATTGAAAAACACTAGTGCTAAATAGAGACATAAAATCCTAAACAACTGAGGAGTACAGTTCAAAACAAGTTAGGAAGAGTCTCTCCCTCTGTGGGAGTGGTGATAGGAATGTCACTGACCCATAAAAACATGACATCTAAAGAGCACAGAACCACTCCAAATTAAAATGGTCAATATCCTCATGCAGTGGAAGAATAGCATTACAGGAATAAGGTAGTTTATAACTATAACCTTTTCAGTTTGTCTCTTTACCCAAATACTCCTCTCTAGTACAGGACTCCCCTCAGACGTAGGATTTATCCCCTGGGGACTGGGAGATGAGAGCTGTATCAGCTGTGAAGAAATAATCTAAGCATGGTAAGAGCACAAGGAATTTTAGGTTGCAAGGAGTCAAGGGGCAAGATTTTTTTTAACCAAAAGAAAATAAAATTGGAACATGCAGTTCCCAAACCTTGTGTTCTGAACCCAGTCAGCATTTCCATTTCATGGTCAAAAATTTGTAGCAGAAATTTTTTGCTTGACTGATTATTTAAAGCAGAATCACTGATAACAGTGATTTTTGGATTATTGTTAATACTTTTACTCTGCTGCCAACATTTTCTCTGAACAGTTCTACTGAAGACCCTAATTTCTAATAAAAGAAATAATAAAAATCAGTGTTTTGAAGGGAACCATGACTGAGAAGTTACATGGGAGACTACATGCCTGCCACAAACAAAACCACTGCAGATCAGTATTGTAATTTGCTTTACACTACCAGTGTCTTTTCATCCTGTAAGGTCACACATTATAATAATTTGACACAATGTTATAATAATTTCACAAAACTTATGTTCAATTTCCAATTTGCTTATTGCATTCACAGTCTGCCCACACCACAGCTCACAGCATTGCTGTAAAACAGCTATTCATGACAAGATGAGTCAAGATAATTTGGAAAAAGCAGCACACCACTAGAACACAGATAGAGGGTCACCATACACAAAATCAAAGGCCTGGGAAAACTGTTCTGTATTCGTAACTGTTTATTTTAAGAATGGGACCTGTTCTTCAAAACCACTTGTGTGTAAAATTCCCACTGTGCTGGCACAGAATACAGCCATACCAACCTAGCCCTCTCCTGAGCTACAGAAGGCATGCAGGCAAAACCAAACCCTCCAAAAATATTGACAAAACCTACTACTGAATGGAACTGGTTTCTAAAGGTTATGCTGAAGAGCAGGCATGCCTGCTGCCAGTGAACTGTTGGCAGAATGAGAGGATGCACCTCTTGTAGTTTTAGTTAAACGAGAAAGATTTTTAGTGAATTTTTTCATACCAGCACGTGATCTGGACCCTTGGGGACTGCCCAAGCTGAATCAGGGAAGGGCTGTCCCCAGCATCCCCAGCAGCTCAGGACCTGCCAGAAAGGCAGGTCCCTGAAATGACACATCCCAGGAGCTCAGAAGACAGGGAACAAAAGACCGAGTGGTTCCAGAACTCTCTTTTTCTCCTGGGTGTAGTTGCTGAGGGCAAGGACCACCACAGCCTCTGCACCAGGCCCTTTGAAGAGTCACCCTGCCCCTTGTGGCACCGACCGCTATTGGAGCGGCTTTCACAACATTCTCATCTTGCCATTTTTTTTTTCTTCTTCCTCACTGGGTCCTCTTCACAGTATCTTTTGTTTCTATCTTGACTGGGGGAGGGAATATTTAAAAGAAAGGAGGAGGGTTCATCTCATTAGAGATCCTGTCTCCTGGAATATATATTGTTATTCAATCAAGAAAGCATCTCTTCTTAAATCGAGAATTAATTCTAATATTTGTGAGCTAAAAACTGGTGGTGATTTTTATTATGAGGTATTAAATAGAGCGGAGACAATAATAGGTATGGGCCTAAGAGCAGTAAAATTTCTAATTTTGATGGGTATTCAGTACTAGATAAGACCTTTCGTATTTTTCTTTATAGTTCCTACAAGTCCAAAATTTAGATTCTTGAGGGCTTCAGAACAGTCACTCTAATTAAGCCATTCATTCACTGCAAGCAAGCCTAGGGGGGGAGAAAAATCCCCCAAACCAAAACAACCAAACAGCTGTGAGTCATCCCCTATAGCAGCAGAAGATTATCAAGTCTGTAAGTACCTGAAGGGGACACCATCTTTTCACTGAGCTGCTTTGGCGTTCGTAGCTGCCAGGACAGAGAACATGCCAATTTGCATGGCTTTGTTTGATGTCCTGCTTCAGTTGTCCTGACTGTGGTGAACAGTTATTGCTACAAGTTCATTTGACAGTAATCATCATATGAGCAGGAAACTGCATTTAAAGCGGTTTATATTGGATTATAAACCTGAAAAACTGCATCTTCCCAAGTAAACATTGAATACTTTCTACTCTGTCCCCTGCCTATGGAGAAGAAGGAGCACCATGCACAGCACAGTCTCTGCCATGTGACTGCCATATTCAGTATAACACACCTTGACATCTGTAGGCTGCCAAAACCAGAGGTTCATGCAAGATGAGTCCTCCCAGCTCAAGAAGCAACTGTGCCCTGCCAACACAGGCTGAATTACTGAGATGCTTCAGAGTGTTTTGCCCCACCACACATCCCACCTTCTCCAGTGTTGCAAAAAGTCAGCCCAGGCTAGAGATGTGAGCAATATACAGTGGCGTGGACTTCTTTAAAATAAACAACAGCAGTGCTGGAAGGACTAAATTGTCATCAGAAAGTGTTAAAATCATTTACTGCTTTGAAGCTCCAGTGAACTCATTGGAGTATTTCATTTGTACTCTACCAAATAAATACCTACCAGCAATTTAAAACTTCATATAAGCAGTATGCTAAACCAGTCAAAAGAGAATGAATTTATATTGTAATTTAAATGCACATAGTACAACCTTCCCCTCTTCAAATGGGTATCTCCCCTATACATTGTAGTATTCCCACAAAGCATTAACAATTATGTACATTTTTAACCTGCTCTAGAACTGTGTACTTTACCCTATTTTTGCCACTGATGACTCAAATTCAAATTCTGAGAAGCTCTGAGTGTTAGTTACTGTGTCTGGATGACAATAATTCCTGTGAAAAATAAACCTTAAAAGCCCTGAGGCTGCCAGCAGTTTTCTCTTTGGTCTTTTTAATTAAGTCAAAAATAAAGCTTTTCAGAGTTTGAATACTCCATTCTTTAGTTGCCTTATCCCAAGTATTCAGAAAGAAAGCCCTCAGCACTTTCACACTGTACAAGTTGACGGGCTATAGAACTGTACATGCTAATTACGTAACTAGCCTCGATGAACTGTTTGCTACAGGTTTGTAAACAAGAAAAGAGTTTCCTTTACAGCATACACATTTTCATGCACAAAATGAGATTATGCTGGATTTAGCAGGATTTGTCTCACTACAGTGTTTATGTTTATACATGAGCTAGCGGACACAGCCTGGCTCAACAGTGCAGCAACTCCACCACAAACAAGGCAGTCCCTCCAGCCAAGGGGGGCCCTCCTGGCCTTGATACGCCCCACTTCCAGGGGGATGAGCTCCAAGCACCCCCTCTAGGCTGGTAAGTTACATCTTTTAGATTATAAAAAGAAACTGCTGCTTAATTTTAGTAAATAATTTTACATGCAATGTAAATGCATACATCTGTTAATGTACCCTTTCTTTCCATTGCCCCTACATCTCTGTGGCCCCTACTGACACCTATTGCTCTCGATGGTTGTTTATGTAACATGCTTTCCCCAAGCTACTTTGCTTCTGCAGTTGTCACGTGGGGTTAGATACCCAAAGGGACCAAGACAACCCAACTCTTAATTGCAATGCAGTGTCTAACTCACTGCACAGAGGAGCATGGACCTACACAGAGCTATGGCTATGAACCTACAGGCAAGTATGGGCAGATAAATAAGGTATTTCCAGTGATAATCTGTCCTTGAACCCACGTCAGGCTCAAAACATGCATACAGCAATTAGGACAGTAACTAACAACACAGGCTAGCTTACCTTAAACTTTTTGAGACTGTATGCTAGAGAAAGCTGTAATTATAATACTGAAAAACTCAAGGTTTTCCCAAGAAAACGAAGTCTGCCCAATACAGAGAAGGGTAGCCTCATTGCAGTCCATAACATCTGTTCAGGAAGATGGAAGGAGGATGAGGAAGAAAAGGACTTGCCAATCCAAAAAGATGAAGGTATCAAGACAATCAGTCACTATAAAAGTAGATATATTCTACTATATAGAATTCTACTATATAGTACTATATTCTACTATATTCTAATATATCTACTAAAAGTAGATATATTCAGATTACAAAGACACACAAGCATACATAGCAAAGGTAATTAGTTAGTAGGATGACTGTAAAGATTTCCTTTGCTGGGAATTAAGGAAGTCAGGATGCTGTCTGGTCCCTAAAATAAATCTGAGTGTGCTATTATTAAAAAAATAATTGATTTACTATGATTCCATTTTTTATTCCACAGGAAGTCACATTAAATGATTGCAACAATGTCTCATGGACTTTTGTCACGTTACTTGATATAAAGAAGTTGTAAATACCTAGAAAGTTATATAGCTGATCTTTCTAGTGAAATCCAGAAGCCTATCCCAGATACAAAGACCTATTTTAGACAACAGAAAACACTGAAGACAAGTATATCTCTGAAATTATTCCTCCTATAGACCTAATAAATGAAACCTTCATCCAGGTGCAGCCAGCACCACTTCTTGTGAATGTTTTTCGAAGGAAGGGATGTGTTATCAATGAATGCTTTACCGTGAAACATGTCTGCAACCCCAGAAACCAAGCAGCAGAATCCCACTCCCTGGGTGAGTGCCCTCATTGCAGAATGAAGAGCGACTGTAGTGCAGTTCTCGTCTCCCTTCTGCACAACATCACAGCTTCAATGAGAAGGGCAGCAAGTGACCCATCCACATGAGTTAAAATGAGTCATTGGGAGCACCCTCATGGGAGGAGGGAAGACGGATTTGCACTCCCTCGGGTTGCAGAAGGCATCCTGTGTCTCACTCATGTCTCATCATTATGTCCCACCCACTGGATCAGTGCCCTCAGTGGAGGCTGTCACATGGAAGGGAAAGTACCTCAGGCTTAGGAAAAGCAGTCAAACCACACTATTCCTAGTCCTTCCAGTATCCCCTGGGCTGCAATTGCCAAATTGAACCCCAACCCCCAGATCATCAATGTGAAGTGATACCTTCCTGGAGAGCAACCTTTCTGGGAATGCTCAGAGCTACAAAACAAGCCACTGGGGCATGTGGTGCTTCACTGCCTTCAGGGCAGCTCTGAAAAACAACCACCAGCTGAGGAGGACTTTTCAGGGCCAAAATTGTACTCTGGTCAAGCAGAATTGAGGACATCACGCTCAAGGTTGTTCAACCAAGCAGCCCCTTCAGTCAGCTGCTGCCCAATGTCCCCAGTGTCACCCCAATGTCATCTCTAGATTGAAGTCAATGGTCTGCTTGAACGACCCACCAACAGCACAAGGCTGGTGACTGGGTGTCCTCCTCACCAAGCTGGGCCTGACTCCCAATCTCCCTGCTGCAGCAGAGGCAGTACTGCTGTCTCCAAAGCACAGTTCTTCAATGGGAGACGTTTCATGGGACTTTGCACTTACTGACCTTTCAGCTGTTTCTGCTTACAATTTGCTCAAATTCCTACTAATCTTTTTAAGAAGTGGAAAAAAGCTGGGTGGGGGGAGGCCTCGAGAGAAAAAGAAAAAAGCCACAGTAATAGAGAACAGTTTAAGGTTCATTAGAAGCACTGCATACAGTGAAGCTGCTATTATTTAGTCTTTAAATATTTAAAAACCAGCTAACTATACACAGCTTACAGTACTTCAACAATTCCTCATTTATCAGTGTAAAATATACAATGCAACTCTCTGTGGTTGCAAAACCAATATTGAAGATGCTATTTTATCATCTGAAATGAAAAAATAAATTACCTATATTCTTCCAATTTGAATCAGAATTGATGAACCACAAGTACATGTGGTATTTCTGCCAAACTAGGAAATATAATCCCTTCTCTCCTTTTTTTAAGATCTTCTGCTCCTAGGAAATATGAATATGGAATGACAGTCAGACATTTTTTAAACTAACTATAGATTGCTAGCACTTGGATAAATTTGAGCAAGGCTCCTGTAAATTGAGCAGCATTGGCCAAAAAAATAATTCAGGGAGTTTGTTTTACTGTGTTTTATAATAAGTATTTTATATTTTATAATTAAAGTCAAGTACAAGCTCAAGCTTCTCTACAGTTCAGCTTCTAAATTATAATAGAGAAAGCAGCCACAATGCATATTTCACAAGTGCTTTAAAACTGTGTTCGTGAACTACATCTGAACTCTGCAGAATTCAGCTCAAATGAATTTGTATGGTGTAGTAGTGCCTTTGGATGGGAATGTATTCCCATGAAACTAACCACCTGACGTGAACTTAATTTCCCAAAAAAGAAAGAGACTTGGTTCATCACACCATCCTTGCACATACAACTGGATTTCAGAGTTGTGCCATGAGCCCTGCATTCAAACACATAAATAGCACACTGAACCACAAAACATCACATTTATATACCCTGGGAGCTCTAAACCAGAGTGAAATGCAGTGAAAGGTATCAACTATGCCCTAATGGAGCTACTGAAATTATTTATCATTACAGTTTGTGTACAGTTCTACAGGAACGCGTGTCATATGGCTTTACATACAAAGGAGAAATAGGCAAAAGCAAGGACACAGCACAGGTTTAGCATCACTTTCATTAGTTTTCTACAAGAGCTAGAAAACTCTTAGTTTATCACATAATAGAATCACAAATAGCTGCTTTGTTAATTATACAGTATCTGACTTTTGTTTGGGCAACAGTGGCATGCCCAACAACAGGTACTCCATGATCATCTGGAGATACTGAAAAGAGCTCTTTTTTGCAAAGCAGTGGAATGCACTAAAATGATAAAACACAGAGTTCGTGTCAGGAACCACAACTGAACCACAGTTACCATTTTTTTCTGTTTCACTATCTATTCTCCTCACTGGAGGACTTGCTGTGTAGTTACTATTTTGCAGGCAAGACATTTCTTTAAAACTTGGCATTTTAAGCTACTTTATTACTTGGCATCACACGGATCTTTGTGGAAAGCCTGAACAGCACCAATTCTGCAGATGTGGAAAACATCTCTTGTTTTGTTGTGGTCAGTGAAGACATTCTAACTTGTATGCATATAATCATATTCCCATGAAACAAAAAAGTGGCAAGAAGCCCCACTTCTGGAACCCAGACTTCATTAATGACATCTTTGTAATACTATCAGGTGGTCCATAATTCAGTATTACAAGAGGTCAGCTACATAAAATATTTGCCCATAAAGTAATTGACAGCCTAAACGCACACAAAGCTTTGCAGAGTAGATGAAGGAAAATGTGATAAAATAATACGGTTTGGAAGAATATGTTTGGAGAAAATATTATAGTTTGGGGAAAAGAAGTGGTTTGCGTCGCTCGTTCCGTCTTTGGAAAGAAGCAACTGCAAGCGCAAAACCAGAGCTTAATTTCAGGTTTCATCTACTCTTACCATTTTCGATTGAGAGAGGGAAGACCCAAATAACGCCAGCCTACGAGGCAAACCCCCCGCCGGAGGAAGAAATCCCCGGATCCCGAGCTGCTTTTGTGACAGTAGAGACACTCTCCGAGCCAGCTCTTGTGTGAGCGGCAGCAGCTGCAACCGGGCAGAACCAGAAACCACGCCGTCCACAGGGACAAACCCTGAACCCGAGACAGGCAACGCAGAGTCCCACTGCAGACAGAGCCCTCTCCAGGGGCGGCGTGCCGCGCTCCCCTAAAAGGGGACACGGCAGAGCTCTCCAACTTCCCGCCGGGGCTGACTGGGGCGCGCCGGTGACCGGGGCGCGCCGGGGAGGAGGGAGGGAGCGCTCCCCTCGCCGGGCAGGACCTGCCACACCCGCTGGGGACAGCCCTTGGGGCGGGCAGCCCAGCCCTGCCCCGCCGGCCGCTCCCGCTGCCCCAGGCGGGTGTCCCGGAGCGCGGCGCTCCCGGCTGCGCTCCCGGCTGCGCTCCCGGCTGCGCTCCCGGCTGCGCTCCCAGACTGGACAGCGCCGGCGGGGGCGGGCGGAGGCAGCGCCGGGGCTTCAGCCCGCCCCGGCTCGGCTCGGCCCCCGCCCTGCCCGCGCTCCTTACCTGCGGAAAAGTTTGCCTGGCTGCCTGGCTGCCGGCCGCCCGGGACGAACGGGACGGGACGGGGACAGCCCGGAGCTGCCGCTCCTCGCCGGCGGTGGCGGCCGCGCGTCCCCCGGCGGGCACGGAGCCGCGGCGGTGCTTAAAATAGGCGGCGGCGCTGGGAGCTGCGGGCGGCGCCAGCGCCGGGGCCGGCACGGATCGGGAGCGGGATCGGGAGCGGCAGCGGGAGAGGGAGCGGGAGCAGCGCGCAGGCGCCTCCGCCGGGCCGGGGGCTGCGGGAGGGGCCGCCCGTCCTGTCCGTCCCTTCCGTCCCGTTCCGTCCAGCCCGTCCTGTCCGTCCCGTCCCGCCCCGGCCGCGGTCGGTCACGCCGCGGGGCTCCCGCACTGCCCGTGGGCGCCGAAGGTGCGGGGAGCCCTCGGGGACGGCGGAGCCCGAGGCGTGGGCACCTTGGAACCAGGTGCGGGCTGGGACGGGCACGCCAAACCTGCCGCTCCCCGCCTGCCTCGGGAAGTCTCCTTTGGCGCGGCTGTCGGGGGTTAAACTGTCTGCAGCTGTTGGTTTGCAATAAATGGTATTACATTTTTCTCTCACCTGCTCACCCCAGCGACGTGGTTCTTCAGAAGGGAGATGCGCGTCCTCGGGGTCGCCTTCACTGCATGTCTGGCGCACTTATTCGTGTGTGATCTTCGGTTACTTCGGTTCCGAACAAGCAAATGCCTCTCCAAGAGCACAGCAAGAAGTGGCAATGCATAAGCTTTTCAGGGTACTGGCCACGCATTTGTTCTGGTGATCTCTTCGTGTCTCGGAGAGAGGAGATTTATTGATGAACGAGGAGGAAGAGGAGGCAGATTTACAAGCTGTTTAGAAAAAAATCACAGCATATTGAACATGCAACTCCTGTTACTACAGAAGCTATCTCTCAGTAACTGGAGCATAAGCAATAGTATGTTTTAAATAGGAAGTGTAGAGAAGCCTGTGTGTGTGCTGATGGCCAGCTCTGAGGTCCCACAGTAGGCTGATACTGTGCAGCAGGATGATGCAGGGCAATGCACTGACCTGACCTTCTCCAGAAATAAAAGGACAGAGGAACTTGTCCTACTCCAGATAGAGGGTTTAACAATTCTGTGAACTTGCTTTCCCAAGGAGGTTCTTTATTTTCAAAGATTTTTTTTTTTTCCCCTCCATATTTGCCAGGGAAGAAGATACATTTTTGAAATAACTGATTCTCCTAAAACCTGAGAAAGCAAAGAGTCAGAGCACTTTAAGCTATCTTGAGTTATATATATTCAAATCTTCATTATCTGATTGCAGTACTTATATTTATTATTTTTGAGAGAGGAAAATCTCATATATAAAATTATAAATCTATACAAGTGTGTATTAAGGTTCTTGTAGTTAATTAAACACTTAAAGGGCTTTGCAGTGTAGTTCCAACATGTACCTTTCAGGTATGCTTTGCATATGCTATTTTACAACTTGTTTAATTTTAGCAGTATCATTTGAGAGATGTCTCTCCTGGCAAAACTGAGATAGTACTGATTCATAATTTTTCCCCCTTTTTGTTCTTTATACTTGGGTGAAGTTGAAAGCCCTTATTCATATTTATCCCTAGTTGCATTAGACATGAATTTGCCCATTATATTTACTCTTCAGTGGAATGCTAGCAAAGGCATGGGGAAATACATAATAAAAGAAGAATCCTAAAGTTTTCAATTTGATCTATGTGTCTACTGAGGTTACATTATTCTAATAAACCACTGTTGTGTCAGTTAAAACATGTTCCTCCCAATCATCATAAAAGAAGCAACAGAATATTGATGGCATATCTGAAACTTTTTGAGTTGTACTTAGTTGGAAGCAATGGTCAGCATAATTCTTCACAGATATATAAATCACCAAGGAACAGCTCTACTCTTATAGTTTTTATTTTGATTTAGTGAATTATCTGATAATACACATCAATATTCTCCAGTGCTATAAGACTGAGACTACAAATCACCTTCTCAATCTAGCCTTGGAAATCAAAGCTGGTTGAGAGATCCAAGGGAGGCAGCATTAAAATGGCAAAGCCACCATGTGGTACTAAAGGACTAGCACTACCCAGTTGTGCTTTGAACCAGCCACTTGAGTCATCAGACTACTCTGATATTTTTAAAACTGCTTGTTGTACTTATATAATATGGCTATTTTTAAAAGGTCAAATAATATAATAAATGTAAACCCAAATTATAACCACTATTATTCTTTGCAGCAGTATGGCAAAATATAAAGGTCATACTTAAAGGTAGGCTTACGAGAAAGCCTGAGTTGAGACTCAGAAAGCCAATAGTCAACTCAAGAAGCTGTAGGAGACTTTGCTGCCCTGGGTCAAGAGAGGGGCTTAGCTGTGGCAAACACTTTGCACAGAGGGTGAGAAGGCAGTTAGCCAAGGGGCCAAAAGGACCAGCTAGAAAGGGATAGCAAAAAGGGCAAGATTAGTTCCAGTTGGGCTGGACAGGAACCTGAACTCTTGAACAGGCATCTTTGGGCCAATCCCACTGCTTAGCCATGAAACTGGATGCCGTGGGCTTCTGACTGCTTATAAACATCTCTCTTCTCATATCTACTAGTAGATTTATGGGAGTACCTCAGATGCACCTACATCTGGACATGATTCAACCTACAAGAAGACTGGCAGCTCTATAAAACATGAAGATTGTCTTGCTGTCAGGTTCTCCTCCACAGCCCCATCTCTAGATCTTGTAGTATTGCTGCAGCCAAGGCAGCACCCAGAAGTGCCCTTATGGTGTTGGCACCAGAATTTCCCTTGGGTGTGCCAGCAATTCCTCCCAGAGAGAGGAAGCTGAAAGCTCAGTGTATGATTTCACCATTTAGAAAACAGCCCCATCTATTTCCTCAGTAACTGCTTAAGAAGACACTGACTTACAATGCCTTCTGCATTGTCTCTGAAGTAAAGTAATGGTGTTCCTTACATCATGCTGTACTCTAGGGGGAGAAATTATCAATAACTGTTTAATGGGAACATTTTTTGTATTTTCTTAAACTTTTAAAAATGTTTAATGCATCTCTACTTCATTTTTCTTCCACTGCATTGTCCTTGGTCAATAAAAATAAGTTATGAAGCTGGGGGACATGGTAGCAGGTGATATGATGAATTACCTCTTTTAAGAAGCGATGTTCTGTTCCACTATGGATGTAATGTTCTTCCCAGGTAGTTGTAAGAGGGCTCTTCTGTAGGAGCTCTTAGTCATTTTAGAAAGAGAATGAAATTCTCTGTGTACTTTGAAAAGGTTTTACCAGACTTTTGTATAGCTGAGTTCTAATGAAACCCCTCCCTTTATTTGTGGTTACAACTGAAGTAAGCAGAATCAGGATTGCAGTTGTGTAGTAAACTAGTTTTTATTGCTAATTCTTAGAAGCAAAACAACAACCAAGTCATGTCATAACAAATACAATACTGTAATTCAGAACTGAGAAAAAAATTCAAATTGGAGACCTTTTATAAAATGTTACCTGTGTTATTCAACTAACAGCATTCCCTGCCAGGTACAGATCAAATAGTTTTAATTTATAGTTTTAATGCAGTTTTTATGGATCATTAAAATAAAATGCTAAATAGTACATTTAAGTTTTTGTCTTTGTTATGGAAAGGCTTTCAGGTCATCGACTTGAAATTGAGTATCTTTGTACCCTCCACTGCAATTAAGGTGGAGAGCCTTCGTTGCTTCACTGCCCAGGTTTCCGTAAAGCAGGGTGTGGGAATCACAGCTCCCTGAGCAAGCTACCTCACACCCTGAAGCAGCCTAACCAGAGAGAAGATTTCTCCTTCTGGAAATTGGTTCTTCTTCCCAACCTGAGCACAGTTCAGACACCAGCATCTAGGAGAGGTGGAAAAAATATCCAGTGTAGGATTTAGCTGTTACAAAAATATGTGAATCCCAGTCAGTTGCTGCTGCTGGAGAAGAAGTTTAAGTTCACTTAGTGAGTGCTTTCCTGGCTTTAGATTAGTAGAGGGCCCTCCACTGTGGTTTCTGCATGTGGCCAGAGTCACTCTGCTCAGGGCATTTTACACAGCCCATTCTAATTCAGTGGCGGTGCTGGACTGCAGCGGAGCCAGGGACAGGCTCAGAACCTGCTTCTCTCACCCACAAAGGTTAGAGCCTTTCATGAATTTCATCTCTCATTGAATGTAGGAACCAGAGAATGCTCCAAGATTTCTGTGGGACAAAAAAAGGGGTGAAAAAACCATATGTGTTGAAAGCCCAGTGTTCAGAGAATTCAGTGTGGGAAAGACCTGCATTTTCTCAAGACTGCTTCCACTTTGCAGCTAAATACAGTTTAATGCCAAGTATAAAATCAAGTCTGGGAAGCTAGCACTAAAGCTGGACTGTGTGCCAAAACAACTGCCCCATGGCAGCACTGTCTCATTCAGATACATCCCACAGATGCTGTTTGGATGGGTGCTTTAACCAGGAGACTGTTATGCCAAAAGTGGGCTGCCCACACAGGGGAAGGATGTGGCTGAATCATGGCTCTGTCAGATGAGCTGCTTCATTGGGCTGATGTTTGTTGGCATCACTGCGGAACTGTAGTTTAGTTCATCCCTCGAGTAAGGTGTCTGCTCAGGAGTGAGAATATAAAGTTAAAAATACAGAATGTAAATCTAAAAGCCCTTCAAAGCATTATGTAACTATGGAAAATATGAACTGTGAAAACGCAAAGTTTATATTATAGTCAGGCAAATAAAGCAGGTACTTTCCATCACGAATGTTTAAATACTTCAGGAATGGAGATGGTTTCTCTTACCAGTATTTGATACTCTCTCTTGTTGAAGTTTCGAGCTGTCATCAACCTTCTACTGGATGTTGTTCGAAAAAGGAAGGAAACCTCTAATTCCCAGCATAAGTTTCCGTGTCAAATATCTCAGCAGTTACATAAAGTTTTCAATAGCTGTTAGATTTACACTTCTTATTTTTAACTTTATACTCTCACTGCTCATTTTGCTTTTTCACCTTCTTCCAGCTCACCCTTCATCTATTCCCAGAAGTCCTTCTGTCTCAGTCCTTACCAGTCAGGCTACTCTCACAAGCATTAAGAATAGATAAAGATATTTTCAATAAATTATTATCTTTGCTTAGGAAGATCCAGATGACCAGATGTGCTAATGCAAGAGATCTGTGTGCCCGGGAGAGCCCATCTTCTTGTCAAAATCAAGTTTGGACTAGTTCAGAGTCACACCAATTTCAGTTGACACACGTACAATGTCACCTCTTGTTTCATCCACTGTAGCTCTCCTTCTCCATGTTAGGAAGGTACATCAACAAAAATGTGTTACATTAATTGCAGGTGGAAACTGTGGGTAATGTATGTCATGGAGCCCCATCAGAACAGATCTAAGGTGAGTGCTAGTAGGCAGGTTTGCCATGAAATCTTATGCCATGAAAGCTTATTTATTAAAAAAAAAAAAAAAAGCCTCTTCCTCAAATCAAACTTTTTGTCTTAGACTATTCAAAGAGAGAAAAATCATGTAGTGTACCAAGCTGCTGTAGCCTCAACTCTATGTAGGTACAGGAGAAAAGCACATGGAGAATTCTGCACCCAGTGAGGTGCTGCTGGAGTATGGAAAAATCATTGCAAACATCTCTTCTTGCATATCGTTTCACTAGTTTAGTTCTAGACTTTTCTGCCAAGGTTTTTTCAGTAATACTGAATTGTAGGACTGAATTTCACCACATACACCACATTTCTGGTCTAAATGGCTGGACTCAATAATCTTAAAGCTCTTTTCCAACCTAAATGTTTCTATGATTCTGTGAATCATGATCATCAGTACGAAAAGGACTCCAACCCTTTAAATTCTGGTTCCTCTTATTACTAACTACATCCATCATGATCACTGTTCTTGAATTTTGCTTCAAACACAAAGCTTTGCAGAGAGCCACAGATATTAAAAATGCAGTTATATTTAATTCAAAGTTATAAAAATAGGAAATGACCGTTTGCTTTATTATGTTGCTATTGAATTATAAAATGTATATCATCAAAATAAATATTCTTGAAATTACTTCCTAATGAATCACTTACACAATGGGCCTACTCAGTTGTGTCAATGATTAATTATATTATTGCCTTCTTCCTGGAATACAAATGCTTTTATTAAAGCAATCCAAAGACAGTAAGACAACAGATTCATTCTTATGGTCATTCATTCTGTTGTGGATTGATAGAGTATTCCTTTCAGCATCTCTGGAGTGTATCTGAACAGCTGCAAGTGGCTGTGACATAAACGAAAGTTCATGTCACCTTAAGCAGAATGAGATGAGAGACAGTCTATTCATCCAGTTTCAGCTTATCAGTGCACAGTCATTAAATACTAATATTATCTGGAGCACTGTGATAAATACAGAGCGTACTGTGCCAGCTGCAGGCGTCATCAGATGGGAGCCTTTTTACAACATTCTGATGCACTGAGGTGAATTATTCCAGAATATTAAACATTTTGTTAGTTCTCAGCTCCAAGATACAGCTTTAAAAGTCGCCAGCCTCACAGAAAAAATCATTATCACCTAATGCAATACTTACAAATCAGTATTTATGAAGTTCAGCGACTGCCACCATGAAAGAGCCTCAGAAACCTTTGTATAGGTGTCATCGTTCTGCAAGACTGAAAAGCAGTTGCTTATTTGCATAATGGCATTCACATCATTGTTGAAAGATTAAGATTGATTTAATGAAAGTGATCATGGGCAGAAAAAAATGCTTTTGCACTGAATTTAAATAAGCAAATCCTGAGCTTAGGTGTTCCTCTTTGGCTTTCTGGCACAAGGCACATGGAAAACCTTGACTGCCAGCTGTCCTTGGAACCAACAGACTTCATGTCAGTGAAGATAATTAATAATGTTTTTTCTTATACCAAACTACTTAGATAGCAGTAAGCAGATTATTTTAATCTAGTAAGTCAACATGTGCATTTACATAGAAAGAAAGAAGCACTGGAGAATTAGTTTAACATGGTTTATCTTGCGTAATGCAAAGTGACCAATTTACAGACACGGGATATGATGAGGGGTACTAGTAAGTAAGAATGTACCATATGTGGCTGTGGGATGCAATGCCTTCAGGGTATACTGTTTAGCTAAAATGAATGAAAGTTAAAGGAAAAACCAAAATACAATTATTCCATTATGAAGAATATTCAGACAGAAAGAATCCATCTTTTATGTACTCTGCATTAAAATATTTGATTCAAGTGGAAGTTTGGTAAAAAGAAATACTCAGTTAACCTCATATGTAGGCTGCAGCAAAACAAAATCAGTAACTTATAGAAGAAGAAAGTAAAGGGTTTTAGTATTTTGTAAATGTTTTGGATGACAAAAAAAAAAGGCAGAGTGCCTGAACCACAGCTGACTGCATTTGATAGTGCTCTTTTTCTTCAAAGTGCAACATTTACATTGGAGAAAAATGACATTAAAAAAAAAAAAGAAAAGAAGGAAAAAAGAGAAAGAAAGAGAAAGAAAAAAAAAGAGAAAGAGAAAGAAAGAAAAAGAGGAAAGAAAGAGAGAAAGAAAGAGAGAAAAGAAAGAAAGAAAGAAAGAAAGAAAGAAAGAAAGAAAGAAAGAAAGAAAGAAAGAAAGAA
>JAWWTY010000106.1:71925855-71959187 GCA_035222235.1 Margarornis squamiger | reverse complement strand
AAAGAAAGAAAGAAAGAAAGAAAGAAAGAAAGAAAGAAAGAAAGAAAGAAAGAAAGAAAAAGAAAAAGAAAGAAAGATAAAAAGCACAGCAAAGAAGAACACTATTTCCTTCTAGTAACATGCCTCTTTCTTGGTTCAATTCTGCCTTTGTTTTTGCACATGCAGCTCCCTGAATTTAGTGAGTGGCCCCCTGGGCGAGCCCTTCACAAATCCATTATGGAAAAGAAGACTTTTCCTGAGTTTAGGGGAGTTTAGGTGTAGCTCTGGATGAGGAAAGATTTGGGATAGATCTTACTGTTGAAAATTCCCACATGGGGCAAAAGTCACATCCTGTGTGTTTGCACTGACTTTGCCCCTTTCAGCAGCGAGGTCCCATAGCCCGGCCAGCGGGGACCAGGCAGACACTCACTGTGGGTGGCAGGTGGATGCAGGACAGGATGATGGGTGTCTCCCAGCCCTGCGACGTGAGGGGGAGCAGGTCCTGCAGGATGTGTGGCAGGGAGGGAGAGAAAACCCAAGTAAAGGCTCTCCCTGCAGTCTGCGGGGGTCAGCAGCCTGTCTGGGTATGGTGCCACCCTGAGCCGATGAGGGGGAAGGCAGAGGTGCAGACTGCAGTGGAGTGGCCATCTCCTTCTGGTGCCACGCCCTGACTTGGCACCATCTCTGTAGTTCGTTTGGGCAGAGAAGCCCTTCGAAGAGCTACTCAACTCCTTTTGGCAAAATCTGTTTGTCCCTGATACTGCCAAGAAGCCCCTGGCTAGCTGTGCTACGTTATCCTGAAGCAGCAGCTGTGACCAGCTTCCTGACAGAGGAATTCACTTATGTGTTCCCCACTCATCCAGGTAAGGATGAAAAATGATACAAGCATTGAAGAGCTAATCTGTTGTCTGTGTGGTGTGGCAACAAGACAGCTGCTGTTTCCTCAATAAAACTCACCTGGGACTTCTTGTGGCACCAAAGAGCATCTGGCTTCTGAACCATACCCACAGATGATTCCATCCTTCTCACCTCCAGGTGCTCACCCAGACCCTGCCAATATGCAGGACCAGACCGACCATGGGAAACAGCCACTGAAGAAGCAATTGCTGGGTTAATGTTCTCTGTTGTGAATACAGAAGCATATTTCTGTGCCATGGAAATCAGCAGGAAGGTGCAAGCACAACAGAATATGAAAGATTAACTAGTATTGGTATGTCAGGGCTTGGGACTTCTTTTCCCAAAACAGGGAAGCATTTACATGAAGCACTCTGCTCCATATTAGCAGAACAAATTTACTACTGAGCTAGCCTAGTGGGAGGGAAAATCAATACATTAAAGGAGGATGGAGTTCAGAATACATATACTCATACCAGGTACATATATACGAGCTTAGAAAATAAAATGGATAACTATTGAAATTCAATTTAGGGAATTCATGACTTATTCTTTCTGGAAAGTGTCATCCACTTCAGCACATTCCTTTATCTTGTTCTCTCTTAATAAGGATACTGTCTTTCAGTTGAGTTAACTCTACTTGTTGCTTTATTACTTTGAAAGAGGATCTCAATTACTCTTTCCATAATTTATTTTCAGGCATGTTTGCCTGCACTTATAGCAACTGAGAAATTTTTTTCTTTAGTATTTTCTGGCATTATCTTTACAATTTGCAGGATACATTTTGGCTAAACACTTTCAGACAAAAGAGTAACACAGACAGATCTAATTGCATATATATAGGCTAAATTCAATGGGATTGCTCTCAAAAATTAAGCTGTTCAGGAGTATTTATGAAAGTGGCAACTGAATTGTGTTCCTGAAGGCTGAAAATTTGAGAAGGTCATTAATGTGGATTGTCTGCTGTAATGCCAACAGCTGATATATCACTGCACACAAAAAATGAATAAATGCTACTAAAAATTGCACTGCTTTTGCATTTATTACCTGTACAGAAAAATATGTCTGTAGAGTATCTGAGCATGCTCAGATACTATAGTGGTTAGCTGCATATGGAAATCAAAGGGGATTAAATAAAAAAAATACTGTGTACTATTTTTTTCCTGTTTCAGTGCTTTACTTTCTGAAGTAAACATGTGTGGACAGATATATATGAGAGAGCTATCCAAGTTAATTTTCAAATCACAGCCCTCTGAGCATGTTAATTTACTGTGCTATGGTGTTTCTGTCCAACAGTTGTAAAGTGCACATACCTAGTTTAGTGTGGAGATAACTCTGAGCTGTCTGTGCTTGCTTAGTTCCTAAGGCACATAGATGCACTAAAAATCATGTCTAGAAGTTTTCAAGAAGCAAGGTGGAGTTTAGAGGGTTAATATTGTACTTTTAAGTTATTATTTGCAAAGCATTATACCAGAAAAATAAGAAGTGGAAATATAATTTACTATACTACATTTTGCCAAATGGTCTGTGGATTAAAGCAACAACAACAAAAACCCAAGGAAGCGTCACAGCTGCAGAGCTGAAAAATATTTCCCAATGTGCTGATCAACTCATGTTTATCATTAAGAAATACTGTAGCACTGCCTGTAATACACTGAATAACGCAAGATCCAGCTTGAACAGTGTAAGAATCTCATCCTGCTGTAAATTGAAGAGAAGGGAAGGGTGAACTAGTATGAAACACATGTGAAGCATGAACATCAGGCTGGATTTAGAGAGCTGCAAGTTATTTTATGAGCATTTTAAATGGGATATTTTGTAATCTAAGTTAAGATTTTGAGATCTCAGCTAGCTTATATTATAACCCAAGCATCAGCATTAAAATAAAGATCAATAAGTGGTTGAAAATATTTGCAGATAACTTAGTCTCAGTCTTTATCCTCATGTGCAGGCCAAGCAAGCAGTGCTGCAGCTCCTGTTCGGCTCCATAGCCTATAGCTCTGTGCTTAAGGAGTGGCTGATTCTCCTGCTAATGTATCCTGTAAAGTTTTATGCTCCTTTTTGTCAGATGAGGCTCAAATGAAGGAGTATTGAGAAATAAACGGATCATCTACTACACTTCATTAGATTTTATCCTGATCTTTTATATTGAGACAATAATTTAATGCCTGATTCATGAGTTTTGATCTCCCTTCCTACACTAGTGGAAAACAAGCAGGAGAACTCTGACTGTGGTTACTAAACCTTTTGAATCCTGCTGACTTCTTGATCTAGGTGATTTACTCTGTAAATGAGTTTTGGGTAATAAGTCGTATGGAAGATCACCCATTTTATATGTGATAGCTTCCCTGCATTGTCATTTCATCAAGAAAATTTTCTTGGTTGGAGTAACAGCAGTCCTTTTTGCTAGGGAATATTGTTATAGCTTTTATAGATGAGCCTCACCTTCTCAGACCTTCAGTTCTTTGAAAATGTCAACAACAATTGAATAAGGAAAAGCTGGATATGCTGTCTACTTTCAGAAAGGTCCTTCACCAGAAGCTTTTAAGGAAGCAAGGCAGCTGTGTGGCAAAAGGGAAAGTTCATCTGTAGATAAATAATTTATTAAAAGAAAGGAACCAAAAGGTGGGAGCAAATGGTCATTCTTCATGGTGAAGTGAGATTGTTAAGGGGAATCCTGCAAGAAATTCTTACTAGGACTTGTGCTTTTCAACACTGTCATATAGGAAATGGAAGTGGGGTGAGGAACAAGGTTTGCTCATGATATGAAGTTAATAATTTATTCTGGATTGCAAAGATGATTGTGCAGACTTGCAGAAGGAGCCCACTAGATTGAGTGGGCAGTAAAATGACAGATGAAATTGATGTAGACAAATAAGAAGTGGGAAGGGGAAACCAATCCTATTTACATATATGAAAAGATGGGTTGATTGCTTCCCACAGCAGCAAATGCTCTGGGCTGTGACAGATACTGTCATGAAAACTATCCATGCTTGCTATCAGTATGCAGTCTAAGGCAAAGCAAATATTAACAGTTGCCAGGAAAGAAAGAAAGAAAGAGAAAACTGGACATCATCATCATCATGCCACTATGTATGTCTATGATTTCTCATTCTTTGTATTCTGTGTGCAGTTGTGGTCTTTCTTCCTCAAAAAGGTGTAGAGAGACTGAAAATTTTCAAAAAGGGGAAGAAGAATGATCAAAAGTATGAAACTGCTCTGATATGAGGAACAACAAGGGAACAAAACAGTCTGAAAAAGAGACAAGGGAGTAGCAGGGAAGGAGACTGCCCAGAATTTTGTGAAATCATGAAAGGCATTGAAAGAGGGGATCAACAGAACACTCCTTTGGGTAGAGGAATGGGGCACTGGCAGATGAAAGCAGGACAGAACACTCCTTTGGGTAGAGGAATGGGGCACTGGCAGATGAAAGTAGGAAACAGGTTCAGCTGACAGTACAGGAGGTTGTTCCACCCTCAGGGTGTCGCTGGACTGTGAGTTCCTGTTCACAGACATCATGGATGTCCAAAGTTTGCACGGAATCAGGGTGCACAGGACAGGCCCACAGAAAAGAGCTTTGCTAAGTATTACAGAATGCAATGAGTCACTTGCAGACACTGCTGGAGACAAGGCACTACCTCAAGAACCTTTCTGCTCTGATATTGTAAAGAGCAGCTTTGAATGTTTAAAAGAAAACAGAAAAGCAGAAAATTTGTTGGTTTTTTTCTTTTTCTTTCTTTTTTTTCTCTGGGATAAGTCATTCCTGATCTGGAATTTGAAAACAGAAACCTACAGTAAAAAGACAAACATGCTGTTTGACTCTTTACATTTGAGCCTGGTGTTGCACCCTTCCAACTCACCTTCCTTTGTACCAGCTGAGAGCACTCACGAGGAACCCCTTGTTTGAGTAAAAGTCATGGTGGCCACTGTGGTCTCTCAGCATGTTTCCACCACTCAACTGTAGTACAATACAATGCTTTTAAAAGCATTCAGTTTTTTAATAAAGGACCCCTTTGGCCAAAACCACATTAAACATGAGACTGAATCAGCTTGGGAGCTATCAAAAAGTCCTGATCATTTTTATCACACCTACTCAGCTCGGCTCACAGTGCTATCTATCCTTTAGAAATGATCAAAGAAAGTACAATTAAAAATACTGAGCATAATTTCAAGCTGCACAGGAAAACAGATAATACTATGAACTGGAGAAAAGCCAAGCTCTTACTTAGAACTAAAAGCAACCCAATGCTAACTTGGTTGGTTATGCTAAGTGCTAGGCTGTGTTTAACACTGTGTTTTAGCTGCCATTTGTTAGCCCACTATGTTTCCTTTGTGAAGAAGAAGCTTTGGTCTGATCAATTCCATTGCTGCTAACGATGGGCAAGGGATTTTAGAAAGCATCCCCTGAGTACAGAGAGCACTGCTGGGCTGTTTTACTTCCTCCCAGAGTTTTCCTGTGGAAGGGTACGATATAATTCTTTGGCTTTAGCAGTTAATTTGCATCTGTTGCTGTCTCTCATCTGTTCTTCCCCACGCCTGAGACTGTCATACTTTGTCCTTGGCATAATGGGTTCCACTGAGTGTGTGATGTCATGAAGAGGATTATTAGCTTCTAAATTATGACAAGCAAGAGCAGATGAAGTCTTAAAGTAAAAGATCCTATTTCCCTGAAACAATACTAAAATGAAGTTAAATCAGAGAAGAAATTAAAGAAATATGGAGTAAGAGGTATAGACAAAATTGTTTATAATAGCTTGAGTCTTTTTCTGTATAGACTAGATACTCTTTGCACTTTTTTGTTAAATAGACCAATCATTCCTCTGTGAAACAATCTCTTAGAAAATAGTCAGAAAGTCTTCTTTGGGATTAGTGTTGCATATACCAGCATTAAAAACAATTACATAGGGCAGCAATCCCAAACAGTAAACCACTGAGGCTCTTTTCAGCACTTTCTCTTACTGGAATTGACTCTGTGGGTCTCCACTGTACTACAGACATGAGAGAAAACCACTGCCAAAGCCTGGCATGTTGCCTGGAAAGCTGCCTTCACCCTTCACCCATGTTACATGTGGGGTGGGGCAGGTGTGTGCTCTGGCATCATGACTCAAGTGGCTTTTCCTGCAATGTGTTGAGTGTCTGGCTTGTAGGACCCTGCAAAATTTAAGTATGGGCAGGATCCTTTATTCCTAAACTCAATAAGAACATCTGTTTTCATGTCCAAAAGATGGCATTTAATAGATTTATGCACTTAAGTCTAGATGCTTGTATGATAGAATTGGAAATTGTCCAAGTAAAGTTTTCCTGAGTCTATGTCTAAGCATTGCGCTAGGGGGTCTGTAGAGTTAAAACTGGGATAACTTGCCAAAATGCCTTTTGTGGCTCTCTGCGGCACATCAGAGCAAGTGTGGAGTGAGTGCAGGAGACTTTTAATGAGATGTAGGATGAGATCTCTACTATTTCTGAACCAGTGGGAAATATTTTGTTTATTGAAAAGATGAATGTAGAAAACATGAATTCAAAAAATCAAGCTGGTATCAATTGAAAGCCAGTAAACAAGAACTTCACTTTTCAGGTCTTCAAAGCATTCATAAATGGTTTGTGCTGAAAAATCGTCACATGAAGTAAACTCCTACAGCAAAGAGGCAGCACCTGAACAGATGAGCTAAGCTGCCTATGTTCAAAGTAACTCCTTCATCACCCTGAAGTTCATACTCACACCAGTAACCAGAAAGCTTTGCACTACAAAGCTTCAGCTGCTGAAACTTCCTTTGAAAAGAGTTAACTTGGTATTCAATTTTAATTCATTGTTATCTCAGGAAAAAAAGACATTTGAAAAGAACAAAATGCCATCTTGATAAAGATGGCATTTATACTTGTAGTTGCTGGACAGTTTCTATGTTTGTTTGAAGCCACAGGAGTGAATAGAGTATTTGAATAGAGTGAATGCTGTATTTGTGGCAGCAGGGTTATAACGGGTTATAACAGGGTCATAACTAGAAGTTATGAGTAATCTCCTCAGAACAGGGATATTGGTATCAGAAGCGTGACTGCGCATCCATTTTCAAGCCCTGTTCTGGCAAAGATGGTAAAAATAATGCTTTTCTTTTGAAGGGGGGGAGGGAGGCAGCTAATATTTAGGCAACTCAAGTTTTTTCTTGCAGAAGTCTTTCAGCCTTACTGTCCATGCTGTGGATGTCTAGTGCATTTATATGAGCTTAGATCAGGCTCCTATTATGGTCAGGGGAGGCCTAGGGCTGCATCCAAGTGCCCAAACATGGGCACCTATGGCCACCTGAAGTGCCTAGGAGTATCCTGACCAGCTCCTGCTGCCACTACAGTGCACTGTGGTTCTCCTGCCTGGGTTGTATCCACAGATAACCTCAGACATCTCAGATGGTTTACATGTTGTGCTGGTTTTGGCTGAGATAGTTAATTTTCTTCATGGTAGCTGGTGTGGGTCTATGGTTTGGATTTGTGCCAGAAACAGTGTTGGTAGCAGGCTGGAGGTGCACAGGGAATTGGGAGGGGACACAGTTGGGACAGCTGACCCCAAATGACTGCAGGGATATTCCATACTTTTTTTTTTCTTCCTTTTTTTTTTTTTTTTTTTTTCTGTGTGCTACAGAGACTGATAAAGCACACACACTTGCCAGCTGAATTATGTCTGAGCAGGGGGCCCTGGCAGGCTTCATGTAGTCTCCATTCTCTGTTTTGTTTATCCATAATCCTACTTTTTCCTAGTCCCCTTACCCTCCCTCTATTTATGAAAGAAACTGTACTGAAAACTCCCCAGGGAAGTGTAAATCATTGTAGCTTGCTTGAATTTGATTAAGTTAGAAGAATTTATGTTAGGGAAAGACTTTGCCTTTTCATCTTCAGCTGTCATGGATTCCTCCAACTCTGTTTGCTGTAAAACCCCAGAGGTGCAAACTTATACACTGAAACAGTATTGTGTAGTTTATTCAGATGGTTAAGATTTATCTGTTTAGTATAAATGACAGATTTCTGTTCAGAATTTATTAGGCTTAAGGGTTTTGAGAAAAAAATATTTTCTTTGTGATATTTTGATTAATTCTGATGTGACGTGAAAGTCGTCATGTGTCTTCCACACAACACACCGCCATATTAGATGAAATAAAGACTTGGAGAGGAGTAATGAATGTGTTCTCTAAGAGAAATAGCACTGCTCTGGAAAAATATTCTTTGTGGAACAGAGGCATCACAGCCTTTAAGACATAATTTTTTGGGTACGTAAAATACAGGGTCACTTTTTCTGTTTCAGTATAATGGAATCCTGTCAGGAACTATGTGGCACAATTTTTCTTTTTCAGGTTTTAACACATTGCTAAAGAAATGAAATTTTTTGCTTATGACAGAGGCAGTTGCAAATATTTCACTATACATGAAAATAACACTAAGATTGGACAAATCTGCAAAAGATATTGTTAGCAGAGCTGACAATAGCAGTTAATCTTAACATTTGTTTTGCAGCTGGCAAACTAAAAGATATTTTCCACTTCCCTCTGAAGATGTGCCCATGAGGTTCATTGTAGCACTATCATAAATGGGAAAGAATGAACTAAAAATGGGATGGTATAACCTGAATTGTCTGAAAGGCTTAAGAGAAGAGAAACCTTCCAGTAGACTCCTCATAACTTTGTCCTGAGCATCTTTAAACTGAGCTCGATGCACACGTGGCTCCCAGTAATGTTACTGGGAAATACAGCATGGTGGTAACAGCATCCTATTGCCTGTTTTACTGCTGGAATCATTCCTGCCTTTCCCTGCATGTCCATGGCACCCACAGCATCACTACTCATTCTGATAGGAAAGGCAGCCCTCCCTTCATGAGGTCAGGTGGCCACTGGTGGGAGGAGGTGAGAGATACCCAGGCCCTGGGTATGATGCCTGAGCACAGCAGGGCTCAGCTGCCATGGCTGGACCACAGAGCCCTGGGATGTTGGTGGCTCCTGTGCCACTGCTGTTGTGGAGCTGTGAATCAGGCTTTGTTTCCTGAAAAATGGAGGAGGCTGAAACCCACAATTTCTCACTACTCCTTGCAGATTGGAGTTTTCCCTGCTGCTTCTGTCTGAGGCTGTAGGGGAAAGGGAAGCCAAAGCGTGCAGAGTGGGAGAAAAAGAAAGCGTGCTGCCCCTGTGATGCCGACCCATTGCATATAGTAGCTGTAGAGTGGTCAAAGCCAGTTTTTATCCACTGGACAGGCACATTTGAAGATGAGACTTACAACAGGGCAAAAGCTTGCAGCCGAATATGAATTTAGGAAGACTGAAATTTAACTGCTACAAATCCAGCAGAGGAGACATGGGGACATATCTTGATCTAGCAAAACTGTCACTGCAGTTAAAATAATAAGCAAGAGGTCACTGACCATGAATGGAGGCTGAGAAATATTCCCTCAAGTGCTGTTCTCAACTGGCAAGAATTTGGCAGGAGGAGGCACTGGTTAATGCTATTGTGCACTAGCTCCTGTTGAGAGCTTATATATTTTCAGCAGCAATCTGGTAGGAAAAAAACAAAAGACCAGACACAGACCTATTCGCTGAGAAAGCCTTAAAAAAATAAAGGTGGAACCACATAAAAAATCTCTTACAGGTTTACAAATGCTTTAGAAAAGCTTGGGAGTCTTACGGTAATGTAGGATTATTTACAGTATTAAGGATACCAAAGGGTAACAATATGTGCAAACAGGATCCCATATTTTAGGACCACACAGTGATGTGTTTGTGACAAATTCAGTGAATTGTTGGAAAAGTGTTTCACAAAATGTTGGCAAAGTCAAATAATTTCTTTTTCAAATTGCCTCCCTTTTGTGAGAGATGTGCTTAATATTTTTTTTCCTGGACAAATGGCACATTTTCTTCAATTAAATAGGAATTTTAGTACATGCGTTTCAGTTAAAAAAAAAAAAAAAGACATTGAACCCATTATACCTGAATTTGACCAGAAAACTGAAACCCAGATTTTGCAGAAATAGCAGGGATGGAAAATGGAAACGAAAAGGCAGAGACCACTGGTATCAATGTTACAATCTATAGCACAGTCCATTAAGCTAGAAGAGAGAAAGAAAAAGAATGAAAGGAAATCAGACTAATTGTCAGTTGTCAAACCAGCTCATAACTGTGAGTAGAACAAAAGATGCGTAGGTGTTTAAAGGCATCTCTAATAATAAACTGGCATCAAAAGCTTAGCTTTGTTTTGATCAGAAAGCAAGGAGCTCAGGAAACTCCTTGACAGACTCTTGCTTGAATCCAAGTGGTAAAGGAGCAGCAATGCACAGGTATGTACATGGTCCTTTGCAGAGAACCATCTCTGAGCATTTCACCTCTTTCTCTCCTTCAAAACACTGTGCTGCTCAACCTTCCCACAGGCCAGCAAAGCCACCTCAGATCATCACAGGGGATGAAGACACACAAGGATTGAGCATAGAAGTGCATTCCTTTGGTGGAAAAATCCTATCAGTGGTGGGGTGTCACATTCAAAGAAAACATGATCTTAGTCCTCATAATCTTATTCCTTTCTAAATGTTAAATGGCTTCAGTCACTTTTTGCTGTGGCTCTTTTATCATGCAGAGAGTACAAGGGCTGAAAAGGGTTTTAGGAATGAAAGAAAATGTTTCCTTTTTACAACCACTTCCTTAGTTTTCTCCCACCATCTCTCTATCCTGAGCAATTTTCAGGATGTCTCATGGAGACTTGAGAATGATCATGCAATTTGGTGTTTTTTTTGTTTTTTTTTTGTTTTGTTTTTCCCCTATTTCAGTCGTAAATTGTACAAAAAGGTGTTTGGCTTCAGTTCAGAGGGGATTGTTCATACTTTTGTGGTAAGGTTCAGACTTCCCAGGGCTTGAAATGCAGCAGGGTCTCAGGATGACACTTTTCCAATGCTGAGCCTCCCCCAGGGGCAGGGCTAAGTGGGAGATGCTATGTTAGGAAAATCTGCAGGCCTCCCTAGGGTGAGCTGCTGACATTAGGCGAGCTGGGGAGCATTCTGTGACAGGGCACATCTTCTGGCCCTCTTTCCTGTGGAGCAGACCCTCCACCAGCCATCCCCTAACCTGTGCTCTCACCCACCCCATCACTGAGGGTGGCTGTGAAAATTAATGACCTGCAGTTCCCAGATTGTTTAAGGACTCAGTTAAATACAGGCACAAAATTAGCAGTGGCAGAACTGCCTTAGTAAGGTATACTGAAATATCTCAACAGGTATTTGAGGGTCCTTTTGTGCCATCTATGCTGCAACTTCAAACTTACACTAATATGAACATTTCCCTGCTGTTTTGCGGTCTGATCTGAAAGTCCATTGGAATGGGGAGATTTGCACTCTGTTGTGCTTTGGATGAGGACTGCTTTCTGCTGCCAGTCATTTTTCAGCTTCCAGTACTGAAAACCTTGGGCTGGGGGGGAATAGTGGCCCACTTTGAGGGATCCCCAAACTCCTCTATTCTGTTGGATTTTATTTGATTTAGGCCTTCTTGACTGTATTTTCCTGAAATGAGAATAGGGAAATGTAGTGCCAGACATTCTATTTATTTGTCCATGAAAGATGCAGTAATGAAAACAGCATGGAGTTTGCAGGAGGGGAAGCCCACATCGTGCTGGGGGAGCCTCTGTCTGTAAGACAATTACTGGGACAAATTGCTGCTGCAGAGGCGAAATCACCATCAGGGCTGAAAGCTCTGCAAGCTGCCCATCTTCCAGGGTGGAAAGCAGACTTAGACGATGTGTTTTCATTGGCAGCTTGGAGGAAAAAGATGAAGGAGATGCACAGAGGTGGTAGAAGCCTGTGAGAACAGCTTGCCCTGCTGAAATAAAGAAGGAAAGGAAAAATAACAGAAGCTAAACTACAGCTAGTCCAGCTAGAAGAGCTAATTAAACAGACCTGGAGGAAATTCAGAGCAGCAGTGTGTCTCAGGCACTGAGTGTTAGCTAGGGACATCCAATTCTCATAGAAGCACCTGGAGAGAAGGTTTTTCAGAGCCACAGCTAACGTTCCAAAAGTGTTTCTTTAAAAGCTGACAGCTGGAGTAAGCAACAGATGGCAAAAACAAAATGAAAGCAGAAATTTAAACCAGAGTGCAAAAAGGGAATTATAATGCTAGTACCAAACATTCCTGATGGGTGAGATTCAGTCAGCTGTGGATAATAAGCACACTGTTGCAAGTCTCTCTTGCATCCCAGAACTAAGGCTTGAGTGAAAGAGTCCTTTGGAGGGCCATGTATGTGGGAACCATATGTCACCCAAGGAGAACAGCTAGTCTTAAGAAACTGGCTCAAGGGATTTCTGAATTTCTAATAAGTTATCTGGAACAAAGCAGAGAGAAAATGAAGCAAAACCCCAAGGAAAGGTCTCCCTCTGCATATGTGTGTTTGTGTTAGCCTGCAGCTTGTTTGTTTTGCCATAAGGTTTGTAATGATTCCCACATGCTGAAGCTTCAGGTAATTCAAAGAGTAGACATGGTTAACAAGTAAGAAGGACTAAGAATGAAAAAGGAGCAGGTATAAGTGTGATTAGGAAAGATCAGAATACCTTGTGGAGCTCAAAGTACGTAAAGAAAATAAGGTATTCCTGTAACATGAAGTACAGTGTAGAGAGAATAGAATGGGAGACTGAGAAGGGTGAAGCTGCTGCTGTTAAGATACAGACCCAGAGTCAATAGGAGGATCTGTGTCAGACAGGCTTTATGTTCTAACATTGAAACTGTGGTTCAGAAAGGCCTGTCAATTCATTGCTTCCCTCCAGAAATGTCTCTCATGTGGGCTAGAAAGCTCCCTTGGTACCTCGACGTTTCCTTTGTGCCAAAGGCCTGACCTGAGGAGGACTTCTCCTTTGCACTGAATGACAGGCTTTGGTTCCTGCCAGCCTTTACAGCACAGCTGAACAGCTCAAACAAATGAGCCAGTGTGAGAATTTTGGGAAACCCTGGAGAAACTGAGGCTCCCTGGCTTCCTTGCCTGGGCTGCTGTTGCTGGTTCAAGGGATTGCCTGCTTGCTGAGTCTCCCTTATCTGCAGGTCTGTGTGGGTCCTGGGTTAACAAGCCAAGGAGATCAGCTCCATGTTTCGATTGTAAGGAGGAAGACCCCTGGGAAGCTGGATTCTAAGCTAAACTGGTGTTGCCATCAAAATCTGTGCTAGAGATAAGAATGACATATTCTCCCAAAAGGTTTGCACAGCCTTCTAGGGCTTGACAGAAGAGCGATTGGCTTCGCTAGACATCTGTTGTCATCCTGAACAGTGAAGAACACCCACAAATGGGATGAGTAGGCTAATAAACTTGAAAAAAAAATAGCTTTGAGTGCAGGAGATGTTTATACTTAAAGGAAGAGAAAGGTAGCCTCTGTGATCTGGCAGCATCCAGGAATTTTGCTGAGGCAGGGCAGGTGGTCCTAGAGACCTCATGCTCCAATATATTTCCCGAGTTCCCATGTAAGCCTGTCTTTCTCTGCAGCCAAGACCCACATCACAGAAACAATCACACAGGATCACACAGAATGTCAGAAAACACCTCCAAAACCACTGAGTCTAGCCTTTGACCAATCAGCACCCTGTCAACTAGACTATAGCACTAATTGCCACTTCCTGTTATTTCTTGAACACCTTCAGGGATGGTGACTCCATCACTTTCCTGGGCAGTCTGTTCCAGTGCTTAACAACCCTTTCCATGAAGAAATTCTTTCTGATGTCCAACTTGAACGTCCCCTGGTGCAGCTTGAGGTGAGACCCTCTGAATTTTACCATGGCAGCAAGGCAAAAATGATTAACACCAGACTTCTGCCTTGGGGCTGGTGTCAGCTGGAAGCATATCAGATCTGGGGACAAAGGAGAAGCAGAAAAGAATTTATTTTTTTTCCCCCAGAATGATTTATCACCAGCTATTTGAGTCTGACCAGAGCTATAATGTTGAAAGCTGTTTTGAGGAAGGGGAATTTATTTATTTAAAGAAGTACAAAACTTTTCACAGGGGCTGTACTTGTTGAAGACAAGACTAACTCAGGAGCTACCCAGTTTGGCTGAGTGCTCACCTATGTGTGTGTGTGTGCGCGTGTGTGTGCGTGTGTGTGTGTGTGTGCAGCCCGAGAAGACCCCCTTTTCTTCCCTGTTACTCAAACAAGCAGTTGCCTTCAGTCTGCTACAAGTGAAGGATTTCAGGATCCAGAAGGATTAAAGAAAAAAAAAAAGAGTGATCCCAACCCTGTAGTTTAGTATTTATTCCAGGAGAGCCCTGGAATTTGCCTTAGCCCATACTGGCATTTTATATTTATATCATAGGATGGAACAGTGAAACAGTTTTGGATGCTGGTGCCAGAGTCCAGGACATCCCTACCGAGAGTAGGTGGCTGGTATGTGCTGTCTGGGGTGTGACTCTTGTGTTTATCACTGCAGTGTGTGTCACACAGCCAGGCTCACTCAGCCCTAAACTCATCTCCCTGGGGAGGGTCCCGGCCATAAGGCTGCTGTGGTTGAAAAAGGAAAGAGGGAAAAGCTGTGATTCACAGAGCTCTGTCCTGGCAGATTGTTTGTGAAAACATGCTCTGAGAATGCCTATTGAATCAGATTCCCGAAATACTAACCCAGAGCAAAGAGCTAGTACCTGGCCTAAAGTGAGGTACTGAGTTATCTGAATGGAGTAAACTGAGACCAGACAGAAGCTTTACTCAAAGTCCTCAGAGGATTATACAGCCAAGTGGAGAAGCCTCAGGCTAACTCTGGTGTGGGATTTAAATGCCAGTTAAGTTGGGTGTATCAATACCTAATTTTAGGAGCTAGGCTTTCCAAAAGATGTCAAAAGTGCCTGTCAGAACTCTGTAAGAGCAGGGGGAAAGTAAACCTAGGTCTCAAAATAGGATTCAGTGTAGCTGTCAGGTTAAGCATAAAGTCAAACCACACATGTGAGGCACCTGAAGGGGCTGAAATCCTGCAGCACCCAGGGAACCAACACCACCATCTATGAGGAAGTCTGAATACCCCATTCTCTGCCTGGGAGAGGGTCTGACGTCTTTTCCTGAAAAGGAGTGGCCTCTATTTATCTAGTGACTTGGAAATAAAGAACTAATCCTGCAAGTGTTCATTTCAAGTGCTGGGCAACCCATTTCTGTATCTGCACTATGGGTAGCCTGTCTCTTCCATGGACCCTTTGGATGGGCAGTGTATCTTCTCTTCAGCCCTGTCTCTGACCCCATCGCCTCTTGCTCCTATTTGGAGTCCATGGCTGAATGCTGGACCTGGTACACTGTCCGTGTTAGGGGTTGTTGATGGGTCCCGTTCCCATTCCCCAGATCTGCCCACCATGGTCCAACCCTCTGGAACTGCACCCGTCAGTGAAGGCATGGTCTGTGCTGGTGTCCCCCTTGCTCCCAGATCCATCAGCTAGCAGCTGCCCCAAGGGGAAGCTGGGCTGTCCAGAGGAACTCAGCCTTGGGGACCACATTGCTTGGCACAGGCTGTGGCTGACATGTAGGATAAAGGCACTGCTAAACAGACACTGAGATGGGGCGGCACCTGGGCACTGTCCCAGTCTTGGAGGATTCCCCCATTGTGGGTGTTTAGATCCCTGTCAGCCATTTGGCAGTGACCAGAAGGGAGGCTCAGATACAGGCTGCCATGCCTTTTCAGCTGATTAGAGAGAGACAACTCTCCTGGCCAAAACCTGCCCTCCATTCCAACTCTGCTGCCTTCAGCCACCAATGGAAACTACCATTGTGGCAACCCAATAAAGCCCATCCACACCATGGCCTGCAGAGCAGAGTGAAGTGGCTGAGGAGTTAAATGATTCAGTCTTATCTCATTCTTCCTCAAATCACTGGTACATCATCCTTGGCACCCTAAGTAGGAGGCAAATAGAAAACTTGCATGGTTCAGTGACTATAGCTAAGCGTCAGTCTCATGGCTGTTGTGGGGCCTTGGGATGAGCAACATGTCTCAAAACTAGCCTCTGACAACTGGGGGGAACAGCTCTTCCTTAAGCTTCATAAGCAGGAGTTCTGTCAGCCTGTGCCTCTGAAAAAAAAAAAGATATGCAGTTCTTATTCTGTCATCTCCCAAGACATGACACATCTCTATTTGCCGGTGATTGCTCCCTGTGTTTCTGACATGTCCTGCTACAATGAGTGTCTTGTCTCCCACAGCCTCTCTGAAGGACTGAAGATGCCACAACATCCCTCTGCAGTTAATGACAGATACTCATTTGCACCTAATTAAATCAGTAAAGCAGAAACCAGTGCACATTGTTGTTAAACCCTGATGGACAGAAAGCATGTTTTGGCAGAAAAAATGCCTCTCCAGGATGTCCACCACCAGGGTGATTCTTTTTCTGACCCAGCATTGCTGTCCCCCGTTGACGGAAATATCTGCCCAATTCTCACCAAAGGGAATATTAGGAGTTAGAGAGGGTGGTTGCCTGTCTCAAACACTGTTAAGGCCACAGAAGGGAGGAATTTGTGACAGGAAGGTGCTAATTCCAGGCCTGGCAGAGGCAAGATCTGGTCAGCACATCCTGGTTAACGCATCTGGACAATACTTACCCACTGTGACAGTCTGTGAGAAAAGATCAACTGCTTATATGCACGCCATCAGTCAAACAAAGATCATCTCAGGTTATCGGACAGATGGCATCTGTGACCACCAATGGCAAAGTCCCCTGAATATGTCTCTGTGGATACCCAAAGTTGGACTGTATAAAGGTGGTACTGTTGCTTGGGTGTTAGGAAGATAAATTAAATGAACTCAGACCTAGGGGGCGGTTAACAAACCTTGGGAAGAAGGACATATCACTGATAATAGATACAAAGAATACAGAATTTAGGGGCCACAAGGACATTTAGCAGAACTTCCAAGATAAGGAAGAAACCGAAAAAACCCAACTTAAACAACTGTGCTGAAATCAGCTTCAACTGAGTAAAACATAATTCTGACAGGAGATGGTAATCAGACTCATGGCCACCAACCCAAGGAACCAACTGACTCAAAAGAAGAGAAAGACGGAGCATGCAGACTAAGTAGCATAAGAAGCGAATTATTTAACCAATAGAATATAAAATACTAATTAATACGAGAACTGTGTAACTTGTAGCCAATAAGTATTAATTTGTTTGCTAAAATGCATAAACAGTGAAAAGATTTGATAGTTGGTGGTGGACTTTGTGGACTTGCTACCCAGCACCTCTTTCTGTGCAAAACTATGACCCAGGCCCCCCACCCCACCACCGGGAAGCCCAGGGTGAAGAAAGACCAGTGGGACTCTGCTGGATGCTTGGATTATGACTATCTTTCTCCCACCCTCTCCATCTGCCCTTTTCCACTTCTTTCTATCTCTCTACATCAGATTTATTGTTAAATAAAAATCTGTGTGTTGACTTTGGTGTATGATCTCATTTGCACCTTCATTCGGGCAGAGCTACCTTTCACTAATCAGATCTTAGGGAACAAGCACCAAAAATAACAAAAGCAGTCCAAAATCTAATGAAATGGTCTCAACAACTGTCAAATTCATGAGCTGGAAGCGATTTTATAACTTTGATACAGCTCCCCCTCGATCAGCTTCCTCTGGCAAGTGCAGTGGCCCTGGAAGGCTCCACCAGGCAGGAAGAACGGGCAGCAGGCCCACGGCAGCAAACTGTTTAATGACTGGGTTGTTGTGTGAGTGACTGTCCTCTGTGAGAGGAGGATGTTTTCCAGTTTGTCCTTGGCAGCTGAAGCTTTGCTGGAGGATAACCACATTGGAAATATGAGGAATTTCAAGGACCTCTGCTTTTCCTTTTAAGTATTTTGAGTGATGGGTTCTCTTGTGAAGATCAGATTTGGATCTGCATTTCCTTGAAGCTCAAGTAGGGCTGAGCATCTCCAATCAGGAAAAGTAATCCCTTTAATTTAAAAATACAGCTGGAGGTTTGCTTACAATAGAGGTATCCCAAGCTCTTCAATTTATGGCCAGCAATCATGAATGGTTATTTCACTTTTTTACTGTAATGCATAGCCTTCCTAGTACCTGTGTCTACCTAGCGAAACACAAACCACAGAATTCAAGAGCTGAAGCTTGGGTCCCTATGAGTCTTAGGTCTACAGCTTTATGTCATTCATGATGAAAACAGTTTTCATACTAAGAAGCTTTAAACTAAAACAAGAAGCAGTTTCAGCAGCAGAATGTTAACACCAAATATACGAAGTAGGAAGTATTTAACAGCTTAGCTCAGCTACTCAAAGAGATACCTGCACATACCTACATGAAAAGTCTTGTTCTACTACAGGAGAGCTTCCTCTGAAATACAGCACTACCAGAAAACAGTGTATTTTGTTGAGAAATGATATTATTTCATTTGAAACAATCAGAAGACAGTAAGTATTTTTTATCTGCTCTTGTTACTGCTCCAAAGGATTCTGAATAGTGAAATGCCCAAACTCTATTCAGTTTCTTTCTCAGGAAGGACACAGCAGTCCATGTTGCAGCACTCCATCACCTGCTGTCACAATGACATGCTGTTGTCGCATACCAGAAATGGCCTAAAAGCATAATGCAGCACAGAGAGTTTTTCACCAGCTAAGCATTCTCATCCAAACTTCTAAAAATTTTCATTAACTGCTGTATAACTAATGCATAAATTCCTGTTACTTAGTATGTTCATGGTTGATCAATGACTGCTAGGTGGCAAAGCAAACATTAGTTTTTTTTCTATTGTTTCTGTCTTCTGTCACTATTGAATTACCACAGGAGAAGACAATATATTCGATGGCATCACTGAAATGCAATGTATCTTCATGTTTATCTGTTCTTCTGCTAAGGAGACATTAGAGGTTAAGTACAGCTTTTTGCAGGGAAAGAAAAGCAGCATGAAAACTATGGTGCTAAGAACTAAATGGAATTCCCACCCCTGAGTTCAGGTGCCCCTGCTGAATTAAGGCATTTCATGCAGCTCAACCTACAGCTGATCTGTAGCTTCACTGTGTGAAATCTTACCTTGTAATACAATCTTGTTTCCTAAACCCAGGAAATTCCACCCCTCTCCATGTCTGGGGGAATGCTTATTTTGGAACCCACACAGTGAACATTCACACAGTCTCCTGACGTAGTGAAAGGATCAAGTCAATATGAATGCTACAAAGTCAAGACCTTTCCATTGCTTTTATTCTGGTTATTTCCCCAGTATTTTGACAGTAAGGCTAAGATGAAAATTAGAGATAATATTTTGGGCCTAATAATGCCCACTGTAGGCTATAGACAAATACCTAATTTAGTGCTTAGCACTATCAGATACCTACCTGATCCACACGTTGTTTAAAACAGCATGTGCTCCCACACTTCAGGGGCTTCAAGGATAGTATCTCCTTCCTTTCTGCACACAGAAGGCATGAGAGGCATTGAAAGCAGTGCACACACACAAGGCAGGCTGGTAATGTCACATTTGCAGGGACATCATTCATATATTGACTCCAGCTCTCCTGCTGCATCTGCTGCGGAAGCTGGAAATGTTTAATGATATCACCACACACTGACTCTTGCTATTCAGACTTTCAGCATTAAGCTTACCCTGAGCTGGTTAAGGGCATGAGCTCCAAATTTGTTCCTTGTCCCTGCTATTCCTGCTAGAAAGCCAAAGGGATGTCTACAGAACAGAGATTCTCACTGACATGTTACTGCTTAGCTTTGGTTTTAAATGTTGAATTTTTCAGTTGCTCTTACAGAAAATTAGGAGAAACAGCCAAATCACAGTTCTCCTCATCCAGAATTTCAGTTAATTTCTGCCGATGCCAGTAGCTTAAACTGAGGGACTCTGCCACAAGGGTTTCTCTGCCGTGAATAAACTGAAGACACAAGCTTATTCAGAAATGCCTATTCAGAAATAATGTTATCTTGAGGACACACTGTAGTTATTTTCAGGGACATGACAACTGGAAGGCTACTCCACTTCCCCCGCCTGCCAGGGCAAGGCAAAAAAACCCACAAACCCAAGGAATGATTTTTCTTTTCCTGGCATGCAGTATACAAAGGCAGAGGTAATTAATAGAACATATGGAGAAATGTAGAAAGTTGCCAAACCTGGCTGTTCAAACAGCATGGCCTATCCAAATCCTGAAAGGTCTGCACAAAGAGAGAATTGCACAAAAGCTGTCCACTAAAGATTTTCAAAGTAGAAGAGTTTGGCAGAAATTGGGTGCTTGTTTATTAGCTTGGCTTTCAAGTCCTTCCCTTGGCCCTTCCCCCTAAATCCTACTTAGATTGGAAAACCCCTTTCACAGGAGAGGCTGTCAGGAAGTCTACAAGCAGACCTTTAGGCAGTCCTGAGGGGCAACCTCAGGCTAAAAATAAATAAATGACCTGCTTGGGGTATCAGATCCAAAAGTACTGCTGCTCATGTTACTGCCTTCCTACAGACAGATGGCAAAGTAGAGCCAAGTCAAGAAAATCCTGGTGAAACAGGAGAAGCCCTAGGTGCCAGGAACAGGTGCCCCCCAAACTCTGTCTTGAGTGTCCTTTATTCTTACATACTCACAGGCCAGCTGCCCTTCTTCCACCCTAGACATAAAATGCAGCACCTAGCTGAAGTCAGTATATATATTTTTTTTTCAGCTACCAAAATGTAAATTAACTCAGTTGCAAAGGAATTCAAATCTCTCTCTGTGAAGAATATTAAGACTCAGCTTTCAAAAATACTTCTGACCTTTTTCACATAAATCAGCTCTGATGCAAATGTACACTCATGGGAGCAAAGATAACTAAGATATCTTTACATCAGTTCTGAAGAGTATCAGAAGGAGCAATATGTAAAAAGTTCATTTATTTCCACTTAAAAACAGATTTTGCTTCATGTAGCACAAGCCTCTTACAAGACTTTTTTCTGGTTGTGACCTTGGTGCAAAACATTAGTACCTATTTTCTAAGAAACATGATTTTGACAAAGCAGACAGTTGTGAGGAGGTTACCTTTCTCAGCTAATGAATTTTACTTCATGTACTGCAAATAAAAGCCACAAAATACAGAGCATCTTCATAAAATAGCATTTCCAATAGAGACAAAAGAACTTAATCTTGAAACTAGACTAAGAAAAGTTTCATTAAGTTTTATACAGCAGGAATGGTTTGGCTCCAGGTCTACTTAATCCAAACCCTGAAGGTTTAAATCCCAGTATATTACAAGAACATTACTCACTCAGACTTAATTACAGATTCCAGTTGGAGCATGATCCTTTCTGTCCCAAAAGCAGCTCACCTAGTAAGGCAGCTCTGCAACATCACTGTTTTGGCACCTGAATCCTGAACTTGACGTATCTGATAAAGATCAAATAAATGTTACAGAAATGCCTTCCCAATACTGAAACCACCATTCTACAAGGGATACTCTTGAACACTTGTTTTGTGAGTGGTTCTCCAGCAAGCCAGCTCCACCTTCAATACTACTGATTGCCACTCAGAGAAATTTTGGTTCCAAACTCCCCTGATTATGGGTCATCTGTCCTGACACAGAGTCATTCAGGGAACTCAGCTTCTGCAGAAGGCTTCAGGAGGAAAAGGAGTTATTTTTAACCTGTGCCAGAAGTTTTGTGCTTGAACAACTGGAGAACAAGGAAAAGCATTTTTAGGAACAAAGACATGGAGAGATGACTGAGGTGGCTGCGCCCAAACCTTTGAAATTCCATGCACCAATGCAGTTCAGCTCTATTTCTTGAATGTCTGTGGACCATTTTTTCCAGACACCCTATCCTGCAGAGCTCTGTATCAGAGGTGAAGCTCTGCTTTCTTGATGATAACTGTAAATTTGATAGAAGGCCACATTCCACAACCGTGAGGTGTTACAAGTGGACATGGCACTGCCTTATGGGCTGTTTCTGCCATATGGGTAAGCTGTTGAAAGATTCCAGATGATCACAGAAAGCAGCTCACATACCTCTGGGAAAAGGAGGGTGCTGAATCTGAACCCTGTTTTCAGAGCCTGGAAGGAACAAAAACCTCCCTCCCTCAACTCCCTATCCTGATGGTTTAATTCAATTCTGTGATCAGAATGCAGCAGTCCATAGAGTATCTTGTAAACAACTTTAATGCCCATGGATCACAAATAAACCCCAGATCACACACAAGGTTTTAGGTGTGGTATTTAATAGGAAAGCAGAAAACCTCTTTTATTTATCTCCTAAAATCAAATTATGCATAATAAGGGCCTGGAGGGGATGATCCTTCCTGGATTGCAGAGGGAATCAAAAGAAGCCCAGACCATGAGGGAAACATAGAGTGAATCTGATATAGATTTATTTTTACTTTTGATGCTGTTTAGAGCAGCACCCCCCTCTTTTAAATATCACTTCCTCCTCCTCCTGCATTGGGACACTGTTTGTGTAGAGATGAAACTTCTGAGAGATGAGCCCAGAGTTAAAGTACACGCTTTAGGGTCTAACTATGAGTACAATGACAAGCATAATTCTGCAAGAATGTATCAGTTTATCCAAAACTGAGAAGCAGCAGTTTTCTGGAGGGGCAATGGGACTAATAATAATTGTTAGAATACTTTTTTTCTCTGCAAAATCAAACTCTAATTGCTGCAATGCATCAGAGTTTAGACAGTTAGCAGGCAAATACATTTACTTTATGGGTCTACAGTCTGGATGAGGAAAAATGGCAGTTCAAATACTGTATCTGTGTCAAATCATTAGGGAGTCTGACTACAAGCTCTTGACGTTTTGCAGCCAAAACTAGCCTATATATGTATGTTCAGATTTTGGCTTGTTAGAGAACATTCTGTCAAAAGCATCAGGAAAAACTGAAGTTGAACAATCCGGACAAGTTGTGGGTTTGGGTTAAGGTTTGGGGTGTTTTGTTTTGTGTTTGTTTGTTTAAATCAGTGTCTGGTCTACTCTTCAGAAACAGTTAAAAGAGCTAACTTAGACGGGTTGTTGAAGAGTATCTGTATAGCTTGACTGAGATTACAATGAGAATATAAGACTTCTTCAAGTTTTCCAGCCTCCAGTTTTCTCTTCTGTGTGAGAATAAATAGCAGAAGAGAAAACTGGTGACATTTTGAAGTCTCTTTGGAAAGAAAGAACAGTTTAGCAACATCATTATTATAGATTGCAACACGTTTATGAGCAGAAGCTTTTTAATAATATTAAACGTAACCAGATTACTGTCTCTTCAGTATTTCATGGTTATCACTGAACACCTTCAATTTACATTCTGAAATAAATTACCGTGTAAATAAAGTATGCTCACAGTTCTTGTATGTGGACAGTACTTTACATTTAATTACAAATGATTTGGATATGTTTATAGGTGCGAAATACATTAAAACTGTTTACAGGAAATAAGCTCAACTAGCACTAACTTTGGAATCTAAATTTTCACAACAGTACCAAGAGTAGCTCAGTTATTTATTTGAACATGCTTTTCAAAATGTAGTTTGGAATGCAGTAGAAAAGAAATTCAAAGAAATGCCAAAAAGAGGGAAGCACAGAAGATCAAAACTCCATAGCAGGTCAGATCAATAAAATATTAAACAGCAGCACTTTTTAAATGTAAGTACTACACCAAGTAGTAGTGTGGCTGTTGTCAAATAGTGTTAAAGCCCTTGTTTTCTAAAGGAGACAGTAATAAGCATTTTGCCTATTCAATCCAATCAAGATTTAGACACCGTGCTATAAAAGCAAACATATCTGACACTTCTTCTATAACTTTGGCAGTTGGCTTTCCTGCTCCATGCCCAGCCTTGGTGTCAACATGGATGAGAAGTGGATTGGTTTGTTTATGGCTTCGGCCCACAATATATTGCAGAGTAGCGATAAACTTCAGTGAATGTAGAGGGACCACACGATCATCGTGGTCTGCTGTGAGCAGCAGCATAGAGGGATACTGGATGCCATCTTCTTCTGGTAGTTTGACATTGTGAAGTGGAGAGTACCTGAGAAAAGCACACAAATGTTTACAAATTTTTTCCTCAAGACCCAACAAGAAGGCTTTTTTCCTACCAAAATTGTCACAGTGGCATTTGATACCACTCAGAATAGACCTGTTCTGAGTTACAAAAATCAGAATTGCAGTACTGGCAATGTGGTAGTGGCCACAGATCTCTGCCTGTCAAATGTGAAGCAAGTATATTTCTTTAATTTCAGAGAGACATATGCGTATATCTCAGAGAAATGTCAAAAATATAAGGAATAGCCAACAGGGAAGTTTTGAAGGAATCTAATTACAATGGGTCCAACTGATTAGCTAGTATTTGGATATGACATTGACCAAGTTTTTTTTAATAAATACTTTAGATAAAGTTAGATCTCAGTATACATGCGGCACATGTACTTTTTAATATCTAAACACTCCACTAAATTTCAGACCAGTCAAATTGCTTAGCATGTATGAAGCATTTTCCTGGAATGTCAATCTTCATTATTAAAAAAATAGAAATGCAGTAACAGAAGATGAAGTGCCACAAAAAAGTATTTTAAAATGAATGGTACTTATTTCTAACACACCATATTAGCCACAGCCAACGTGTAGATGATTTCTGTTCCACACAGCTGCCTGTCTCATATATTTTTATTTTTTTTTAAAATAATCTTTCCAGATGTCTCAGCAAGGAGTTAAGAAATTAATTAATATCCTGTTATGGTCCACTGCCATTCAATTCCTACAAATAAATCCCATCCACATTGTATAATACAATTCACAATGGTGACTGTCTCTTCTTCATGATAAAAAATACAATTCACGCACTGGTTCTCTTGAGAGCCTAAAGGAGTCATTATTCAGAAAGAAAACCTTATGAGTTGCGAAAAGCTGCTAGGAGGAAAATGTCTTGGAAAAGATGACCAGTTGACTCAACAGGGCTTTGAATACAGTCTTTCAAAACTGACTTGTAAGAAAATGCTGAACTCCCCAAATTCAGTGTGGGACAGAATGAAATAATTATTAGAATTATTGATCATGAAAACCTCAAACTCTTGAGCAGACTATGCATTTTAACAACCACAGAAGTATTTGAAGGCACTTACTTGCACAGCCATTCAAACTGCTCTTTACAGTCAGAGCAACCATAGTCACTGGTCCAAGCATGGCCAATGGTGTACTTGTGGAACTTGAGCATGTCCATCACTCCCACTTGGGCAATAACACAACCAAATAGGTCAGGGCGCTGATTGGCACAGGCAGCTGCAACAGGAAAACAATTTGATTAGTATTCATATCTTGAGAATTAAGCTCAGCAGTAAAAGGTGCACTGCCAAGTTCATGAAAGACCAATTTCCAGAACACTTTCATCAACTCAAAGTTTATGAAAAAAAGCGCAAAACTTAAGTTAAAACAATATGAGAAAAAATAAGATTACCATATAATACCTGGAGCCAAAAAACCTTAAGTATAAAATACGTGATATAAACCAAATCACACTGGGAGAAGACTGCCAGTGAATGTGAAGTCAAATAAGACTTTCAAGCAAAACTGAAAGCAAATACACAAATGGATAAAAAATGCAAGTCCCAAGAATGGTATGTTCAAAAGAGCTTAAGAGCTATTTCTCTGTTGTTCAGGCACCAAACATGCTGTTCTTTGAAAACTGCCTTTCAAATTAGCAAGCTGGGTTTGAAGAAGAAGTGAACTTTTAAAATATGTGAGATTTAGGGCTATGGAACTGAAGGTTCCTAAACCATTAATTGTCTAAGCTTTTAATATTAGTATCAAGAAAGAAAAGGATCAAAAGTCCTCCATTTACTAATGCTCATTTTCTTCCATAATTATTATGTAAACCCATATGGAAACAGTTTTGATAAAAGCAAACTGCTACAAAATCAGAGGAATAACCTCAACTTAAAGCAAATTACTGTTGTATTTTCTTGTTTTATGACTTCCACCTTCCTACAACTGGAAGGGACAATTTCTTTAAGAATAACACTTGCCTCGTATATTCTAATGATAACTGCAGTAGGCCCATTTAGTTCAGTGCTCAATTTATAAGAGTGGCAATGGGCAGATGCTCTGGGAAAAGGCATTAAACAAATACTGGGAGAAGTCCTCTGCAAATTATCAGCTAAGGAACTGGTTGTTTAAGTTTTCTCTGAGTTGGAGTTATCTCCAGTGATCCTATTAAACAGCCATCAAAGAACATACCCTCTGTAAATACATCTATTTCCTTCCTTAATGTTTATTCATCTAGTGTTCATCACATCCTGGATCAGTAAGTTTTCAATTCCAATTTCTGTTGCTTGATTTCAACCTGTTGCCTGGTGATTTTACAAATTCCCTTGCTTTTTTTTGAATTTTAAGAAATAAGAGCACTGAAATTGTCACATAACTGCTACAACAGATCCCAGAATCCCTTTCTTAATTCAGAGTTATTCACTGTGCATTCACACGTAGGTATATTCTTTCCCTAATTCTTGTATCTCCTCATTTTTGTTCATTGTGAAAATGGATAGATTATTCCCATTCTTTGCCTCCTGCTTAGCCAAGAGATTGCTATGACCTTGCTTCCAGCTCAACAAGAACCTTCTTTCACAGCCTTACATGAGGGACCTTGTCAAAACCATTTGAAAATCCAAGAATAACTCTTCACCTAGATCACCATTTAAAACACCACATGTGGCCTGACTCCTTCAAATAGCTCTGACAGATTTGAAAAAATGCAACTTCAGCCTGCAAAGTTATTCCTTTTATGTTAGCTATTATTTATTGATTTCAAGCAGTTTGCCCATTACAGAAGTCAGATTTACTTATCTGCAGCCTGCGGATCACCACGAACCATTTAAAACTTGGCATTACACTTGCTCCCTTCTGTTCCTCAGATATTCAGGCTTAGTAGCCTGCAATTACATATCGGAGTTCACTTAGGATCTTGCATGTGCACCATCTGGTCCTGGCAACACACTACTTTTCATTGGATTGATTAATTCCAAAACCTCTTCCGCTGATGCTCCAGCTGGAATCAGCTCCCCAGAATATTCCCCATGAAAACAGACTGGTGCAGGGAACCCCCCACGCTCCTCAGGAGGGAACATCAATACAAACAGACCATTTAGTTGTTCTGCTTTGCCATTATCTTTCTTTAATGCTCCTTTTACATCTCACTAACTTGCAACTCCCACAGATCCTCTAGCCAGTTTCCTGCCTCTGATGTGCATAGAAATATTTCATTGCTAATCTCTACATTATTGGAAGCAATTTGCTCATCAGTCTCCTGTGGTCTGTCAGTCCCCAAAAAGAGTTTACACTTTATCCTATTTTCTTTATTTCAAAATGATTTCTGTTTTCTGAAAGATGTGATTTTACTTCTGGTCATCTCTGATATATAACCATGCTAACTCTTCCTGGTTTGTTCCTGAGTTATTTTCATATGGTATATATAGTGCCATAAATAGATGCTATGTAAAAGATCTTTATGCTTTTTGTTTCAGATCCTTCTCCTTCAGGTTATTTCTTTTTATGAACATAAATTATATTTTGGTAGGAAAAAAGCCAAAAACCCCCTATCATAAGATTTCATTTTAATACTCTTTATTTCAGACTGCCTCTTGAAGCACTGTCTGTTTATAAAAAATTGCTGCTTCCTAGTTCCTTAAGTATTTCCTTCAGTAAGAAATCATTTATGGAGACACTCATCCATTCCCACTGCACCCCTTTAATTAGCTACAATACTTAATTACATGCATTAATAAAGTGTAATCTGGAATAACAATTTATTCATGAATTTTACCCCTCTATACAGACATTGAGATTTAAAATTCAGTATGAAAGCAAGCCTTCAAAACATCAGAACGGGTTTTGTCTAAGCAAACATGAAAGGTCAAACAGGGCGTTTGCATGAAGAAGGTTTTCAGCTCACAGCTGTGCTGCTCTGCTCAGCTTGGGGATCACACTGCAGGACAAAGAAGTCTTGTTTCCCAGTTGAATGAGGCAAGAGCTCAGGACTCTGCAGTCCTTGGAGTCACCTCCTGTTAGTCTGACTGAAAGGAAACAGTATTTTGGAAGAGTGACAATACTCTTCCTTCTCAGCTTTTTCTTCAATAAATATGAATTGAGAGTATCTGGCAGTGGGTCCTTGCACCTAAAGAATGAGTTATGATCTTTGGTGTTGCCTGAACAACTATTGCAAAATTTATTCTTGCTTTGATGAAAAAAGCACTTATAAGAATTTTCTAAATTCACCTAATTGTACCCAGTCAAAGAAAATTCCTATCTGGCTCATCAAGAGCAAGGGAATTCAGCTGGACTGTAATCCACCAGTAAGTGCGAGGGAAGGTTTCTAACAAGATTTTTCACAGCAGGGAGGTCTAGATTCCCAACACCTGTCTCCTGCTGGAATGATGTACACCCTGCAGATGTCACTTGCTTCCCCTTATCGAAACAAGAAGCCCAGCTGACTTGTTCAGCCAGAAAAACAGGGTATTTTCTTACTAAAGCTGGGTAGGATGAATCTCATCCTGACTGAAACCGAAGTCCATGTAATCATACAATAGGATTTTCAGAAGTTCTGTAGTATGTTGAAAGTTTAACTGCATTTCCAAATATATATTTAGGCTCACATAAAACTGACCTGTGCAATGTGTGCACTCCCAAATGGAGTGTGAACCCTTTAATCCTTTACTATATTCATCCATTTCTATTTTCAATGCAAAAATACCTCCTTGCCACCTCTTACCAAGAAGCATATAAGCAGAAAGCAAAAATACAACTTTACAGGTACTTGTTACTTTATCTTTAAAACAATTGCTTTTTAAAAATAATAATAATGCAGGAACAGCCAAGATGGCTTAGACCAAAGATCTATATAATTCCAAATCCTGTCTCTTATGCTGGATGCTAATTCACTGAAAAATAAAATAAAATCAACAGGGCCAGTATTCAGCAGCAGATAAATAGGAAGAAGTACAAAATGAAAAACAAGCAAGCAGTGAGCCTAGTAAATCTGTTCATTTTCTATAAATCAGTGGTTTACGAATTTGAAGTGCCTTTCTGCCCTTCTTGGATAAGTAGCTCAAATCTGTCATACTGCCACATGCCCTTCATGCTGTTTAAAAAAAAAGACAAACAAACCCCAATGTTTCTCATTTGTGGTTCCTTTTCCTTTCAAAATTGCACAAAATCACTTTCTTTTTTCTTCTCCTACTTTCAGATACTTTCAGTCAGGGATTTTTATCAGGAATTGATTTTGTGGCTCCTAGACTGCTTAGACTGTTAGAAACAGAGAAGTTTCTGTGACAAGCCTTTCTGTTTAAGGGAAGGCTATTAATTTCCTTGAATTTAAGAACACAGCAGTGAATTAGATGTGAACAAGATGCATTTGTAACAAAGTGCTATATTTACACAGTCCTCCAAAAGCTCATGACTTTTTCAAGTAGATGTATTTTACATTTCTCATCAGAGACATTAATGATTTTATTTGTGGTCATACTTTAACTACACAACGAAAGCAGAGTCAACTTGTTATGTTCCCCTGTACAAAGGCTTTATTTGTAGAACTGCCATGTTTTCACTTGTTCCCTAAGAACAAGAATGACTACATGAAGGAGTGAGTGAGAAACGCAGATGGAGGATTGCAGCCCATGGGCTCCTGTCTTAGACTACAGACCACACACAGTTTCCCAATGCTACGTAACAGAATTCTGGTTCAGTAGTTATTTTGTAATGGTTAGCCTCAAGAAAAATAAAAAATGCAAATGTTTCTTAAACCATTTTTGCTTACCGTGTGATGCTACCACAGGGTTAGCTCTTACCACACAAGACTGTAGGAATGGCTTTCAACAGTCAGCCTTTGCTAGAGACTGCAGAATCTCAATGTCCCATGTAAACAGTAAATGAAGTACAATTGTATACATTTAACACCTGGTATATATTAATGCACTGACATTCTGGCAACTTTTGACAAGCAGATCTCATAAATTTTTGTCTGGTTACTTTAATAAACCACGCAACAAGTCCGGGAAATATACAAGCAGTTCTTACCAACTAAGAGGCCCCCATTTGAGCCTCCGTTAATAGTCAGCTTCTTTGGGGATGTGTAGCCTTCCTTGATAAGGTATTTGGCAGCACACTGAAAGTCATCAAAGCAATTTTGTTTGTTGGCCAAGCTACCACCTAGCACAGAAACAAAACAAATCAGTTGATGCTATAAAATCCATTTGATACCATCTCTTCAGAAAAACATGTGTGCAAAAATACCTGGGAACAATTCCAGTTTCATGAACATTTTAATAATTGATGCAGCTCAGAAAGATAGCAAAAATGAAAGATTCTTTCAACAGAGAGAGGGTATAAGATGGTTCTGTCAATAACCCTGATGTTTTAAGAAACTGAATAATACATACTTACACTGTGGAGTGAGTGCCAGGTAATATTCTTAACCACTAAAATGAAAGTTAAAAGCTTTGCATAGCAAAATATATACAAAATGACCATATACAATTCACTTGAGGCTTGATCTAATGGGACTTTAACATCATTAAAGTCAGTGACAGTTTCTTAAGGCAATAAAGCTTAAGCTTATAAAATAAGCTCTATAAAATAAGCACTTCTAATTTCCAGCACATATATGTGGCAGACAATAGACTTTTTTTCCCTATTGTTTTCAAAATGGATGATATATAGCTATGGTCAAAATGGGACTTCAGAGTTGCATCTTGCTTTGAAATTTTATTAATCAACTTTCAATATGAATGCTTGAGATACTGCCATCCTATCAAACAGAATTCCAAATATCCTCATAGGTATGAGGGAATAAATCACGAAAACATAGGTTCAGATGACATAATTGATAAGACTTCCTATTCTGAAAACAAAAAATTTTGCAGTGTGGGGTAGGTAAGGAGGATGGTTTTCCCTACAGTCTTTTAATTATTTTAGTAGAAGAGTATCAATCTAGAGAATTCAAAGTTGGCCAAATCTCGTAATCTTCCCACTTGTTTGGTGAGAGATGAAAACGAGCTCCTTCTCAAAGGTTATCCTACCTTAAGATCATGGTAATATCAGCCAATTAAATGCTAGTAAGAAATGGGAACTAGGAAGAAAATCCTTGTATTCCTGTAGCAAAGGCTGTGGCCCAGACAGGTAAAAGGGACTCAAAAGATGCAGAAATATAAGTCCAGTTCCTTCTACTTTGTTTAAAAGCTGGATGCCTAAGCTGATTGCCTAAGGCTCCTACTATGGTCCAGGAACATCCAGGCCAATTAATTTTACCCTAAAATAAGTGAGATGAGCTACAATCTGAAGGTGTCTCTTTAAGTCCATTGTCCATCCAATGATCCTAGACACCCAGTATACAATGGTTGCTTTAGTTCTGTATCACAGAAGTTTGGCAAGATAACTCTGACATTTAGTCATACAATTCTTGTAGAACTGGAAGTAGTAATTTTTTTTTGTTTGTTTTTATTTTTTTTTGAGCAAACACACATCATTATCACATGAAGAGAGAGATACTGGAACAATGAAAAAGTCTTCAAATATGTGGCAACTATAAATCTTACTCTTTGCTCAAAGTCCTGGGCTGGTGTAAGGTCAGAATCCTATCTATATAATTAAACCTGAATGAAAAGACTTCTGTAATTGGTTCTGAAAGTAACAAAGAACAGATACGTACCCTCTTTGCAACAGCAATAAAATACTTGAGTCAAAATGAAGCAGGAAATAGGTGGACCAAAGAAGCATTATCATATTAAGATAAATTTTATTAAAATCTATTACAAATCAATCAGCAAATTAAAATTAATGAAGGATACTTCATCTTCAGCAATAATATCCTGTATCTGCAAGCACATACAGCTTCTATTTATGAAGCTATTACATAATTAACTCAATTCTGAGGAAATGACCCAGACAAATAGTTTCCACAGATGAAACAGTAAAATTAAGATGCAATGAACTGGGAGTATCATTTTGTTTGATAAAAAATTATTAGGGATTACTGCCACAGCAAATTGCCCCATCATAAACACCACTGTTTTGGTACATGTGCCTTGCTGACAACATCTCCAGCAACTTATCTACCAGATTCTTGGGATATAAGTAAAGTGTCACTTTAAATAATGATGGGTATGTTAAAGAGGTAAGTAGGACGTTTTAAAGCATTTTCCTCTGGTGAAGGGATGCAGACAATTGTCAACAATAAGGCAAGCAGACAAAGACAATCAAAGGATTAAAACAAGGACTGAATGGGAAAAACATGGACAGAAATAAATCAAAAGTATTAAGAAAAGGGGAAAAGATATTGAAAGAGCTTTGCAGTGAGTGACTTGGTTTCCCTGTAGAATAAAAGCTTAAAAAAGCTAAAATGTGTGGGGGGGTGACATGCCACTGCACTTCCGGAGCTGACTGTTTTCATATGAACTTCTATCACAGAATCATTTAGGTTGGAAAAGACCTTCAAGTTCAGCTGTTAACCCAGCACTGCCATGTCCCCAATGACACACTGAAGTGTTTTTTAAGTAGCTCCTCTGATGTTGACTCAACCACTTCTGTGGATAGCCAGTTTCAGTGGCTGACAATGTTTTTGGTTAAGAAATTTTTCCAATCACATTCACCAAATCTATATATTAAGAAAAAAAGGCTATTCCTAAATTATGCAAAAACAATCTGGAAGAGCTACATTCTGAACTCAAGAGAGTTCAGAAGAGTTACACCTTCTGTAAGGTTCTGCAAATTTACTTTTTTTGGGTGATATCAAGAGAGCCTAAATAGTCAGTGTTGTTGTCTTGGGAATTTAGAACTGTAGGGCCATGTGCACCTGCACATAATGAAAGAAGTATGTGAAAGCAAGCCAGGTCTTCTGCAATACAGAAATACAATTTACCAGGTAATGTACAGATTTAACATATAAGTAAGGAAAAGAAATTACTTTTCTACAGAATAAGTAAAACGCAAAATGAGATCTGACCATGAAAAGGAGTGAAGAGAAAATGTTGCAATTTTCATTTCTAAGCCTGCAGTTTTGTTCCTCTGCTTTGACTTGACTTACCTTTGTGCCAGGTCTCTCCATATTCACCACCTCCCCTAATGTTTGCCACTGCTAGAACACCTCCTAGGTGTCGCACAAAAATAAGTCTTGACACACTGAAAAAACAAACAGATAGAGGATTATTTTGAATTTCCAGTTTTTATAAACTTACCGCTTCTGCAAAAATAGTTTGAGGGAAAGATCTCTCCCAAAATTAATGATGAAATTGTGAATGAAGTCCCCCCTTGATGGCAAAACCAATAGTCAGGCTTTTTTCAATGGTTATCCATGGAAATGAAACCCCCTGCAGCCTTGGGGAGGGGAAGGAACCAGTGCTGGTCAATCCCTCCTCCTTTAGTTCTGCATTTTGTAGGAGAGTGGCCAGTAGTTCAGCCTAACAGGTGACCACTCAGAACACATCACTATTTTTTTTTTTGTCTTGAAAGCCATTAGCATGAGGACTAGAGTTATGCAGTACTACTGGACCTGCACAGCTTTCTGAACAGCTCCTCTTCCATGGCACCTCTTTTCAGAGAAGAAAGGAAGGC
>JAWWTY010000106.1:71834065-71925755 GCA_035222235.1 Margarornis squamiger | reverse complement strand
GCAGTACTACTGGACCTGCACAGCTTTCTGAACAGCTCCTCTTCCATGGCACCTCTTTTCAGAGAAGAAAGGAAGGCTTAGCCCAAAGGAAGAAAGCAAAGAATTAAGACTTCAGATCAGCACTTGATCTTTGTTTATGAGCATCTTTTCAACTTGTGCTTAACTACTTTTTTTGGACCCTCATAATAAAGTGTTTGCAAAGAAAAATTCTGTATCTACCGCTCTTTTGTGCCAGGGTCAGCAGTCAAGATGGCCAATCCCATCCTTATTCATTTTCCTCTTGCATTGCTAAATACAAAACAAATAGTATAACATAAAATTACAGGTTCTATGTTCCCTACTATCTCCAGAATCCAGCTGAAAGCTAAAATAGCATTTTTTTTTAAAAATACCAAATTGAAAAAGTATCAAAGCTATTACTATCCTTTTTTTTTTTTGAATGGACTGAAGTAATTTAAATTACATTTAACAATTAAGAAAAGAAATACATCTTTGATCTCTAGAAGCAGTAGCTTAACATAGCAGAAGCTACAGAAGACCAACTGCACATATGCCAAGGAGACAAAATATTAAAATTTAACCTCAACAAGTCGTCTTCTTTTTCCCTCTAGTAGGTTTAAATTTCTTATTTACTTGAAATATTTGCTCATGCAAGAAACCACTGTTTGCAGGAATTAATTTTGTTCAACCACAAGAACAGGGATTGAGTCTTTTTACCTTTAAGTTTCACTACTGCTTATCAGAAATGGCTTGAAAGATGGTAGTCCTACAGTGTGTCTCAGGTGGATGTAGCATCAAAAAAGGTAAAATTTTCACACCTCCCAAAGCAAATGCCTTTGTACTAGCACACATTCTTAAAAGTATATACCAAGGATTAAGGAAACAAAAAGAAAAGCAGGAGGATAACTGATAAGAGATTCCTGTATTTTCATAATCTATCAACAGAAAAACTTTCCACCTAAGCTGGTTATCTGGCCATCAGATGACTCAGGAGGCATGAATTATCTCTGCTTCTGTAAAATCGATTCTTAAGTCCATCACTGTGAATTTCATTTTCCTTAGATTGCTGTGACATGCTGATCTTCTGACTTCAGTCTTCAAGACTGATATTCTTTAAGCACATTGTGCAAATGTCGGAGGGCATTATTCTGTCAAACTCCAGGATGTCTGATTTCAACAGGCTGCTACACAGCTAATGTGAAGTAGCCTCAGTAGGTTGCCTCATGAGATTGTGGCTTTTTAATTTTTGGTATGTTAGGGTCACAAAACCTCCCAGAATATTCTGCACTTCTTTTCCCTGTCTGTCTCAGACTTTTGGCCTCTTGGTCCAGAGTTACTTGATTCCCAATAATCAAAAGTAACAAATATAAGAAAGTGTTACAGGTAAGGTAAGAATTTGCTTCCCAAATACAATGCCTGAAAAATTTTAAAAAATAAAAAATTCCAAAACAGTCTGTCATCTTCCATCTGCGGCAATAAACTGTGCCTATCTGAGGGATCAGCATATTTAAACAAGTGAAGTACCTGTGAGCAATGAAAAACCAAAGTGCATCCTATCCTGTCTGTGGACTCCACTAACAGATAGTACCTTGATGATAATTCTTGGAGGGGTCTAAGTAACTTACAATCTCATAGGATATGCTGCACTCTTATTACAGGCAGTTAGTCCCCATTTCCACAAGCAACCAATTTTCCTGTTGCAGAGACCGTAACCAGGGTAAAGTCCAGAGTCTGGTAACAATCATTATACTGCCCAAATTATAAAAAAGGTCTAGTCTATATGGGCTCACTCTCAGCAATACTACTGGGATTTAGGCACTTCAAGAAAACATTATACCATATACCTCAATATAAACATTTAGTCTTGTCACTGCCAATGACTATTAATTAATATCCACTCCAGTATGGTCAGCAGTAAAGTGAGTCAGGATCCTTACTTGACCAATTCTTTGAGGCAAATGTGCTTCGAGCTTATAACAAGCTTTCCCAAAGGGATTTTTAAGTTCAAGGAACCAGGTTTGATAAATACAGAATAAGAACTTATTGGCTTTTTAAAAAAGTGAAAATTCCAAGTGATCAGACAGCACAAAACTCAACTTTCACACACAACGCTGCTACTGCCTCCTGTGTCCTTCCAGGTGGATTCTTGCTTCCAGATTTGATTTCAAATCAACTTAGTGTCTGAGTCACAGCAAACTGTCACCCTGGATGGCTATGAAATGTGTCATTCTGCAGAGGGAAGTCCGGCTTCCTGTTCTTCCCAACAGTCTCAGTACGCTTTTGATCATTATCCTTGCTTTTCCTTCTCTCCTGGGAGCATGGTAAAGGGAATGGCAATAGGTTCAGGAAGGAGTTAGTGGAGGGAGCAGAAGACAGTTCTCTTCCTGGAGAGCTCCTTCCAGACCCTATCATCCATCGCTCTTAAGGAGCATAACAGAAAAAATAAGAAAACATGTATTGTTTTTTTACAGTACTGAACAATGTGAGGAGCTGTGCTTCAAGGAGCAAGAATGCTTTCCCAGAATTACTGATCTGCTCCCAAATATTACAGCTGACAGAGAAATGCAGGCTGGTGCAGTGGTGATAAGGAAAAAGTCCTGAGTCACTGGACTTCGTTGCTTTCTTGGATTTTGTGGAGCAAAAGGGAGCAGCAACAGAGTAACCGAAAAGAGTAATCTTCCACTCCACACCAGGGCTGCTTATGTTGCTTGACCTTTCCCTGGGCTTACAGTCCTTCCCTGCGCCACCTCTTTGCTTTAAAGGCTGGGTAAAAACTGGCAGTGAAATGCAATTTCACAGTCCTCTGCACAACCAGCTGTACTCCAGGATGCGTTAGAAATTGCTTCTCCTGTACACACACAAGCACACACAGGACAGTGAAGGGAAACATGTTGGTTCCTACAGGGTAACTAGCTGAATCTGAGGCATTAGTGGTAGGTTTGTGATGGCATTTCCCCAGCAGCTCTCTGGGTATCAGTTCCATCAGCCTTCACTTGCACTTGCTATGCCAGCTGTATAATTAACGACAATGCTCTAGCAAACACCATCTCAAAATGCTACTAAGTGCAGCTCTCCAGTCCAGAAAAGCATATGAAAGATGCATGCTTGCATTCAAAAATAAACCCCTACTGTAACTGACTTAATGACTTTGGCCTATCATTCTCATAATTATTCTTGGATCCTGTAACCTGTTGGTTTATTTCTATTGCTTTCAGCAGATTTTATTTTCATTTTTGGTGTTGGAGAAAAGAGGAAAAGGAACACCAGCTTCTGAATTAAGCAGAAATAAGCTTCCCAAGCCAGTGAGTTGGCTCACGTTAATGTGAGAAAACATTGTACTATCTGGAAGAAATACAGGACAGAACTGAACCACTGGAAAGGAGAAAATTGAGTGCTTTGTGAAAAGACCCTTAAGTTTAAATAAAAAACTCTATGAATACTTATCCAGTGCTTTTTTTTTTTTAAAGGTAATCTGTCTACTACTTGGTTGCATTTCCATAGCTACATCTCAGCTCTGGATCAGGTGAATGATATGACAAGCCTCAGCCTTGACCATCCTGTGGCTGCTTTCTAGCACTCATACCTGTGGTCAACAACAACAAAAAAAATAAAAGATCAAATCATAGTGTTAGGCTGTGGCTGGAACAACACTTGGACTTGGGAAGTCCTTGTGGAGTACTGCAGTATATGGTAACAAGGATGCAGTAAAACATTATGGGAGTCTGCCAGGTAAAGGGTGAACTGGATATTCTGCCCTCCTGGCAGAAATTCCCTTACAATTTCCTTTCCCTGATCTTGCCTGCCTACTTTTAGAACACACTTCCTCACAAAGTACTGAATTCTCAAGTTATTAACCATAAAGATGCATTTGAAGACTTTGACTTCTCTTATTTTTCTTTTAGAGAAAGAAAGCTGAGAAAGGGTATGTTGATACTACAGGGAGAGAATAAGGAGGGAGGTGTGGCCAATCATGTTTTATTTATATTGTCAGTGGGATAATGTATTTTGATCTGGAGGTCACTGATAGTTCTCCGTACACTTACTTTTAATGGACTGTTTCATATTCTTATTTTATGAACTGTATAATAAAGGTTTCATAGGGTTCAGGAAAACACAGGTCACTTGTTCCATCTCCCATCTTCCTCTCTTCTGACTGTCAGCTGCACCCTCTTGCTGCTGTTTGCTGGACTACTACGAGAATCAATTTTTAACTTCCCCAAATGGTAGAAAACCACGCACTCCATCTTGTTGGGATAGTTTTCTGTCATTCTCGGAATGTAAATCAGCTTAGCAAAGCTTCCAGCAAGCACCAGGGCCAATGGACGGGAGGTGGAAGTAGGCACTGTGAAATGCCTTCTCCTTTTGCCAACAGCCAGCTCATGTCAGCTCTGCAGTATGTGAAATTTTACCTTAAATCAGTAGGTATGTAATATTTATTTTACATTCTTTAAAAAAGAAAACATGGTAAATTTTATCACAGTTTTCAGCACCTACAATAAACTGTAATAAATCAGTGGCTGAACCTAACTAAAAAGGAATTAAAAAACTATTCGACTTATTTAACTGTGTCTCTCCAAAACCACAGGAAATGAAAAATGTAGCTTTATGAGGCAGATAAAAAGCTTACAAATAATCATGAACACAAGATGGGAGGTCCATTGTTTGACAAAGTATTTGCTAGAAAGGACAAGAAACTGTAAATGCTATTCAGAAATACAATCACAGTGAGCTGGTAAAGCAAGCACTGCAAAGGATTTCCTGAAATGTGCTGACTCTAAAGCAAGACTGGTAGCACCTAAACTTAATAGCTTTTCTTCATAGTAGATTACTTTTTTGTTGGTGACTGCTCTTCTGCTATCTGAAAAACTGCTCTCTCTCAACCCTTTCCATTTCCATTCCTGTTTTCCTCTGCCTCACCTAGGAGCATTTCTTAGGTATTCAGACAATCACTGCCTCTTGGTATTGGTATATGAATTTGCCTATGCAAATTCTCTTACTGAAGAAATAAGTTTTTTTTCTAAAGAGATCATCTATTCAATAAAGCTTACAGCTTTTGAGGGGTACAAATCCTGTTCTGCACATAGCATTTTTGGTTTACAATGTGTTGCTTTGCATTTGCAGAGATCACATCATTTGCATCTCAAGACAGACTCATCTTTCCTCTTTCCTGATCATATGGGACACAGTAGGATTTTGCTTCTGATGTAATCTCCTCTTAAATATAATATGAAAATGCAGTGAAATTTTAATTATTTACATTCATTTAGACAAACATTTGATTTTCTATAATATTCAGAAATAGGTAATTGTCTAACTTGGAAAAAAAGAAAAACTTACAATGTCATTAGTTCAGCCAAGGGGTCAAATACTTGCTTAATAGAGGTCTATATACTTTTCTATTGAGCTCAGTGACAGAGCAGGTTAAGGTGTAATCCTAATGGCTGCTGTAAACCTCTGAAGAGCAGAGCACTTCTCTACTCTGACATAAATTTCTTCTTCTTCTGAGCCTGGGCAAAACACTTGAATTCAGAACTAACAAAACATGATGCCTGGACACTGATGCGCAGTCCTTACTTCCCCCATCTTGCTTCTCAGGGACCTGAAATACAACCTGCCAGATCCATCATCCAGATATTTCAGAAGAAGTTATGAATTACTCTGCTTACCTGTAGCTTGGTGTAATTGATATGTTGAAGCCTCCATATCCATATAAGAAGGCAGGATGAGAACCATCTAACTTAATTCCTTTCTTGTGAATAATAAACATTGGGATCTTAGTACCATCTTTGCTAGGGTAGAAAACCTAAGACAAGAGAAAAAGAAATCCAAAATTATCTTAGTCCTGTATCTCTCCACAACTGCTGTTAACAAGAATCAGAGGTGATCCCTTCTAAGGTGTCTGATGGGTAAAACTTTCCAGGCAACTGTGCCAATTGCTCAGGTCAGGTTCAGTAATGGCCATCATCTGCTTGGTTGCTTAACAGCTCTAGAAAATGTATCAAAATGAGACAATACAAAGGGTATGACGGAATCATGTTTATGTATCTTGCCCATTAATTCTACATGCAAAAGGATTTAAGAAAATGTTACAAAAAGAATACAATTCTCTGCACGGGAACACTGGCGTGAAAACAGAAGGGCTACATGGTCCATCATATGGGAAAGCAGCAAAGACTGAGATGGCACAGAGAACAAACCAAAAGAAAACCAGATCTCCAATCTAAATTTATCATTTCTAAAAATTTCTCCCTTTTACAAATTCAGACTTCAGACACTAGAGAACAGTGGACAGAGAAGAAAGAAACTCATGGTAGGGTAGTGACTTAGTGAGAACCCACTACACCGTTTTAGACAAGATACAAATAAATAGGTAAAACTCTGATGATCTGGTCTTGTCCTTCTGAAATCACTGAAAATTCCTTCATACCAGATGATGCAGCAGTCTTTGCTTGTAAAAACATAAATTTCATCACAAGTAGAAGGCCAAAGATATTTAAATAGCCACAGTATTTTTGTTTTCTTTGTTTACATTAGTGCTAATACATTAGCATTAACATTCCTCAGTGGAGTCACTCCACACACCAGATTCAAGTGCAAAGAGAAAACTTCGAATAGCTGAAGACAGTTTCTTCAGCCACGTGAAAACAGCAAAAAGCTGACTACTCAACTTTTGTACATGCAGCATGAATTCACCAAAGCAAATTTGTATCCAGCCAAAGTGAACTAGGCATTGCCCAGACTTTCAAGGTTGTCTCAAGGACCACTTCACCTCATCAGGGTGGTAACATAAGCCACATGACAGAAACTTTTGCATATTTGGTGCATTCCAGACATTACCAAGAAAACAGAACCAGACCCCCAACATTGCAGAATCCCCAACCCATCCAGCAAGATAACTGAACTGCCCACTGGCTTTCAGGAAACCAGCTCCCAAAACATCAAGCATCCAAATAGCATGTGCTTTCACATGTCTTTCTATTACTGTTCTAGCACTGCGTGAAGTTAAAAGCTGAACTCCATGGCCACAAACATAGACTGTAGTTGCTTAACACAGTTCCCACATCTTGTTGTTTTGATGCATGTCTCTGCCTGCATACCCTAATTTAGAATCCAGCCTGTTATATTTTGCCAGTCAAGCAAAACATGTGGGTGCGAATGCAGTTTGCTGCATCTCCTGGAGTCCTGGTTGATTACTTTTCATTGCCCTATTTTAGCATCATTAGTTGCAGCTTCAACTCTAATTAGAACAAAAAGGTAGTAAATGAAGAAAGACACATTCTTATGATTTTCTTGCATGTTTACAATCTCTGTGCTTTTTAAGGAAATAGTCCTACCATGATTTATAAAGCCCACCATCAACAGGATCTATTTTTATAACACATGAACCTCAACAGTAATATGACCTTAAGCAACACATTTATTCTGAGCATTGCCTGTAACGTGAAACATGTAAACCCACAGGGCACACTGAAAACAAAATAACCACATTTAATTTTAGTTTAATCACTGCTAAAGAAATGTGTGAAATTTCAAATGAAACCACATTGACCTCCAAAGGCTTCACTAAAACCTGTAGACATATTACAGATAGAAATTCAGTATTTCAGTGTCCAGCAGATGGAAAAAAAACCCCAAAACGCAAAACAAAAGCCTAAGGGCATTTTTACACAGACTAAATCAGTGTTTCCAACTACTGCCATAACTATCTTTATGGACAAAGTGTGTGCCAGACCAGGAGTATACAAACGATCTTCACTTTGAGTACTCAGTTGAACACTATAAACAAATAAAATAACTGATGAACAGGAGAATCACTGAGGCTGGTGATGAGGAGTTCCAGAGAGACTCTTCCCTAAAACATCATCCTTGAACTCCAATTGCTGCTGGCAATTCACTTGAAGTGAGCACGTGGCCTTCCTACATTTCCAGAAACTTACTGCCATTGGCCAGTCTTTTCCTGATGATTAAAGGATGCCACTAATTTTACTGCTTCTTTCTGAACAAGGGCCCTTTTTTTTTTTTTAACATCTCTCTGAAAACTGACTTCAGTAAGGCTTTTATTGTCATCAGTTAAGACAAAATAACATTAAATGAATACTCTGCATTACCATTAAATGACATCTGCAATTTAAGAGTTTTCATTCCTATCTTTGCTAAAATAATGATTATCTCTTCCTCCAAGATGAACACACGAGAGGGGGATGGCAATCAATTCAATGAGACAATAAGGTATGTGAAGCTATTTAAGCTTCTCCAAATAGACTATTTTCAACAACTGATTCAATCTCACCTTTAAATTAGGTGTTATCTTTGAAGCAAGTCCAATGGTTTATTCACCTAGCCAATAAAAGAATGTGCTTCTGTCTCAAAGATTAAGGTAAACTGCAAAGGCCAGGCCCTAAAAAGAATTTCCGAAGATGGTGTTTCACTCCTAATTTTAGATGCTGTTAAGCTTTTACAGCCGTAAATGCTCATAAAAGGATACTACTGTTTTCTGCTTTATTACAGACAGGAATGATCCACTTGTGCCAGTCACATTATATTACTTATTGCTCATGTATTTTCAAATAAGGACTCATGTCACTATAGTTAGCATATATAAGTAAAGGACAAGTTAGCAAAATTATTTTGGAGGGAAAAGGATGAAGGACACTTCAGAAATATTATTATGAATGCTGAAACTCACCATTCAAGGAGGGACATGCTAAAAATAAGTATCTTCAGCCTTTAGGAATGCACCATCAATGCTGTGTGGCTGACAGGGGACTCCTGCTGTGTGCAGCCCTTGGTGCTATTCTAGGAGCATACTGCTGGAGCAGTACAACAGCCCCAAAACAGTTATAGCTCACTTTGTCTCACACTAAAGTCCCTATCTGTCACATGCCAGACTGGTCGCACTGCCAGAAAGAATCACTTCCAATTCAGATGCCAGAACCTGAGGCATAAATGTATAGCCTGTAGTGTACTTACTGTGACTCAGGGACACCACTATAAACTACACGAAGATTAAGCTGTATAAAGTACACAAAACTGAATCTTAATAATTCTTCTTTCATGTATGCATATATATTTATAGAGTGGTGTCTTATTTTGTTTTTTTAAACTTAGCATTTGAAAGCAATGCACCCTCCATTTTCATTTAAAAAAAGTCAATGGAAGTTTACCTCCAAGACAGTTTACAGAGTAAGTTTTACAAGTAAATACAGTTAATGGCTGTGTGATAGGGCTCGTAAATTTACTTTGGAGTTAAACAGGATTAAAAAGTCCTGCATATTCATTCCTGGAGAGGTCTTTGTCCTCCTAATTATTATTTGCCTTAAACGTGCAGTATTTATGTTAGGTGAATCTTCACTTAGGGAAGATGGGAACAATCAGCTGGAATTGCAGACACAGACCTAAATTCAGAAAGACTCTGTTTATCTACCTCTGCCTCTGCAGTGACAAGAACCATCCTCTCCATCTCAAGTCACCAGAAGCAAAACTAAGTATTTTACAAAAGCTAAGAGGACTTGACAATAAGAGGTTGAAAACAGAGATTTTCTTTCATTTGTCTATAGAGATAATACAGACAGATATTGATACTTAAGCACAGAACTAAAAATAATTTTGGCAATCATCCATTATGCACTTCCCTTGTGGGAAAATATGAAATCAGCATCTTTGAATATTAAATGAAGTGACACAATCATCACAGCAAATAAATAAAACTAATCTCCCTGAATTGTGCCACATTGTGCCACATAACTGAAAATACCTAAAACTGCTGACATTGAAGAGAAACTTCTATTTTTAAAAATTAAAAAACTCAGCAACTTTTGAGTATTTAGTTTCATTTTTCTCTCTTTCAGAAATATTTTCTCTGTTGATATAATGGACAGATAAAAAGATATCATTATAATCGTTTAGTGAAGAAAAATGTACATACAAATGAAATCATCTTGCTTTTACAATACCTAAAATCCTTTTATGCAAAAACCAACCCCAAGCTTTTAGACTTTTAAAATGAACCTTCTAAGGTAAGATTCACCACAGGTTTTGAAATACTGCTGTAAAACACAAATCCAAAATAATCTTATCCATATGGGTCCAATGCATGTATTTTTAAAGCTGTGAACAATATCTGAATGTTTAGACATATTTTGTAATTTTTCTGACTTGCTCATTAATGGTAGAGAATTAAAATCCAGTTAAAAAGTGATTAGTTTGGCTTTTCAGGAAGAATTACTTCCTGCAGATAAAACATGAATTTTACACATGAAAAGAAACTAATTTCTGAGACTTGAAAACATCCCCCTCTAAGTCACAGTAGGTTTATTATTCTTAGAAAGTCACTAGTGATTCTAATATTGCCTCTCCTAAACTCTCTTTCAAGATTAAGTGTTACATACCAGAAATAGCAACTCTTTTTATGTTTTTGGGTGCTTGATCAAAACAAGGTACGAGTTACACCTGTTATTAGATTGACATCCGTTGTGTGAAATGCCAAAGAATCTTACAAAGAGCAAGTAAAAAAGCATATAAGTCAAGCTGGAATAGTCCTTATTAAAAAGGCTTGCTCCATAATTTAGGTTTAATAACACCGTAACAGTCCCTCTAAAATTAGCTTTATTCCAGTGTCCCCTGTATAGTTTTCCTGAGAGAACTCATCATTTGAAACAAACACAGGATTTAGCAGTCTTGTGAAATTTAGCAATTGTTTTCAGCTTCTAGGTAAGAGTGGCTGCTCTCACACACTGCTGCAGCCACCACAGAGTTACAGACAGTGCTGGGGAAGCAGAACAGCCCCAGCAGCCCCTGGCACAGTGGTGCTGAGCAGCCAACTATAGCAAATGACTACTTCCGTTTTTATTCCTTGGAACTGCATTTCATGCACCCACTTTCACATCAAGGATTTCCTTCATTAACTGAGAGATGTTGACTTCTCATCACACGTACACCAACATTTGCATTTTGAGATTTGGGGAAGGAATTGTAGTAAACTACAATGTTGCTTACATTTTCCCAAATGTCACAAATGCTTTGTTAAAAGCTCACTGTTTTAAAAAATCCTACACCAGTATCTTTGAAAGATGATCAGAAGTGTACATTTATAGGAGTAGTCCCTGGAGAAAGTTTTCTTACACATCAAGGTCTTCAAACCTATATTTAGGTGCAGAGATGGCAGTGCCTGAGGTTAAACAATGCCACATAGCAACACCTCCCACTGACAAGTCCTACTGCTCCGTGCTTCAGGAAGGCAAGACACAAAGAGCCTGCCATCACACCAGCAAGTCTGAAAGCTACAGCAGCGGCAGGCAGGAAGAAATCCTCTCTTTGAGATGCCAGGGCAGAAACCTCATCAATTCAAACAGAATCATGTGCTGCCTTCCACACCACCTGTCCATAGCCCATTCAATCCCTCATCGCCTCTGACCTTACAAAAAACCCTGATGCTAGTCTGGGGCTAAAGACTATATAGCACATCACAAGGAAAACACCTTATTTATTGCAGCTGTGGCATGGAGCCAAGTATAAGATCACCAGTAGCTCCATGCACAGCTCTGGCAGCCAGCCAATGGCCACCCATAAGAGCAGCTCCTACTAACCACCAGTTTTTGTACTCCTATATACAACATGAATCAGAAGTCAGCAGAAATAATAGAGAACTGCTACTACTACAGAGCAAATCCACAGGATCTGAGGTTTCCTTTCTTCAGAGGGGAATCCTCATCAATCTTTAAGCCTCTTAAATTAGCTTCAAAGCAATTCTGTGTGGGTTGCAAAGCTTGCTTAACATGGAGCTGGACAAGGGCCAAAGTAACTCAGCACAGTAAAAATTCATGCAGGTAAAACTGAGAAAGAACAACACCCACCACAGACATTTGCAAAAGCACTATGAAAATAGTCAAGGAACCTTTCAGAAGAAATTGTTTCACCACCTACTCACCAGCACAAAAAGCAGACTCATGCTGACAGAGGCAAAGTGCCAGGAAACGGTCTTTTGGAAGAAATGCCTTCTTGCTAAGTTCAGCTGCCTAGCTGCAACTAACTGCAAGGAGATAACTCACAGGATGGTGGGAAGATGTAGGGGAAGATGAGAAAAATACAGGTGAAAGATCAGAAATCCTGTAAGACTGGCATGGCAGATATTTCTTTTAAATCACACTTTTCTAGATTAGTTAAAAGGTAGCATTCTCCTTCACATAAAGCCTTACTGGTAAAACGGGATCCAATGAGAACGACCCAGACTCTACTTCAGAGACTTCTTGTTTCTTCTCCAAACCTATGCTTTGCCCCTTCCAGTGGGGTCTCCAGGCTTCTTGCAGCAGAATAATTAGCATCTGCAACATACAGTTATTCCTTTTCTTTCATCAATTTGCCTTGAAGATGACTTAATGTACAGTGTAGAGACAGCCAGATATCAGATAGATAATATTTACCTTTTCATTTAAATGTACATGATAGTCATATTAAACAGAAAAACACCCCAGGGGTCTTTGTAAGTTACAGCCTCTTTTCTCAATTACCTCTGTGCTTATGTGTTCAAGAAATGTAGTACTATGAAGTAGGATAGCATGAGAAAAGCAGAGGGATGTATCAATGGAAGTAGCACGCCTTTTCGAATAAAAGCATAATTAACAGCTGCTGGCTAGTCCGATTTCTGTCATTAAATCAAGTTTTACTTCATTGCGTAAATTGTTCTGACAGAAGGCAATTCACTGTAATAGTATGTAGGCATTAGAAAATAAACACGACTTATTTTTATCATGCTGGAAATCAGTTCAAGTTGTAATGAGAAACACTCTAAGAATAAAAGTGTAGAGGCAACTTACTATGGGGTAAGCAAGGGGTAGAAGTTACCTTCTGGCAAGCTACCTACCACACAATAACTGTTCTTATTTATAATTTTATTCTGTGATAGGCACACACATCTAATCCAATGTGCTGAGAAAGAGATACATTCACTCAAATAGTAATTAGCTAGTTCAGCATTTCTGTTTCTGACCCCATCTTGCTCAAAACCTGCTTGGGTATCTCAACACAGCCCCACCTTTGAGTGTTTACAAGCTTCAAGACGATGACACAGTGTTGGATTTTCTCCCCAGCAAAGAGGCATGTACACAGTTGAGGGTGCTCAAATATCAGCTGTAAACCTGAATCCAAAAATTCCTGCACAGAAAAAAATTCAGTCTTGACACTGGTGATGTCAAGTGCACAGTTTGTGTCAGATCCCCATGAGGACCAACATATTCCCCTTACATTGCCAAGAAGCTTTGTTTGTGACTTTCAACAGCCAGGCAATTTCAGAGGGCTCTGCTTTTTCTTCCTTAGAGAATCATGTTTATAGATGTCAAGTTGGCTCCTCAAAATCAGAGGTGCTATAAATCACTAAACACGTACAAAAATTTTGCACGTGGCGAGTATGATAATGAAAAAATAGTTGATACTCTTCATTCTTTTTGGTTTGAAAGGAAAGAGAAATCTTCTGCACTGGACAGTGCATGTTTCAAAATCAGTCCCAAATAACTTATCCTGTGAACATTTATTCTGAAGTACTTACTGAGGTAAACAGGCCAGTAGAAGAATTGAGAAGCACTTCCATGTGTGCTTTCTCACTCAGATTATAGCTATATATAATTTACTTTCTCAAACTTAATCTTGAATTTACTTATTTGTGCCCCTACATGATTAAAAAACCTAAAATGGATTTTTTTCCCCCAAAGGGAAAAAATTCCTTGAGAATGGTCAAGGAAAAACTACAGTCCTAGAAAATATCTGAGGTGCAATCTTGGAAAAAATAATTCTAAGGATCAGATGCTATTGATTTTAACAGTTTTGTCTTGCTGACCACCTCCTTGTTTTGGAGACAATACTATTGTTTTCAGATTTGCAGTACTCGTTTGTACAATGAAGAAAAATCACTCAGTGAGTAGCAAGAAGCAGAAGAGAATTATGAGAATGAGTTTTCGTTCACTTCTGTAGCAACACTTCAAGAAAAAAATTAAACCAAATCTAGTATAAAGCAACCCAGCAAAAATGTCAGTTGGTGGTGTAATTTCCAGACAAATGTCAAAATGAAGGCTTTGAAGGTACTTCATAACAGGAACACCAAGGAGTGTGCTGATGCACCCTTGTGATAGTCTTGGAACAGGGTGGAGAAAAAAAAATAACAAAAAAAGGAATTATTATTTTTTTAAAGCCATAAGACTAAGGACAGCTTACAGCAATCTTTTCTTTCTTGGGCAAAATGTGAACAAGACAGCAAAATTCAACAAACTTGTATCAGACATAAGGACACCACAACTAATAATCAACTGCCAATAAATGAACAGATCAAATACTGAATGATGTCAAATCAACTCCAGTGAGTGCTAACAGTTCAAAAACCACCAGTAAGCAGAAAGAAGTCAGGGATATTCCTGCTGGTAAAAGATTTCCTGATTTCAGGCATTCTACCATTACGCCTTGAAGTGTTTCTGCATCTTGTCTATTTTTAGCTGTTAGCAGGGATCACTGTGCACTATTACTTTCAAAAATCATTGACAAATTGGCTGAAAAGCAAGCAGTTCAGGGAATTGTCAAGGAGAATTTATGTATCAATTTTTCCCTGTCTGTGAGAATGGAAGCCAGAACTAAGGAAATCATCTATTTCTTTATATCAATTCATCTACACCGTTGAAAAACTAGTTACTGTGAATAATAATGATAGTTCTTAGAGGCTTCCCTTGTCCCATAAATCTCCTGGGAGATGTCTCAAGGACAGAGCAGAAATAATTAATCTAAGGAAAGATAATATTCTATCAGTACCTCTGAGCAGTGTTGATAAAATCAAATCAACAGCTAAATGAAGATGCAAACTAGATTACCCTTAATAAAATTGCACACTGATGAATTTGTGTGGCATCATAAAGCAGACAAAAACCCACCGAAAAAAGCTCACATAATTAGTGACTGAACTATTTCTGGGTAGAAAGTAAAGTGCTATCTTCCTTTCTTTTCCTTTAAAAAACATTCTTTCAGAATGCCCAAGATCAAATCTGTTGACAAAGCTATTGACTAAGAAGCTTTTTTAGCCCTGCTTTACCTGTTTTTAGTGCAATTTTCTTTCTGTTTGGTATAAATGGAGACTATGTTCTTGAAAGTGGCCAACACCACCAATGTATTATTGAGGTGTGATTGTACCACTGAACACTTTTAAAAGAGGTTCTCCAAAACATCTTCATTACTATTTAGTAAAAATTATTTTCTCAGTACAAACTGAATGGCTCATAACTGTTACATGATCATCTTGGTTAATATGCATCTTTTTCTATGGTAATCATGTTCAGAAAGAATGCAAGAGCCGTAACTTTAGGTTGTGAGATAGGCTATAATTTGCTTCCCTTTTTCCCTTTAAATAGCAGAGTCTGCTCCAAGTAGTGGCCACACTGACTCATTCACTTTGCAGAGATTCTCATCTTACATATCTCTGTGTTAAAGATCTCACTAACATTTGAAATTGCTGTTTTCCACTCTCAACTCTAATCTGTTTTCCACCACGATGATGAATGTTAATTAAGAACAACAAAAATTCTAAAGCAGTTTTGACCCTGGGTGAAGACAGAAAGTGAAATTTATTGGGCTGCAGTGATTATGTGTATTTTTATATACCTCAGAAGTTTATCTGCATTTTTAATTAGTTTTCAATATTAGCAATTCTAATTTGTTTTTGTCTCCTTTATGTAGTTAATGCATAACAATCATTATTAATCTTCCCAACATAATTTATTTCTCTGTTCTGCTTCAAGCTGTGGTTGATAAAGGCTCAGTGATGGTCTCCATTTCTATGCTATCCAGCACAACTCTTGAAAGTGGTCCATGACTAAGGCTCCAAAGTGCTGCAGTAATGCAAGTAAATAAATGAGCAACAACCTTCTAATTTGTTCTCTGTGGACTGCTGTATTACCTTAAACCTCTTTGTAACAGTTGTATGCAGAGTATAATAAATAACTGCATAAACTAGTTATCAACTTGTGTGTGCTTGAAGGCTTGCAGCTCTGAAACACAAACCTCCCAGCTCTGCCAGAGCGATATCTATTCTGAAAACGCTCGAGTAGCCTACAGGGACACCATTCAGAATGAGAGATGCATCCACTGTAAAGTATTTAAATGGAGTACAGAGCTGCGGTGAAGCTTAATTGCTAACAGGAAACACTGAGACACTGCAGAAAAGAGGGAGTGCTTTTTTGAAGGAGTAACAGACAGAAGGCAAAACTACCTGAAAAAGTAAAATTGAATCCAGCAAGGCCAGAAATGCAACATACTGTACTCTGACAGGTGCAATCACACACAGGATAGTGTACAACTGACTAAAAAGCAATTTAAAATGTATTTTGGAGTTGTAATGCACGCCAAACTGAACTTAAACAAACAATGAACTGTTAGGGAAAAGGCAAACTCTGCATGGGGACATATAAACCGAAGTCTCACCAAAGAAATAACCCCTTCTGCTGCATTCAAACTTTCAAAGCCTCAGATGGAATGCTGGGTTTAGCTGAAACCATGGCACACCACATGCTAAGAAATCTAAACAGACTCCAGGGAAGAGAAAGAAGAGTAATAGGAGGCCCAGGAAATAGAATCCACTAGAAAAAACCAACAGTGCAGATTTTTCTTTTGTTTTGTTTGTTTTAAGGCTAAAGGAAAATAAAATTGAGGTATGCATGGTGACAGTCTCTAAATGCACAGAAGCTTGCTGTAACTAGAAGAGAAATACTTGCCTTCCATGTCAGTGAGGGACACAAAGCAAGGCATTTCAACTGCAACAAGGGAATTTAGGTGAGACCTTGTGGCATACACCCTGCTCCCTGTAAAAGCTTTTTAGCAGTAAATTCAGTGAGAACCTGAGACAGACTACCTAGGGAGTCTGAAGGCTTTTAAGAACAAGGCAGACAAAAACCAGTCATGAATGGTACAGGCAGAAGTAGCCTGCCACAGCATCCAGGACAGATCAGCATGCTCCAGCCTTGGTAGCCACAATAGCCAGCTTTGGGACATGGGTACGCCACCACCTCAAACCACATTCAGGGACTGTAGTTTCTTCCCTTTCCCAGTCTTTTTGTTCCTTGGTTATTACAGCAGCTCTGCTACAGGTTTTTCTGTTCACAACTGCAACCACCTGTTGGGCAGTAGAAGTTGGTTCCTCTCTTCTTGCAGGACAAGCCAGTATTCTACCTCTTGAGACTGCAATGGATTAGTTGAGCCTTTGAGACTGTTTTTATATAGGTTTTATATGATTTCAAGAAGAGAAGCTTCAAAAGCAGAAGTGGAGAAGACAGACTCTGAAAGAGAGCAAATGCCTCCCTTCTCATTGCCTTTTGCCTTTCACCTTTCACAAAACCATGACTGAGAAATGTGAAGGCCATCCAAGGAGTTTACATACATAATAAAATCTACAGGAATAGCTGGTAAGAACAGTGATACATTAAAAAATCCACTACTTGCATTTCAGATCTATATTACTTAAATTTCAGAAAACGGTTTAAATATTTAAATATTAAACATTTACATAATAAACCAAAGCAAATATTTTTTTAAATTGCCCATATGTATTACAGATGGGTAAATACTTATTAACAGAGTGCACAATATTTTATTCTCAAGTAATCTTAGCTGCACTAACAAATAAATTACTACAATTACTATTGTTCTGGAAATCTGTTTGAATTTAAAAAACATCCTCTGGTAGAAATAGATACATACCTGTGTAATGAACTCTTACTAAACATAAATCCTCTCTTTTGGAAACCTAAAGACTGTTAAATGGACTTACATGACACTGCTAGCATGGTACTGAAAAATACAACCAGAAAAGTCTGGTTATCTTGGTGACTTGGCAAAGGAATTCAATGTGTCTCCCTGCTAGATCAGTGACTTGAATGCTGGCCCACACCAGTGATGACTGACAACTGCAATCATCTAATGATCTTTTGTGAGCTGTGTGAATAAAACCAATGCTTGTGGTCCCAGAGCAATCTGTCCACGACAAAGCATTATCATCACAATTTAACGCTGCCCAGCCTTGCTCCATGAGGCAAAGTTATGGGTGGGCGGATGGATAATAAAATTCCCACACTGCAGAGGAGCACTCTCACTTCTGAACAATGCTGGCATGCCAAAGTTTGACATTTAGCCTCAAAAACTGACCAAGAAAAGAAAAGGGGCAGCTACCACTTCTTTCTTTAGGTAGAGGACTATGCATCCAGTCCTCAGTGTGCCAAAATTTCCCATTTTTACGACTACTTAGTCTAAGCAGTAATTAAACAGCCAAAAGAGGCTTCAGAGCAGTTCTTTTGCAGAAGCATTCCGTACGTTTGATCCTCCACCAGTGATGGTACTGGCCATTCAATCTACACTACGTAAGATATGCAAAGACCATAATGATCAAAAGACAGTGTTTTGTCAGCATTTATTACTATTAGAGATATTGAGAGGGTGGCTTTTTATTGATGCCGAAGTCCTATGAACTACCATTTGTGTAACATTTTAATAACTGTCTTGATTAAGTTTTCAAACCATATCTGAAGACTCAAACAAACTTCAAACAAAGCAAACCACTGCCATTAGAACAGCAAACCATAACCGCTGTTCCTGTAGAATGAAGCTAATAATACTCACTACCTTTGAGAAATAACACTGATAAGCCTATACAAATGGGAGAAGAAAAGTTGAAAGTAGATTCCCACTGAGGAACATTAAATAGAATTCTTACTTATCCTGTGAGTAACAAAGTTAATTAAAATAGTAATGTGTTTGTTCCTAATTACTGGAGGTGAGTTCAATCACAGGAATGAATATGAAAGCTGGAGGAAAAATAGAAGGAAAGAAAGTCTTCAGTGACTTGTTTAGGAAGAGGACAAAACCTAAGCATTTTCACAACAACAACATTATTATTTTAATATCTCTATATCAGCAAAGAATCTACCAACTGAGATTCCTGAAGGCTTAAATACATATGCTAATTTAAGGTGTCTAAGTGAGTAACTTTTTTTAAGTTTTTTTCCTGATGGCAAAATGTATTTTACCATTTATTGTTAAAATCAAAATTATTTTTTATTTGCAATTAACAATGAAATCATTTCAGACACAGCAGGCAATCCTTTAAGCTCCACTACAATTGCTTAAGCTCTTGTTTGAAACTCCTGTGTGTAGAAAGGGATTCTCTATGCCATGTTTAATGGTTACAGGTCTGTTTCAGTCCATCATATTTTGCCTTGTGTTTTAAAAAATTCTGATAAAGAAATGAAGCATGGAATACATCTTAGGATTAAGTAAACCAACTAACATCTCTATTCACTAGAAAAGTGGAAAACAAACCACTGCAAGTTCAAATAAAAGTTCTACCAAGTAAGGCATAAGAATAATATTTCATAATGAGTTTTAGTTAAATTAGTAAGCGATCACTTCTCTTGTAGGCTTAAAATGAATGATTCTATAAAGTCTAGAGCATGAAGATTCTACAGACTCTCACATTTTAAGAAGCTCTCCCATTACCTGCACACTTAGCAGAAAAAAGAAAAATGATTTACTATTAAAAGCATGGAAGTAGTGAATCATAACACCTTTATGATGATCCAAATAAACACAGAGAGTATTATTTTAGTATTACTCTCTACATTATGTGGCCTGGCATTGTGTTAATTCTGCTAAGAGTAGTTTGATACTCCTCCATCCCAAACCATATTTCCATTGTTCTGCATTCTGCTAAACAAAAGCTTCCAACTTCCTAAACTATGGTATGTAAGAAGGGGATAAAGCAAATCCAGACATTTAGACCTTAAACCAGGATTTGAACTGGATTGGTGAAGAAAGCAATGCAAATTCTATCACTTCATCCTCTTACTTGGAATAGAGAGATCTGGTTCCTATTCCAGATACTTAAGGAATGTCTGAACTCCATTGGACGGGGCTGCTTATAAATAATGGGTGTAAAGCCAACTTCTACTCTGCTGCTCCAGCATACGGATTTCAAAGTTCAACAGCATGCAAGGTCATCATAGAAAATCCTTCATTTGATACCCCTTCCAGACATAAACGCATTAATTCCAACAATTTCCTCCCTTAAAAAGGAGTGTACTGTAGCTGCAAATACCTAACATATTTAGTATACAATCTCTTGGCTTTCAAAATCTATGGGGCCTTAAAACTAGAGCACTAAATTTTCAGTTAGTGTTTCCTCACTGACCTCCAATTAGAAGAGGCAATGGCAGATTAAAGTGGTGTTTGTAGTGATCACATGCCAAGGGTATAAGATGCTAAATTCACACAGGCAAACTGCCAATGCTATCACTGATTTTGTTGATGTCCTCCAGAGCCAAACTGGTGTCTTGGTGCCAAAACCAGTCACTGCCAAAACACTAGGTGATGTCAGAGCTGAAAACTTCAGCCCTCTTCCTGGCGTCTCTGAAAAGAAGTGGCTCAAAGCTAATTTTTCCCCTGCAAGAGGGACAGGTGTCTGCCACACTGTGGCAAGCACTAAAACTGTGATGTTTGTCACATTCCTTCTTCTTCCAAGATTTCTTCATTTTTCTTCCTTACTGCAATATGAAACCCCAAGGAAATAAAAGGACTAAAACAAAAAAAAGTAACAACAGGCAACTTGTTTTCCTCAAGTTTTAATTCTCCCCTCCCATCCCATGAGATCAGGACAGGATTCAAACCCCAAATACTGTTAGAAGAAAGAAAGTCCAAATCATTCCCTTTTTGGTTGTGATGGATTCTTAGAGGAGGGTTGAAAATTATGCCAAAATAATTTACTTGCCTGAAGAAAAGGGGAGAATTATTTGTCTCTGCTCAGAATCAATGTAAAAAGTACATGCCTTTATGCTGTTATGAGAGTGCTTTCTCTCAACAGAGAGATTCAAAGCTATTGAATGTTTCTCCAGTTTCCAGTGATCTATTCATTTAGTCACACTTAGAATTGTGGTCATTGGCTTGATGTCAAGTGGAGACCAATGATGAGTGGTTTCTCAGTGGTTGGCATTTGGGCTGGTGCTGCCTAACAGCTTTTTCAGTGACACACACAGTGGGATCAACTGCACCCTCAGCAAGTTTGCCTATTACACCAAGATGGGTGGTGCAGTCAACACGCTGGAGGGAAGGGATGCCATCCAGAGGGACTTTGACAGAAATTTCAAAAAGGCTGAGTGCAAGGTCCTGCACATGGGTCAGGAAAATGCCAAGCACAAATATAGGCTGGGTGAGGAATGGACTGAGAGCAGCCCTGAGGAGAAAGATTTGGGGGTGTTGGTTGACAAGAAGCTCAACACGACCCAGCAATGTGCATTCACAGCTCAGAAATCCAATCAGTGTTCTGAGCTGTATCAAAAACAGCACGGCTGGCAGGTCACTACTCTGGTGACACCCCATCTGCAGTTCTGCACCCAGCTCTGAGGCCCCCAACACATGCAGGACACAGAACTGCTGGAGTGGGTCCAGAGCAGGGCCATGAAGATGATCAGAGGGCTGGAACACCTCTCCTATGAAGACAGGCTGAGAGAGCTGGGATTGTTCAGTCTGGAAAAGAGAAGGCTCTACGGTGACCTAATTGTGGCCTTCTAGTATCTTAAGGAGGTCTGTACGAGAGCTGGAGAAGGACTTTTTTCAAGAGCATGTTGCAATAGAACAAGGTGAAATGACTTAAAACTGAAAGAGGGAAGGTTTAGATTATATTAGGAAGAAATTCCTTACTGCTAGGGTGGTGAAGCAACCTGGTCTAGTGGAACATATCTCTGCCCATGGTAGCAGAGCTGGAACTAGATGATCTCTGAAGCCCCTTCCAACTCAAACCATTCTTTGATTCTACAATATATATGTGGATAAGGAAAATAAACAACATTAAGACCACCTCTATAAACACACCAAGAAAAAGAGAGCTGTTGATAATATCAGCTCTTGCATCACTCAGCAGGTTGAACTTACTACAGTTTTCAGAGGATGCTTCTCTCCTCTGCTTCCCTCTGTTATTTTTTATACTAATGAGGGAATCTAATGCTCATGAAATGACACCACTGGCAATGGCAAGATGCAGGAATAGCATGGGCAGGTGCTGTACACAAGTTTCTCCCAGAACTCTGCCAATCAACCTTAAGCCTCATTCATTGTCTCTCAGTGTTGCATTTTCCTGAATTAGAGATTAATCACTGTGCCAAACCGTATGGTGCAAAGTTCTTCTTGGAATGAGAATGACTGTAGGCAACTTTTCCCTATCAGTGCTTCATAACTTGAAATCAGTGCTGTAAGGGCTTGAAGATGGGAGTGAAAGACCGAACAAGAAAGCAATAAACTTCTCAGGAAAATTACTTCACTTGCAAAAATAATTTCTGTAAAAGGAATTGGAGGAAATTCATCCCAGCCCTAAGAAGAGAAATATCCTTTTTAAGACCTGTCCTTCTCTTATCTCTGCAACAATATCTAAATGTCAGGTGCTTTTAAATCAAACTAGATGTAAAAACAAGTTGTGTTAAGAAATTTCATCTTTATTCTGCAAGAGCTAATCCAAAGTGCATCTGTCAATAGCAACAAGTATTTTTGGTTCCTCTCAAACTATTTTAAGGACAGTACTGGAAGGTATTCAAAGAATGACAAAAGGAGCCAAACAACAATTTTGTCATTGCAATTTTAACACTTACAAGCCTACACACCAGGCTAGAAGTAGGTGAGCTGTGAGCCAGACCAGAAGACTGTTTATCTGTGATCAAGTGTCACTGTGAGGTGCTAATATGGAGAGGCATATAAGAAGTTAGTTGGCAACTTTGCAAAGATAAAATAAAGGTTTTTTATTTAAAACAACAGTTGAGTTATTAATGCAGTAAACAGTTGAGGGCAAGTGCTGTTTTTAAGTCCCTGTAAAAATACTCCTTCCTTCCTTCCTTCCTTCCTTCCTTCCTTCCTTCCTTCATGCCACCCCAGGGTATTTCCTGAAAAAGTCTCTGATTGTGATAGATGGAAGTGAGCAGGGAAGCAAAGACAAATTTCAAGAAGTCCTTGGCAGCAGAAAAGTTATTAATGCAACTTAAGGAATCATTTAACAAGAGTAGCCAGGATAAATTTTTGGTGTGTGGCAAGCATTTTAAACAGTTTGACTTTGAAGGTCAAAGAGCGTTTCAAGGTAAGGGCATATGCACAAGCTACAGCACAGTAAGTTAGATCATATACTTGCAGAGTCACATAGAGCCAACGATTTAGAGGCATGCTCTTACCCTGGTGTAAATGTAAGGTACATTGAAACAGCTCTCCCTTCAGTGCAAGGTAAGTTGGGTAATTTGTTCTCACTTTGGGCTGTCAAAGTGTAAGATCTCAACCTTAGGTACAACAAAGCAGCTGCTCTACCACAAATTTTCTTTGTGGAGCAAACTTTATCACTGGTCCACCCTTGTACTGTACAACATCTATGAAATACTGCAAAGTGGATTTGAAAGAGCAAAAAACAGGCAACTGCGGCATTTCCAGTTGCCATTAACTCAAGTTCCATATAAACAACACCTTCCATTTCAGTTCAAATCTTGACTCAGTTATATTCAAAGACTGCTAAAGAACAACAACTCATTAAATTTTCATATATGCTACATAGCATAGTTAGGAAGATTGCTAGTATTACTAGGTATTTCTTCAGGTATATGAGAATAAAGGAAGAAACTTGGCAGAAGACCTGCCCTTCATTAAGGACATGGATCAGGACAGAGTCAGCAATATTTTTATTTATTTCTTAGCAATTCTGAGAGAAATGAAAATTATTAAATAAATTCTGCAGCACTGTTCATTCTTCTGTAATCATCTGGTTTTACCTACTCTAAGTATAGTTTTTGCATTCTTAATTTTGAGCTTTTCTCACAATTCCCTGCAATGTTGCCCAAGTTTTAGAATGGCTGTGCAAGGCTTTCATCTAGGCTGACAGCCATTTATACACTGCTTTGCTAAGCTTCCATCTCCCTGTCCCTCCTCCACGCAGAAGCATCATCAAGACTCGAAGTGGGACCCCAGAAATGGAAAGGAGGACTGGAGTCTGGCTGAAGTGTGTAGCACTGACAGGCTGAATTACTACAACAGTGACCAAGCAGTCCCAGCCCTGGTCCTTACAAACAGCCTTTTTCACAGCCCAGCTGAGATTTCTTCATGGATTTGAATGAAAGTTATCAGAAACTAATTTCCAAGATGTTCCATACTGAGACCATTTGTTGGTAAAAGGCAAAACTGGATGACTGGGGAGCCAAGAGTACTCTTTACAAGCACTGATCCCAGTGTAACTACACAGGTCACATTTCCCTAGAGCGGGAACTGAGCAGGAGAGAGTAAGGAGAAAACTGGAACAGTGATACTAACTTCCATGCCGTTACAGCCTGGTGTTGAAGCTCTGCCAGTGCTTTAAAAAGTTTCCCAAGGCCATAGCAAGAGCATGCTTCCTCCTTGAAATTATTAGTATTACTGTTCTACTTTACCTTAATTTAGCACATGATTGATTTAAACACAAAATGAGATTTTGTTTTCCCAGACATTTATTTTATAAAATTACATTTACTAGAAAAATACATTATTTCTAACTTACGGCAACCTTTTCTATACCCTTTTTAATTACACAGGTATTTGTATTCCATTACTATCCTTCTGGGTTTGATGGCAGTATTAAAATGGTACCAAGTTCTTTCCTACAGAGAATGTGGTTTTCTTTCCTTTAGTCAGCTCACTATGCCCTGAAGTTATCCTGCGGAAGTCCTTTTCTGAATTTGAGTGAAATAGGAAAAACATATTTTTTGTGAACACATTTCCAGCAAACTGCCCTCTACCACACTCTTATTTCTGTCTGGAGATGCAGAGACAAACAGATGGGGCTGTCTACAACCACCTCATGCACACACACTACTGTCTTTATGCTCTTAAAGAACCTGCCCTGTGCACATGCAAGAGGCAAAATTAAAAATAAGATATTACAAAAAATATCTAATCTCTTTTCAAAGACTCCAAGCCATGCTGTCACATTATTGCTTATCTTCTATGTAATTTCACTTTTTTCCAGGCTAAGCTTATCTAAATTCCACTTTTGGCACTAGATTCTGTTAAACCTTTGTCTATAGAAAGAAAAGCTTCTAGTCTATTCTTACTCTGCAGATAAAAATTCCTACATAGAAAATAATGAATCCACCCTCCAGTATTTCTTCTATAAATTGCATGTATTAAATATGCTAAGCATCACAATATAATGATTGTTTGTCTAGACCCCTAATTATTTTGGTTGAGTCATCAACTCTGGAGGTTTTTAAAAGATAAATACATGTGGCACTTAGGGACATGGTTTAGTGATGGACTTGGCAATATCAGGTTTATCGATCTTAAAAGGTCTTTTCCAACCTAAATGATTCTATGATTTCAACAAATTTCTATGAACTCTAGAAGTTCTGTATCTGTCTTTAAAGCCTTGAACAGAGCATAGCATTTTATCAGGGACTTATCAAAGCTGTGTTAAGTGGAAAGACCACTTACTTCTTAAAATGTATATTTTGCATAATCTTTTCAGTCACAATACTTGTTATGAGGTCAAAGCAGTTGTCTATGAAGAACCCTGTATTTTCCTGAACCTGTTTCATATCATCTGTAGCTTACACTGTTTTCCACAGAACTAATCTCTCTTAACTTCAAAAGCCTTAAATTTAGCTAATTCTTTTACACCTTCATTATGTGTAGTAATAGGCACCTCCAAAGAAGACTCCAGGGTTCAAACCTGAGATACTTGTCTGAGCCTTTGGTGCACCTATAGTAGCATTTCAGCTCAAAACAAAGGCAGGGTTCTAAAGCAGGTCTCCTCAACACTCACTTCACACAGCAGAGCAACTTCGCTGTATTCAGTCCAAATTCCTTATTGATGAAACTCAAGTATCAGATACACTCCAGGAATGCAGCAAAAGTACTTCAAAAGATAGTGGAAATTCAGTTCACAGGACAGGACTACTGCTAGTCCAAAGAAAAAGTCTCAAAACAAGACACTGGATCCCCAGGACAAGCCATTTTACTCCTGAGGTTATTATGCCACATTGCTTGTTACATTACTGCAGAGGCAGCTTATAGCCTTTCAGAGATTGAAAAAGGAGCTCTGTGAGTCCAGCTGACACAACCTACCTGATTTCAGATTCTGAAGTGGGATAAAACCCTCCATCATTCACAGTTGTCTTACTTGGCTATACTGAAATGCAGATTGTTATAATGGGACCATTTAACAAGCAGTTCACATTATGAATGAGTAAGCTGCTGTCCTTCTTACTTTTTTATCTGTCAGTCTTTGCTGACTCCAAATATTTTACCAGAAAGAACTTTATTCTCTAGATTCCTCAGGAACTTACTGAATAATATTAGACCTTGCTAGGAAAGTCCCCGCTTATTTCTCTTCATGTTCACATCTCACAGAACCAGTCTGCAGATCATTCACATCTGTAATTTTAACTTCACTTATGCAAACTTTTAAATGCGGGGCCCTTCGTCTAATCAAGGCAAAAAACCTCTTAGAAAATTTGAGCCCTTGACATTTTTACAAACCACCTATGCAATCCTGCCATCCCAAGAGACAGTAGGCATGTTTTTTGTGAAACCATGCTATATAGGACAGTTTGTCTTTTAATTCTTTATTCCTGAAGTCACAATGAATAATTAGAACTTTGGGAAACAGTTAAAATAGAGTATTAATGCAGTGTTTACCTAGTGTTTATTAAGTACTGAAGCAATATCCCATGAACTCAGATCCCATGGTACCATGTAGTGTACAGAGAGGATGGAAGAGTCCCTGTCCCAAATAATTTAAATACAGAATCACAGAATCATAAAATCATTAAGGTTGGAAAAGACCTCCAGAATTTTAAACTCCTTTCGTCTTTTGCTCCTTGTCCTAGTCTTCCAAAGCTGCAAACAAAGGGTCTAATCCTGTTCTTAGGATAATCAAAATGAGTTGCTCCAAGTCTAACCGCACCAATGCATTAATAAACACAATATGCCACGGCATCTTGGAAAGGTGGACAGAATGGGAAATTCTTATATAACATGAATGAATATGATTCTTGTTCACATCACTACGTAATTTCCTGCTTTCTGTGTTAATAAGACTTTTCATAGTTGTATGGCTGATCTTATATTTGATGCAAGTTACAAAAGAATCAATGGATTTCCTTTTTTCTTCCCCGTTTCTTCTTGAGGTCTTAATAGAGATTCACAGTAAGAACTTGTGGCAAAAATTATCACTATTTTTGTACAAGAGTGGTGGAGACTGAAGTGTTTTATCTATTATTGCCATTTCCCATGAAGGGCCATGGAATACTGTGGAAGTGCTGGGAAGACAACTGGCTATTCCAAGTTTCCTCTATTTCTCCACTCCCTCTTAAGTCTTGCCTTATCACACACTTGCCTATGGGAGCCATGTCAAGTTGCTCTGATGGAAGAAATACATAAGCAGCAGCCCGATGTTAAAACAAATACAAAAGAATATCATAACATGGAAAAAAGAAATTCAAGAACATATTGTCTCATAATGTGAGACATTCACTTCATCATAAGATGATGGAGTATTAACTCTGCCCTGGTTACTTGCAGTGGCAGCTTTCAATCTCTTTAACAAGACTTGGTGGGATTCCTTCAGAGCACACATAGACCTGAATTCAGAAGCTCATCAAAGCCCTCTCACTCACAGTCAAGCACAATTTTAAACTCTTGCAAAAGTGATTAGAGCAAGACAGCAGGGTTCATGTTTATTACCTGAATTGTCTGGTAAACTGAAGGATCAAATCCTTTCACAGTCACCTCTCGGAAAACTCTTGGCTCCAGTTCCTCTTTGGTCAGATCACAGTGATATATAATACCTAAAATACAGAATACAGTACAAGTTTATCAACTTAGTATATATCCATCATTAAAAGGATGCCAACCTATGCACTGTGATGAAGTAATGAATGAACGATAAAGGTAACTCTGCAGGGTGAAAACCAGTAGCTCCAGACACATTTTTTCATTTATTATACAATTTAACGCATTTGAGTATGTGCCATACAGTGTGACTATCATGCTTGCACATTGGTTAACATACTACAAAACTGTAATATTCATGGCAACACTAGAGATACACATGATACACAAACTTGATTGTTAGCTATGCTTTGTTTTTCTCCTTTACAGCAAGCTGATCCCTGCAAAATTTGAAACATATTAGGGAAAAGAACACCAAAAGTTAAAGCAACAGGTACTCTACCGGGATCCTTAATATAAAATTAACAAATGTGGACAGGACTTAATTGAAAGATTGCCATATTGTATGCATTTTAGATACTTGCAGGAAACCAGAAGTAATTAATACAGAGGCTAGAGCTATAAAAATTTATACTGAAACATGAAATAATGAGGAAACATTATCTGATACAAGGGAATTGCCTCATTAAATCACTTTTATAGACAGGGGAAAATCAGGAAGATAAAGATTGGCAAAGAAATACAGATGTAAACTGACATTTCTAATAACTGATAAAGCCTTTTTCCATAATAGTGAATTAATAGGGGACTAAAAGTAGGACTACCCTAATCTTCTGGGATTTTTTTTCCTTCATTTATCACAAAATGACTAGCAAACCTAATCAGGGTGACAGATGCAAACAAGCATTAAAGCAGCATTTCCCTTAAAGATTAGGATCCAGAAAATGATGCGAAAGTACACCAGGCAGTTACAGGCAGAGCAGTCATTTGACATATATGCAGCTGCCCAAGCTGGATAATGTACTGGCAAACATTACACACAGAGCAGGCAGAATAGCCACGTCTTAGCAAACCACGTAATGAAGTATAAGCAGAGTCACAGACTGCATTTCAGGAGCCAATCAGCCTAATGTCACAGTAACATGTAATTCAACCCCTGGTATTGAGTCTTTTTTTCTATTTTTAATGTCACAGCAATTATATCAAGAAACATTGTAATGTTTGGGCCTGCATGCTTTTGCTGGGTGCTAAATAAATGCAAAATACCAGAGTGGTCACCTAAGGGTCTGACTGGAGTGAACAGCAGGGATAAACATATTTTTCAGAGAATAACAAAAATTATTTTTATGGTATCAACATCTATGGTTTTAGAATGGTTTTATTAATTATTTCATATATAAGTTTACTTATAAGTTTATATATATGTTTACTATTACTTTGGTTGTAGGTATTAAAGACCAGTATGTTAATTTGTTTCTCATTAGGAAAAGAAAATAGTACAAGTGGAAATTATGTTGATTTCTAACAGTAAAGTAAAAATATCTAGGTTAATCAAGGATCAGCCCCATACCCTTTGTCTGATTACTCCAATGATCCGGTGAATGGAGGTTGCATGCAAATTAAAAAATATCCACACACCTACCTAAAAATTACCTCACTGATCTGCTTTCCTCACCCTTTTGTTATTCCCATACAGTCTACCTCCATTTCTTACCTTCCATTTTTCTTCTACATTCCAGGTCACTCTGCCCCAGTTAACAGAGCTGTGCCATGGTGAACTCTTTGTAGATGCTAAGTAAATGAATCAAAGGGAGAAAAAAATTCTGCCTAAGCAACCGGCAGGCAGTGAGAGCAGCCATTGCAGTTTTATCTGCATCTTAGACATATCAAATAACAACTAAAAAACAGAAAAAGAGACAAGCATTGTTTCCAGGAAAAAGAACAGTAACATGAATGAAAAAAATCTTACCTGGAGATAAAAAGGAAGTAAACTGATAGAATATTTCAGTGTCCTTCTTTCTGCCACTGTACCCCACAATACTGCCAACCTCTAGGGGCAAAGTCTTGAGATGTGCACCAGTGGCTAGGTCATGAAGTTGCAGGATATTCTTCACATCGTGCAGATAGCACAAAACTAGTAAATTGGACCTCACGCAATCAACCCATTCTGTACAGCATGGAAAAGAAAAATAAAGCCACAGAAAATAATATTAAAAAAATTAAGGAAACAATCAGACATAATCTGATCCTAAAATTCCTCAGCATACCTAAACAGATAGCAGCAATATATCCCACATGTACTGCCTTTAAATCTTAAATCTTTGTAAGTCACCTGCCTTCTGAAACAAAAAAGTGAACGCAAAATTAAGTCTGACATTCTCTGGAAACACACTAACCATGCCACTTGAAGTTAATTTATGCAGACCCAGGAATAAAGAATTGCTTAATCAATATGCTTATGCATTTAGGATATTTATAGATCAATAGTGGTCTTAAATATCACATATTTCAATGTAAAACCCAAGCAAAACATTTATCTTTGCCAGCAATACTTATGGAAATTTACGAAAATCAAAACAATCATTATGATTTATATTCAAACTCAACTAATGAGAAAAAAAAGACATGTGATCCTATATTGCACATTGAAATATAGAATCTGGATGTTACTGATTGTCTTGGTTTTACTGCTTAAGTTATCAGGAGGCTATTCTTGTAAGCAAGCCCTTCTGGGTGTAAGTAAAGGGCTGCTCTAGGGTACTATTCTCAACAGGCCATTAAAAATACCCCACATGCTTATTCAGGAAGCTAAGGTTGCTAAACAGAATTTTTGAGACTCTAAATTAGTAGGAGCAGGATGCAGCACACTGAACTCCATCCAGCAAAAGGACCCAGAAACAAATAACTCTGCAGAGGTTCATTCTTTTATGCAGGCAAGATCGAAACACCTTAATCTCTCTCAGTATTTCTGTCATTTAAGAAACCACTTCATAAGAAAAATATTTCAAGTTCTCATTAACTTACAGATTGAATACAAACAAGAAAAAATACAAACAAGGTTAAAAAGTTAAGTATCCTGAAGGTGGTAATGAGGGGCATTATTTCTGTTTGTAGGACTAGGTAAGCAGGTGATTCTTATTCTCTTCCAACTATGCATGTATAACTTCTTCCCCGACAAGTCAGACTGGAAATCTAAATCATGGACAAGGTACCAGTGCTGGACAATGTCTTTTCTTATCTGCTGGAAGCAAAAATGAGGAAATGGAACCAAATGTGCAAGAAAATTCATGTAGGACTGACTGGGGCACACTGTAATGCCAAACTAGCACTACCAGATGGAGAGTTTAAAATACCGACACTGGAGGAAAAAAACATCAAAACCAAAACAGAAGCATGCCAAAATTGACTGAATTTCAGTTTTATGCTATTTTACGTTATTCACATTTTAACAGCTCTTTCCAGTTTCCTAAAAGTTCTATAAAACCAAATAATTTGAATTCACAGAGTTTACTGAAGACAGTCTTATAAATGCATCTTTGTGTATTTAGGTTCCAGAACAAGAGTTCAAAGTTGTATCATGTGCCACTTCCATTATGGCTAACAAGTTTTTCTTCTTAGTTGAAGGTCAAGACTCATTATTCTGTAACAATTAGCTTTCCCATAGAGTTCAGGTCTGTCATGACCCCTTACAGCTCAAGGGCGTTCAAATCCTAATAACTTGACAGAGTCTACTTTCCTTTTGTCTTGTTTCCAAAGGACTAGTGAAATGTAATACTTATTTGACTTTCTAGACATATGAATTTAAGTTTCATAAACACCTAAATAAAGCTTTACTACTCCTCTCTTCCCAAACACCACCACTAATACTTCTTTCCCCTCAAACTTTCTAACTCCCTCATGAGCTTCTAGTCTAAATTGGGGAATTTTCTAACTGAAGCCTCAGAGAACAACACTAATTGAAATTTCAACCATGAAGACACAACCTGAAATAATAAGATACAGCATAACATAACAGTTTATAAATTAGTAATTGATATGTAAATGTAGTCCTAGAGTAGCTAAAATTTCTTAAGTGAGGCTAGAGAAAACTTTGCAAGTTAATATTTATATTCAATTACATATCTTGAAATACAGAATCATTCTTAGCTGTATGAAGGAGAATATGCAGTTATTTAAAATATCTGTTACATTGTCACTGCACAAATCTGCCAAAATTTATACATATAAGTGGTTTATTAACACAAAATACGAATTGAAAGTTAGCATCCCAACAGTAACGCATATTTTTTTGCCTCCAGAATTAATGGCTCTGCACTAAGTATGAGATCCCATGAACTCCATTGGTATTCTCGGCAACATCTCTATTTAAAATGTCCAGTTTCACTCTCAAAATTTCTGGACAAAATTTTCCACAAGATTGATTATAAACACAGTTAGATCAACTTCAAATGTGCATAATATACTGTTTTGCATCAGCAAAAAAACTACTTAAGGAATCTTTATTTTAATATTAAATTGTGATGACTCCTTAATTCCTCACTAATCCTTTGATGAATTATTTCAGTTTACAGTATGTTTTCATTAAAAGCTGAAGTACATTATTACTTCAACTTACATATTATGAAGAGATATTACTCTTTTTATTAAAAACACTCAATTGCCCAGGAGTAATGCTGGTGGCTTATGTGGGGATTTCTGTCACTGAAGAACTTCTCCAGGAATCAGCACTATTAACTCTCCATCACCTTTTTGGTTTACAAATTATCCGCTCTCAACAAGGTGAAGATAGCAGATGAGAAGACAATGAAAAATGTTTTTATAACATTCCAGTGAGATTTAGGAACACAGCTTCTCTGTATAGTACCTGTATTATAGCTGGTTTTGATGCATTGCTAACTGCCTCCAAAACTTACAGTAATGGAAAATACAAAGAAATGCAAAAAATCAAAACAGAGCAAAACACTGAAGGAGACTTGAAAGTGCAGACAAAAAAGAAGACAATAAGAACGAACACATATACATAGCAAGTTAAAACAATGCTGAATTATTAACAAGAGCAATTTTCTGACTGCAAGCTTCAAGCTGAGTCTCTGTTATTCCCATGCTTAGCACTGAGAACCTGTACTGTTGAGTTTGTTACATTTGAAGCCAGCCTCCTTGGTTTTGCTCACGCATTGAAGGATGCATCCTGCATGCCTCTGTACTTCCTGGAAGCTTTTAAGACTGTGTGCTCTCAAACTTAGTATGTCTAAAAGCTAAGCACGAGACCATTGCTGTAGGCTTCCTTTATAGACAATGAGCAGAAATAAGCACCTTTACGATGCAGTTCAACCACCACCCACCCTATCTTGGGATACTATGAATTGCTTGCTGAGCAGTTTCATTCACGTAAGTGACTTTTTTGAAAAAGCTAACCATCAGAGATCTCTCCAGGATACAGGTCAGTTTATTTATTTTAGTTTATTTTTATGAACAGAGCAGTTATTCTCCTGGTTGTACCTAAATTTATCAACCTACCTACTTACAATATCCAGGAGGCAAAGTATTTTTATTGCTAAACAATGAACACATAGAGGTTGCCTTTTCCAACCTAAGCCTCTTGGTTCAGGCATTAAAGAGAGATGAACACATCCTTGTCATTCAAGATCAATAATTTCATGGTGCTGATTCCAGGCTTTCCCTCCTGTCTTCACTACAGTGCCAAGAGATAAACTTCATTTGCAGCAACTCCTCTCCCCATCTCTTAACTATTTATGAATTAGCTAGAAGGCTAAAGGTATGAAGAAAAATACTATTTTTTACTTGGGAATGTGCATTCTAAGCTGAGGGAAGGGAAACATTTCACATGCACTGAGTTTAGGTGTGCAGATGTGTCCAAGGTACAGGAAGCATTGCTAGTTTTGCCTCTGCTTGTTAAACGGCAAATTGAGATTCAAGGAACTGTTCAAGATCACTCTCCACATTCATGAATACGTCTTATTGTTCAGCCCTCCTTACTCAGGAGATCTATTCTGGTTTTATTTTCATTGTCACAAGTAAGTGGCTGGATACTAACTACTACTTTGTATTGGGCACTTTGTGGGGGAGTGGGGGATGTCACAGTTCTCAAAATTGATCATTTAACCTAAAACCAGCAGGTTTATACTGTATCTTAGAACTAGGGTTGCAGTGTCTGTAATGATCAGTCTGCACTTAGGGTTTCATAGGTGCCTTTCAACTAATTAAGCTTACTTGCAGCTATGTGGTCATTTAAAGCACAAGTTCAATGTTAGATCTAAATCTCTCCTGTGGTTTTATTTCAGACTCACTGAAAATTAGAAGTAACACTTTATAAACAAACTCCAAAGGGGAGGAAATGAGTCTCATCACACTACAACACGCTCCAAGACTCCCTCTTCAATTTCATTTTAAAATAGCTGTCATTTATTTCTTCCCCTCAGCTTACAAAGTTGAGATCTAAATTTACCTCAACTCTGTGTGAAATCCCTGCTGACAGTTGTAATATGAGGTGTGTGTACAACCTTATTGCAGGAACTTGCTTGTTTTTTACCCTGTATTTCCCAAATTACCTCATTTATAAACAGTTCTTACAAAAAAAAGAGGTCAAAGCCAATAAAAAAGTCTAACTTAAAGAACATGTTGAAGAAAGCAAATTACATTCGCACCACCTTGGAGGTGTGTGTATTTCTTGCTTAGATTATATTAGCTACAGAATCTTCCTAAGAATGCATTAAGATATTTTGTAGAACATTTCTTTATGCCATTGATGGACACTGGCAGAGATCCATAATCCTTAATCCTCAATTTATTATTTATAAATAAATCTTTTTCTATAGGTGCAAGTGCAGCTTTTATGAAACTGAATCTAAGTTAACACATAGAAATGAAGTAGGCTATGGCTTCCAGGCAGATCACACCAGAGTAGGAGACTTAAGCCAAGGAACTACATAGCCCAGTAAAACACATTCGTGACCTAGGGCATAACTAACATTTATAAAGAAATACTTATATAGCTAATTTACATCTTGTTAAGGAGTCACTCCCACACATATGTAAAATTGGACAAGCAGCAATACACTTTGAATCACTGCTGTCCTAGCTTTTGCAGAAGGCGTTCATTACACTGCCATCTCTGGATCACACAATATCAAATCCATCTGACTGCAAGGTTTTTGAGACAATGAATTATTATCTGTCTTTGTTATAATTATGTCTTCCTTAACAAATCTTGGAATGATTAAAAAAGCCTGACATGGAAACTGGCTTGCTGGCTGGGTACATCAAGCGAAGAAGAGGTGGGTTTTTTTGTTTATTCAGGACTACAGCTTCCTGAACATGATAAAACTCCTGTATCTTGGTGCTAAGGATACAGTACTAATTTGCAAGTGTATGCCACAAAGAAGCAATTGAACAATTCAAACTTTACTATAAGACCTACTTTAAATCTGCTAAGATCTACTTAAAACTCATCTTCTTACAGAGACACTTTTCTTTGTTAGTTTAATTTCTTTACATACCACTCCAAAAAGCTAGAGAGAGAAGTGGACACACGATTACCTACTCTGGCTTCACATTCAAATACAGTAGAAGATTAATGACACACAACAGAAAGTCACTCTGATGGTTTGATATGATAGATTATGTTTGCTTTAAAGTGTTTAAGAACTGAACGCCTGTTGGGTCTAATGGCCAGTGTCCTCAGCAAACCTATTTATCTAAACTTTCAGTTTTCTAAATGAAGTTCTTGTTAAGTTTGTATAGTCAAGGCTGCCATGTAAAAGCCATTGAAGGAATGTTGCATGCATTAAATTTTTCTGTATGTGCACCAACATTACCTCATCATGACTGCCTTTATAATGAAACCAAAATGGAGTTGAGCTAAATACTGCGGTGTAGTGAAGAGCAGATGTGGCACTTATCTTACTGGGAAGGAATGTATAGTCAGTGCCTATAGAGCTTCTGGTCAAAGCTCCTTCGGCTGCCTAGGCCACACCTTGGGTAAATCTACACATGGTAACCACATTTAATGTCAATCACATGTTTCTGCCCCATTATATCTAGATGCTCACCCTCTCCAAGTCAATTCTTCAACTTGGTCTTACTTTATAAATTGCTGCTTCTCATAACTTAAGCAAAGCTTAGCAGACCATCAGCAAATTTGCACGTGATCAAAATTAAGACTTGGAAGCAATTCTTCTCTTACACCTATTATTTATTCTCTGCTTAGGACTTGAAAATCACTCCATTTAAGATGCAGGTCATTCCTGATTCAAATAGATCACAATCTTAAGAAAAGAGTCTTGCCTCACCAAGCTTTAATTTGCTACTTTTGTGTTAAATTCTTTTAATATACTAGACCCCGATCATTTGTAACATCACAACAATTCTGGGTATATTCATAATCAACATTTATGTCACACTGAAGACATCTAGGCTGTGGCAGAAACCATGCAGAACACATTGTAAAATGCTGACAGAAATTAAGATTATTTTTTAAAGTGTCTTGAAAAGCCTTAAGATGACTTTGAAATAGTAGTCAAATAGGTTTGTCTTAGTGAGGAAAGACAGAAGTTACTGTATATACACATATCAAATCACATACGGAAAGAGAATTCTACTCATTCTACAAAGCAGCTCTTCACTAGAAAAGCAGCAAGCATGAAGGAATTTGTATAAAAAGCAGTGTATTTTTGAATAATTATGCTGATCAGATACATCATAATTGTATCTTGGACTGTATGGAGAGCAAACTACATAAATGTACACTACGTATCTGTCAAAAAAAAGCTCAGAAGTTTTCCTGTATTATCTGAAACTACTTCTAAGCTTTCATTGAACTTTCTGCAAAATGATTGGATTAAAAAAATACGCCTTTATTTGAATTGTATCAAAACCAAGGATTTATGCTTTGAACTTACTGTTATACTTTAGAGAACTCAGCGTCCTTCACCTTTCCTTAGGCTTTTTTTCCAAGTATTGTTTACTCCTCTTATTCCAGGAACAACCAAAAATCCTGCCTCAAATTCTGACCAATTCTCTTCAAAGTGTGTACACTACTGCCAGATTTGCTCTTTCCTTTCTTTTTGCTTACAAAGCCCCTCTTGTTGTAATCCCTGACTTTGGGGTGCCATAGTATAAGATATTCAGCTATCAGAGAGTGTCCAAAGGAAGGGAATGAAGATGGTGAAGGGCCTTGAGGGAAAGCTGTATGAGGAGCGGCTGAGGTCACTTGGTCTGTTCAGTCTGGAGGAGACTGAGGGGAAACCTCACTGCAGTTACAACTTCCTCGTGAGGGGAGGAGGAGGGGGCAGACACTGAACTCTTGTCTGTGGCATGACCCAAGGCAATGATCAGAAATTGCGTCAGGGGAGGTTTAAGTTGGATATTAGGAAAAGGTTCTCCACCCAGAGGGTGGTTGGGCACTGGAACAGGCTCCCCCAGGGAAGTGGTCACAGCACCAAGCCTAACAGAGTTCAAGAAGTGTCTGGATGATACTCTTGGACACACGGTGTGACTCCTGGGGATGGTCCTGTCCAGGGCTAAGGACTGGACTTGATGATCTTTGTGGGTCCCTTCCAATTTATGATATTCTGTGATTCTATGATTCTATGATTCTGAATGTCTTGGATCTCAGCAAGTCTTTTAACTGCAAATCCTACACAAAGTTGAAACACAGGGAACAAGTAAGGTCTGTAAAAGATCACTCAATAGAGTGAAATTACTGAATTAATTTGAAAAAAGCAGAATAGGCACAATTTAAGTTTACACGAACTCTTACCTAGAACATCTTTTTCATGTTCAGGGACGAGAACTTTCCATTTGGATTCGTCTGGATCACTGAAGTCAATGTTGATTAACCGGTAATTTGGAGAATGGCGGTTTGTCTTGAAAGTGAACACTGTTCCTTCATTGGTGACATACTCATACTCAGCTTCAAAGTTATCTATCAGTTTCACCCATTGAAGTATTCCTGAAAGATCAAACATAGAATTCTTCAACTCCTGAAACAAAACATTGTAACACCTGAGGGCAAGGCCTTCCTGACAATGGCTGTAGGCTCTTTCTTGAACAACAGCAGGGACCAAAAGCAGTACAGCTATGGAAAGGCCAAAATTTCTACTAAGTATTAAGAACTTCCAAAGAATTCACCAGATTGACAGGCTGCAGTGGAAAAATGTCAGTCCACAGACATGATAATGTAACAGGTTTTGAGGAATTTCTAGCAAAATACATGCAGAATACTGACAAAATTATGGCTAGTGTTTCACCACCTTTCCTAAGGAGCTGCTGGAAAGCTCAGATGTTTGCTACAGGATTGCTACTACCACACAAACTGCTGTGAAGCCAACGACATCAAGCACATCAGGTTCTTGTCAACGGAGCTTGCAAGTCCCCACTTCTACAGACTTCTTAGAAAGAAGAGTTGCAGCTGAGTCAGATGACTGCACTAAGCTTTCAAGCTCAATTTTATTTTAAATGGCTTTTCTAAAATTACTATAAAAAGAAATGTTGCTTGGTTGCTTTTTAATTCCTGAAAAAAAAAAAATCCTTTGAATAGAAAGTTTTCCATTCACCTTAAAAACCCAGAGCTTCCCACAGAATACATATTATGCTATTTGAATGAGTACAGCAAACTTCAACACAAGGAATTTCCCTTTCAACTCAAGAAATAACATTCCTGAAATGCTGTTCTGCAGAAGGCCATCACCACCTAAGGACAACTACAGTTAGCTAAAATGTTGCCATCCAGGTTTTTCAAGACTGAAATTGAATTCTCCTTATCAACCTTTTAGAATATCACAGTAACAAAGCGGACTTCTCTCAAACATTAATTGACTCAGTTTCAGACTGTGATACAGAATAAGTAATATTGACTCAGCCTGGAGTTGGGACTTTAAGCCTCCGCTACCTTTTATTCAGATTTTACTGTTTTGCAATAGGTCAAGAGGCTAGTAGAAAGAAAAAGCAGCAAGGCTAGATAAGATATGTAACATACTTACTATATTCACAACATAACCTATCATCCAAACTTGCTATTGTAAGTATCACAGATTAGCTGTGCTGAAAAATCAAAACACTTATTGATATGTGAAATCTTAAATTGATCAACTCCTGTTATGCATTTATATCCTAAAATAACTTTCGGTGCACTCTCTGCTTCTTTCCTAAAACTAAAGGTTGGACCTTGCTTTTAAGTATAAGCAAATAACCTGTTCATAAATCTGTTTGTGAAACTCTATAATGCAATGTTTGCATCAACAAGAAAGCATTTCAGCTTATTTTATAATATTAAAAGCTGAGCAGAATAATAAAAGTAGATCAGAGCTGAGCTGTAATTACTGTAAGTTTAAAAAAAGAAAAGAATAATTGAGGAAGCAGCGAGATGACTAAGGTAATTTTAAATCCATTAGATGTAATAACAGAGTATAGCCAGGCCTGGTACATTCATAAAGCTCATATCTCTTAATTGCTCTTTTCGTTTAAGGAAAACTTCCCCGTCTCTTCATGCAAAGTGATAGATTACCCAATTAAATTCTACTTTTCATACTGCTGTAATGCAAACTTGGTATCCTGTCTCCTAGTGAATATGTTGCCTGTTAAACCTTGATTTTTGCTGAGGTCCAAAATTCTGCCCTTCTGAAGAGATTCCATCTTGAAGAAAAATCCTGCTAAGTCACTCCAGTTGCTGTGAGTTCTACAGAGAAAACCTGCTTTGATGGCCAGTAAAACAAGAAAATCCAACCTACAGTGTACACTGACAGGCACCAGTGAAACTGTTTTAAGATCCCAAGTCCCATGCACAAACATTTTAGTAAATGAAAACATTAACTGCAGTGTAACACCATAACAATATCAGAACATTGGTATTTTAGTATCTGACAGAATAAAAGCATCCTACTAAAGAACAAGCCTTCAGGAAAAGGAATCACCAGGCTTTAATCACCACTTTTTAATGGTAAATCTGCACAATAGTTGTAGTCTCCCTAAGTGCAACAGGACTTGGATTCCATGAAGAAAAAGGACAATAATGTGATATTCGGGATTTATATTGCTTCCTTGCAACTCATTCATCCACTCCCAAATGAACAGCTAGTAAAAAAGCAAAAGGGTTGATGTTCTGCAGGGGTACTCTCTTAGTTGTTATTATACAAAACCAAAAGCATTCATCTTATTAAAGTGGGTGTTATATAGTCCTTAGAAGACAAATACTGCAGATGAATTACCTCTAAATGACTGTCTCACTGAAGTGGTTAAATAAGCCAATATCTAACCTAAGATCAGAGACAGTAACAAAGGAACTACAGGCAGCTGAAAAAGACAATTGCATCAGGTACATCATTACTGTACAGAGTATGTGCTGTAGTTTTCCAGTGAGAGGAAGAAACCCTTTGTAATGACACAGATATTAGACATAAGAGGATGCTTCTTTATGGCTGGTTGCAGATGACCTAGTTGTGGCTGTGACTGAAAGGGATGATCTAGCATTGCCTTAGATTCTCTCCTTTGGCATAGGAATAACAACCTGGTGACAAACACAGCCAGTTCACTTGTCCCTAGCATGGCTGAAAACTGATGGGGATACATATGTCACTTATCTCCAGGTCATTCCAGCAGCAGCACAAGGAAGCGGCAGACCCATGCAGCTCCACTAGCATGGCATGGTCCCCCTGTCACACACTCTGGCCTTGTCTCTCAGTAACAGAAAGAACAGTATGCCTGTAAGTTATGACTTCAAAAGGTACTCCAAAAAACAAGGTGAAGGATGAGCACTTAGTTCATTCTTTGTTAAAGGAAAGAAGAGGATGGAGGAGTGGAAGAACTGGATCTTGATAAGACATTTACAGATTTAACCAGCAGCCCTTTGAGAACATGAATCTTTGAGGAGGTCACTGAGAAGTGGATTTGTAGTTCGGGCTGTTCTTAGCACCTGAACCACTTCAGTTTAATCCACAAAAGGATACAATGAGACAGATTTGTTATACATAGGAGAAGCATGACAGTTTACTGTATACTGCTGCTATACCCTAATCATTTCCCCTGCCAATCCTTACATTAAAAGACATTGCTGAAAAGATACAGATTGTTTTGCTTATATACCTTATACCAGCCAGTTATCCATCATCAAATAATTGCAGCAGAGGAACTGCAGGTAGAAGACTTATAACCTTTATTCAGTGGACAATAAGGCCATGCCACACAACAGAAAATCAAAATCCTACAGCGCTAGCCTTTCTGCAAACGACAAAAGAAACATCCAGTGAATAGACAGAATTTTTTAACAAAATTTTTGGATCCAGAGAAGATCCAAAGGGAAATTGTATCAGTAAGCATCACAGAATAAGCCCTCAATCTTGTACTGGCCTCTGAACATAGTAAAATATTCACTGGTTTACTGAGAGCTCTGTGTGATGAAGCAGGTCTGTAGCTGAATGATGACAACTAGAGGAGAAGGAAAAGCTCATGTGAACAAAGTGATAACAGCACGAATAATCACAAAGTTCGTTACCAACACTCTTTAGACAGAAAGGACAGAGTAGCTGAGACTCACTGATCATCAGTTCACAAGATGTTCTCAATACTTATTTCCATGTTTCATGGCAAGGCCAAACAATCAATTTGTGGCAAATAACCTCTCAACTCTGTCTGCAGGAGAGACAGGGCTTAGTAATCAACTAATAGTAGGGTTATCTGATGTTGCGAAAAAAAGTTTTCAAAAGGAAAACGCTGGCATTGGGCTTTTTTCATGTACTCTAGCAGTCAAAATTATCAGGTGGAGACATAAATGTTCATTTCCATAAATTTTTATTCCATTCTGACTTGTCAGTTTTATTTTTTGCCAGACAGTTTTTCTGGAAAAGGGGCAGTGCTGAGAATGCTCAGAAAATGAACCAAAAGGTTTGGCTCATAACAATGGAACAGGCTTTCTAATTTAAAAAATACTTCATTATGAATACTGTTTATAAACGCAATGTCCAGTCAGACAGCAGCAGCATGAAGATCTTACTAAAATTAACAGCAAGCTATTTAATTTCATAAAATCATAGGATAGTTCAGGTTTGAAAGGACTTTTAAAGGTCACCCAGTCCAATCTCCCTGCAATGAGCAGGGATATCTTCGACTAGATCAGGTCAAAGATCAGATCAAAGCCCCATGCAACCTGAACTTGAATGCTTCCAGGGATGCGGCATCTACCACTTCTCTGGGCAGCCTGTTAGAAGTGCTCTAACACGCTCATTGTCAAGAACTTCTTTATATCTAAATCTACTCTTTTTTAGTTTAAAACCATTACCACTGGCAAACAGCCCTGCTAAAAAGGTTGTCCCCACCTTTCTTATAGGCTCCCTTTAAGTACTAAGTGGCAGCAGTCTCCCTGAAGCCTCTTCTCCAGGCAGGAGAACTATCTTCAGTTCTGGGCTACTCAGTACAAGAAACCCAAGGAGCAACTTGAGAGGCTCCAGCAGAGTGCCACAAAGATGATGAGGGGTCTGGAGCCAATCCCTTAACCATCAAACAGTCCAACCAACAAATTTATCTCTTTGAGAGAAAGATGTAGGAGATCACATCAAGGGCCTTAGAGAAACCCAGATAGATGGTATCTGTAGCTTTCTTTTTTGTTGCTAATTTTATTTATTTTTATTACTAATAATTTGCCTCCAATTAAAAAGAAGTACACTAAAATCAAAACTCTTTGAAACTGGCATGTAAGGGGTATAAAACATTTTTCTTAAAGTAAACACTATTATTGAGGCTTCTATATATTTTTCAAGACAACTGATTTTTTTTCCTCCCCATTTGTTACAGAGCTAGGATATAATGGCCTTGGTTTGATGTTGATGTTTGAAACTTTTTTTTAAAGTTACTTCAATCACAGAAAAGTCTTTCAAAAAAGGGAAGAGTATTCTCCCACCACATTCTACTTTATAGCTGATGTCTACTGTCTCCTCACTATCTCGTTTGTTTTCATTACAAAGGTTTTGATCCACTTTTTCAGGCTACCCAGCACATACTGACTCATTCCTTTGATGTTACTGTATATAGACAGATATATATATATAGTAGGACTGCTCATTGCTTATTTATTTTTTAAGAGGGCCTGATAAATTGCAAGACTAAACTAAGACACAAAAGGCCAAATATTCCTATTTTCAACAGGAACTTGACAGACATTACCTTTTTTCCCACCTGTCCTCAAGTCACATACATGCTTTCTTCAGTGTCGGGAAAAAAGGAACAACCTTCTAAACAAAGAAGCAAAATAAAAATTCTTAAGCCTGACAATCCTGCTCTTAAATTCCTTCTTGCAACCTCTCTCTGCCACTCTGCTACAAAGCAGTTCCACCTGACAATGACTAAGCAACCAGCAAGCTGTGAACTTTCGTGTTTGCTCAGTTTTTATCAAATCTTTCCAAGCAAATGGTTCTCATATATTTTATACTAGCTTCTCTTCCCCTGTATGTCCTTCTATCACCTCATACTGTTCCCACTAGACACAAACTACCGATCTCCATGCAGCCCAGGACCCAAACATAAAAGCCCCTATCACTGTCCTCTCTCCACAAAGCCCTTGTACCTCCTGCTTAGACAAACCCGTGTTTAGCTTCCCTTCCAATCCAACAACTCACTGTGCTTTCCAATTAGCCAACCCTCTCAACTTTTTGCACTCTAGGAGTCACAGTAGCCTTTCAAAGTTTCTACATGCCCAGAGGTTCTAACGAGAGCTACCTCTTCTGATCCTCACACTGTCTTATACCCCTTTTTTCCCCCTCTGTTCTCATGCTTTAGCTCCCCTAGAGAGAGGAAAACGGGGCTCTGCCCAGAGCTCTGACTCAGTGACTCATGAAACAATTGTGCTCACAAGAGGATTCTGATTTTTTTATTAGGCTTCATAGCTGCTACCACAACACAAAATAAAGAAAAAGGTCAACATTAAGGACAACTTCAACAAGACCAATAGGCCATGTCATGCTGGTTTAAGTTCATGGCCAAGGGCGATTAAACAGCTTTCATTTATTTCTTGTTCCACACCAACAGATTGGTGCTAAATTCTTTCTTCACTGCACCAAACCACATATTCAAAAGACTTAACAGTAAAGGCTGACAATCTAATTGAAAAGAAACAATCTCACTTCTCAAGAAAAGGGAAAAACAAAATTATTATCAGGCACAGATACAGGAAGAGACAAGCTAGAAAAAATCCCCTTTTCTCCCTCACCCCCTTTTTTTTAAGTTGTTGCTTGGTTGGGGGGCTATGGGGGATTTTTTTGGCAAGGTGTACAACAAGGTTGCTAATATATAACTGCTTAATACTGTGCATCAAGCTGTTAGGCTACTGTGAGACATTTTCAGGTATAACAAAAACAGTTAAGCAAAGTGATTAATGAGAAAATTTTCGTGTTTGACTGGTTCAACATACCAACATATTGGTTCAGGAAACCTGAGTGGTGTTGGTATTCTGGGAGACAAGTTTGATAAAATAGCTACAAAAAATTGTGCCTTACAATGCTCAACTACTGGGTAAATGTGTGCTTTTTTCAAGAAATATAATTAGGTTGCTTTTAAATGTTTGTTACAGGAGTCAAGGGTTGAAAAGTATACTAGGAGTTTGGCAAGATAAATAGGGAAATCTGGAGTCTCGAATGAGGGATAACCTTCTGGACATGAACCTACAGTGCTGTCCTTCCTGACACAACACACAGCTGTTGCACTCCTGCTACTGAAATTTCATAAAGCAAAATTAAACTGTATGAGTTGGTTCAGTGGCTGACAAAGAGTGGTCAAATCCCAACAAGAATCCTATAATTTTAATTTTCCCTGATCTTTCTAAAGTTCAACCCTCATGCAACCAAAGAAGTAAGAATAAAGGGAAGAGCTGCCATATCCACAGCTACCTGAAGCAGAGTACATCAAGGGAGTTACCCCAAAAGCTTAATGAGCAGCCCACTCGTCTCCTCCCAGTGGTGTCTTCCCATAGTATTGCCTTGCCACAATACTGTGAATTAGGACCACAGGTATCTAGTCCTGAGAAACAGAGTATTTGTAAAATGCCAATATGAGATAGTAAAAGCTTTTTTAAAGAGCGTGTTTTGTTAAGTTAGTTTTAAACATAGAATTCCAATCAGTAAACGTGGTCATTTCTAATACAAAGAGTTTTGTCATAAAAACTATGTCACAAAGTGGGTTAACCTGCTGGGATTCACAAGAGGCCTGTGGTAGTAGGGGAGCAGGGGAAAAGCATCCCCCAAACCTCTTATCTTTTCAGACTAATTTAAAATTCCCATTAAAAAAAAGCTATGATGTATTTGTCATATGTTGCTTATCACAGTGATTTTCTGTTCTAAAAAGGAGCATTCTTGGCACAAATAGCTCACAATGGCCCACTTAAAAACCTAGCAAACAACCTGAACATTTGAAGAGGAAAATTGCTCAGTCTGTATACAGCAGAAACACTGTAAAGGCGGGAAGGGAAACATGAAGAACATTTTAGATACTCTGGGGAACAGAAAAGATACTCTGGTGCTCCCTGTACTGTTCATGGAAAGAAACAGAAACATTACCATGTAGATTATCATCTGAGGGAGACAATCTGACAAAAATTATTACAGAAGATTTCACTGCAAATTCAATTAATCTATAGCTCTTGACAAAAATATCATGAGTAATCACATACAGTAAAAGAGGAAGACCTATCTGACACACTTAATTTTTCAAATATAGAAATAAACAAGTCAAATCCTTTAAAGTTTCCTAAACATTTAGAAATAGTCTACCCTCCTTAATTAGATGTGATCTTCACTCAGGGACAAGATAATTTCCTGCTCAACACAAGGCAAGTTATCTTCCACTGGTCCACAGCCTGAATAATACATCAAGAATCAATGAATGCACAGGACACAACTGCCCTCAGTACAGCAGAACTAATAAAATGTCATGCTTGGATGGAGTCTTTCATGATATCATTATCATATGCAAAAAGCAACAACTCATGCTGTGCAGGAAGTTATTGAAATGCATTAACTCACCATTACTAAAGCAATAATGAAGTGGCAAATATTGGGTAAACCACATTTCATAATAAGATAACTTGTGGGAAAGTTAAGTCAGAGGTTTCCTCTACATCAAATTTACTATGGATTGGTTGGCACCTAGAGTACTGTCCTGAAATGCACAGAAGTGACAGAGGTACCAGCAGATGATTCACACAAGGAACAAATTTTCCGCGGTTTCCAAGCTAAGAAGCTTAAGGCAGAGCACGCAGTGAATGCAGTCCCATCCAAGGGACAACATCCATAGTTGAAGCAAAGACACAGTATGTATTCTCCATGCAATGCCATTACAGGAAAAACACCAACCCGTTGTACATTTTGTGATACCTCAGAAAGGTAGTTACCTATTAAACATGGACTATCTACATTCCATGTTGTTTGAACTTTGTCCCTCACCCCTCAACACTGCCTAGTTTCCAATTTCAGTAGCTCCACAGGTAGGTTTTCCTGCATTCTCTTCTGTGGTCCCTGTCTCTGAATTTTATAGAATGGAAGTGTAGCTTAGGACTGCACATACCATGGGGCAGGAAAGAATCTGAAAGTTAAATATGTAAGTATTTCAGAGTTGCAATGTGCAGATCATGTTATGGGACAAACCATGAAAATATACATTATGTTCCTTATTTGTAAGGCCCAGTATTCTTTCTTCATTTGCAAGACTGAGGATCACCGACCTTCTTGCAAAGGAAAGCAACACATTCTGTGAAAAAATGGAAATTATTTAAAAGAACAAAAGTAACTAAAGGTAACTCAGCTAAAACCTATGTGAGGCACCTCAAAACAACAAGACATTTTGATTTAGCATCGCTGCCTACCTCTGTCAGAAAACAAGACCAAGCTTAAAGGAGCTGCAAAAAACCCCAACATCATCTGGGATGAGAAACAGAGGAAGAGCTACAGTATTACTGTGTTGCTTTGGAAAAGAAGGTATTATTCCTACAACTTACAGATTGTTAGCAAAATCATTCTGTTCCATTTCTTGCTGATTCTTGTGGAACAATCTGGATCTTCCCTTTCAGTGTCTCAGAAAATTTACTGCAAATTTACTTTTTTATTTGTATTGTCTAGACAGCCAGTAAAAATGGGATAGGCATGTAATTGGGAATAAATATCAGAAAAGTTCACAATTTAAGAAGGCAGAAAAAGGTTTTACAGTTTTGTTTTTTCAACTGGATGTGCTTATCCTGTTGGATTAATCTTTTCAAAGCAGCCAGAAACTGCTGAGTTTAATTTGAAATTAAAAAAATAAATATTTTTCTTGCTATAAAATCATGCCATATATAAAATAAGAGTAAAAAGGAAAGACTACATGTTCGTTTCACCTGCTGGAGAAAGAAATATCTGAGCTCCTGTAAGTCTGTTATGGGCTATATTGTGTTGCTTAATGATTCCCACAGTAGCTGACTCATTCCTGAATTCACATCTTCCAAGTTCTATCAGGCAGATACTTAGTGTTTTCTATTTCCACAAATGAAACATGGTGTTTCATTTTGCACTCTTGTTTCTTCTTTCTCTTTTCCAAAGATGAATCCCCCATTTTCAGCCCACTTCTCCACTCTACCCTGCGAATTTAAGCAAAATAATTCAACCAGCTACTGTGTTCTTTGAGAGAAAACTATTTTTTTTCTGTCTTTCATATTAAAAAAAAGAGAAAACTTGACTCTGAGAAGGCAGCTCTCTTAATACATAGCTAAAAATGTTTTAAAAAAAATTGTACCATGTCTCTAATCTACAATAAGTTAGAAACAAAGTCCACAAATGAACTAGCCAACCTTAATTCTGACAACCCCTAAGTACAGCATATTTACTCTATTGCTATTCATCTTTCTAAGCTATGACTTTACAAAACAAGTTCAGAACTATGAGAAATTTGTTGACACCAGACTTGAAATACTTCATAAGAGTACAACCCACTCCCATATATCCATCTGTGTGCAAAGTGCTGAAGTACACTAGTTCAGTTAAATCAAACCAGCCTTCAAAGATGAATATAATGAAAAACTGTATCAGCAATCTCTTATATTCCACATGGACTGAATCATCCTGAGGGAGCAAAGGAAAGCAGGAGTCTCAGCTAATGGTCTAAACAGGTACATTTAGTCCATCTTAACACATCTAGAGTCTGGAGATGATTCTCACTTTACATCCAACATAGAATTTGGCATGGACCGAAGTCTTGCAGTAGAGCATAATGTAAAAAAATTCATCTCATCCACACTTTGGATCTCACAGCAGTCAATGATGAACTACCTGTTGGATGAGCTTAATGAATATGTGGCTTAGAGCAACTTAGCCTTGTTACCACACACCCACCTGACATCTCAGCTAATAATCTGTTCAAGGAAATGGGCTTACAATTTTAAAACTAAACACAATTACCCTATTTGTCCACTCTATATGTCCTTTAAACCACACATCTTCACATCAGCTAATATTACTTCATTATGATATTCCAGAAGACCATCATCTTATCTGAGAATTGACACAGAAGAGAGCTGTTACAAATATCACGGCTGAAGAAGAAACTTCCATTGACTTTCATGTCTCTGATAATCCACAGGGGACAGAACCTTAACTCTGGCTTAAGTCTAAGATGACAAAATTTCTTCTGAAATTTTCTTTACATCTCAGGCATCCATAATGTTGTTCATCTTTGTGAATCTTCACAGTATAACAAGATTAAGTTTATGCCACAAGCTTATGTTCTCACTTCTCTCTGGCCAACTAACTTCTCATATGTTCTTGTGAGGGTTGGACCACTGGGTCTCCTGTCTTTCCATTACCACTGATTGCATTTTGGGAGCCAATGGTTCAAAAAGTAAAGTGGGATCAAGCATCTCTTATTACCACAGAAAGCAGGCTGGAACAGAAGACATTCATCCATACACAGTACAAGCAAGGTATGGACTTACTGGAGCAAGCCCAGCATATGATTATAAAAAGGATTATGGGACTGGAGCACATTTGAGAATAGGCTAAGGAAGCTCTGACAAGGCTCAGTGGGATCTTATCAGTGGTGGGAGGGAATAAAGAGTGAACCAGACTTTTCTCAGTAGAGCACGCTGACTGGACAAGGGGCAGTGGGTACAAATAAAAAAAATGAAATTCAATTAGAGTACAAGAAAACACTTTTTATTGTGGGGTGGTCAAACACTGGCACCAAGTTACTCAGAGAGGTTGTGGAGAATATGTGTAGAGATAATCTAAACTCCATCAGACAGTTCTGGGTAACCCATTCTAGTTAATTCTGCTTGAGCAATGGGGCAGACAAGATGATCTCAAGAGCTGCCTTCCAACCTAAACATTTCTGTACCTCACAGATTAGTGCTTGGTGAAAGATATCAGTCATGTGTATAAAGAGAGAAATGAAGACAATCTTTTCAGTTTACCTTTATCTTAAGACTTCTTTACAGAAATTATTACAGTCATTACCATCATAGCAATTTCTAACAGTGCTGTTCTGTGACCACTGCTTCCAAAAGGAACATAACTTGAGTCAGGCAAATTGGAACTGTGTTACTTCTTTTCCTCACTTACATGCATCACCTCAGCTCTTGAACAGTTCATCTGGATACACATCATAACCAGGAGTCTACAATCAAGGCCAGGTAATTTACATCTCATGCACAAAGAATTAACACAAAACAGGCTGCCATGTGAAATCAGTCTGGTTTTATATATACGTATCTGAGAGAGAGGCGAGACAGGCTCGACCTTCTGCACTGTTTAACGGCTGCCACATCCCTCATTACATTTTTAATCTCTGCCAATTAACAGACAACATGCAGTCACAGCTTGGGGGACAGTATTTGCCAAAATCATGCCCAACAGGCAACTTGCATATAGTTATGATATTCTGGAGAAAGAGAGCTTTGACGCATGGAGGTGAGGTGGCACATGCCCCTTGGTTTCAGTGTCAGAGTACAGGCTGTGGACAACTTGTTACTGGATAGATATAACCTCTAAGTTACACATGCAGTGTATGCCATCCCTACAAGGATGCAGTGGGAAGCCTGAACCCATACTTCAAACAGCCAGATCATCTGAAAGGCTGGGAATTCCAGCACAAAGATAGTATTGAGAACACCACAAATACAACCTATGGCTACACTGCTCCATCAACAGTTTTGGTTGAGGCTTCTGTGCCAGGTCTCTGTTTCAGAAAGAGCAATAGGGAGTAGAAGGTATGTTGACAGTGATCATCACAGAGGGGTGCTAAGTATTTCAGGCTCATCTTCTTTTCAGGAAATACAATATAAAAGGTACAAGTTATAAACTGATATAAGATGAGTATTGGCTTTTTGCTGCATTCAGTTCATTTTTTAACCTGTAAGGACAGCAATAATTAATTACGTTGCTTGTTTGTAAGACTTTATCAAGATAATCAGTTCATTTATTGTATTTGGAAGTGTTCTTAGGATAAATGGAACCTAATGGCCCTAGAAATTGGATTTTTGTCAGATTTGGAGATCGCTACTGATTAAGAGGCACACTATGAAAATAGACCACACTACTCTTCGAGGAGGTCAAATATATTTTACTCTGTTCTCTCACATTTCCCTAGTGTGGTGGGTTTCAGTTTCTATTTTCATTCTCTACAAGACAAGAATGAAGACACCGGGATTAGACAAGATCAAATAATTTAGACAAATTATCCCAAATTACTTAAGTAATGAAACATGAATATATTTCCAGCAAAAACGTAAGTTTATTTTGGGAATAAACTACTGGTCCATAAGAAGTTGCATTTCAATAGACATCCCTGCAGTTTTTCTGTAGATCACCATGTGACATTTTGGCAGTCAGTACTGAGGTTGCCACACTGAACTTCTTGAGTTTTTCACAGTCGTTTGTTTGCAAGGTGGCCAAATAAGCAGCCTTTATCATTGCAACCATCATCACTAAGAAACAGCAACAGAACTACAGTTAATTCCAAGAGGCCTCAGTATATTAGACAGAAAAGAAATTCACTCTTCAGTGGTCATTTTTGTTGACTATGAGAACGTTCTTTTTAATGAAAATTCTTTAAACAATGAAGATATTTGATTCTCTCTTATCAAAGGAAAACAAAGCACTACTAGCAGCCAAAAATCAAGAAAGGTGCCCCGAGTTAATTCACATGACATTTTGAAATAGGTTTTTCCGTTAATAAGTCACAGACGAGAATCAGTTCTTTGTATTTCTGTGCAATTTTAAGTAACAGAAAATTTCTTAACTCATGGCACACAAAACCATGATTACATGATTGAACCATTATTTTATAAACAATATATGCCACAGAGGAGCATTGAAAACAATCTATTGAAGCATGTCATTCTATAATTAGGGTTTTGCCATAAACTTCCTAAGAACTGGAATCTCTCTTATTACTTTTTGCTTAGCAGTTGTTTTTACCTCCTTACAAAGAAACGTGGTGTAACTAAAGAATGCCATGTAAAATATTTTGATAGTCTCTGCATAAGTCTAAAGAGGTTTGAGACTTGAAAGATGTAAAGCATAAAGAGAAAATTTTCTTAAGAACTAGAGTATTCTTGGACAATCTGGATTAAAAGAGCAAGTAGGGAAGAAAAAATGTGCCTGAAAATCTAATTGTGTATATCAAGTACCATCTAGGACACTGGAAAAGCACTAGGTATCCTACTTTTTTCTTCTTTTGTAGTTTCTGGGGGTTTTTTCAAAACTGAGATGAGGCATTCTGAACACCAGAATGGCTTCCTGAACAAACAGATCATTGTAAACTATTCAAGTAAAAAGGCTCAGATACAACATTCAATAGTTCTGAAGACAAGAAGTACGTCAGATGTCACCAAAGGTATGAGACCTACTCACAAATAAAGTCTGTTCCAAAAGATAGATGGATCGTATAATACATTTTAAAAGTACAGACACTTTTCCAAGACACTTGATACTCTTAAAATTTCATAACAAGAGGTATAGTTTGCTACTTATAGACCCTTGTACTAACACTGCATTACAAAGACAGCATAAGAGCCAGTAGTTTTGTATCTCACAGTTTTATTAAGAATGTGCTTCTGTTACACGAAATTCTCTAAGTATCACTTAATCTTAACCCATCTGAACATATCTTGATATACTACTGAGCAGCATGTACAACTGGCAGTTAAATGCAAGTCTTAAGAAACGGATTTGCCATAAAACTCCATTAATTCAGAGCTGTTTATTTACTTGTCTAAAACAGCTCAAGTGAAATTCAGCATTTATTTCTCCCAACTTCACAAGCAACCTCTTCTATATTTGCTGTCTCGAAAAATTACAAGTTGAACTGAAATTACACCTCTCATGTATGGGTCAGGGGAAAGACAGTACTGACTCTCAGCTGATAGAGACTAAAATTATGCTTACGTATATTAGTGTTTGCTCAGCTTCTTGCCTCTGGCCACCAAAAGCTGAAGGACTGCTGGTTCAGCGTATTTACATTTGCATGCAAAATCAACTCCAGGAAGCATCTCAGATATTTACTGTTAGGCCTGTGCTCACTATCATGGAGTAAAAAGACATGGGTAAAGAAGAACCTTTGTACTGAAAATCCATTTGGCAACTTAATGAGACAGATCTGGAGAGTTCCTAAGTTTCCAAAATAGGGAATTCATGCAAGCAAATGGTTACACAGCTGGATCATACCTTTTAAAGGCAAAATTGGAGAATTTGGTGGGATTGCATAACTCCCACCCAATAACAAACAGATAGCAAGACAAATCAAAGACTGGTTCAGAGATAACACTTTTTTAAGGAAGCATTTTCAGTCCCAGAAAAGGTTAAACTGTAAGTTTTCCTTATACCAGGTAGTGCAAATTAGATGCTTCATTTTCTCATCTATGGTCATTTCAAGGCTTGATGACAGTATTCTCTTCAAGGTTGTCCAGTGTCTCTATAAATGGGAGGGTGAATATAGGAGGAAAGCTATGCTTTTCATGTATTCTATCTCCAGCTGGAGAGCGCCAACTTGAATGACAATGCAATTTATCACTTATAAAAATGTTTCGCTATACTAAATGGTTTATCTACACAGTTTTAAGTTTGAAATAAAATTGCATAGAAAGCATCTGTAATGATTTTGATTAGGCCTGCAACCTTTTGCAGTCAAGACAACTACAGTTCTTCAAGACAAGTCCAGAAGCAATTAAGAAATACCCTTTATAAAATGAGTGTGTGACATACCCCAAAACAGAATTACTCCCAGAAACGAGTAAAAAACTATCCTCACTAACACTAAACTCACACAAATGCAAAATATTACTCTAAGACTTGTTGATGAACTAAGGGAAGAATACAACAACCACTTAGTGTAATAAAAGCAGGGAGAAACGGAACTATACACTGCATATTGCAAAGCTGCTATTAGTCCCAATCACACTTCTAAGTCTCAAATATTCTGTTAATGAACAAGAGAACAACTTTCTTGAGATCCAATATTTAAAAAGAAAAGGAGCTGCAAATAATAAAAAAAAGCTGAGTTGTGTTCTACACAAAGCACATACTGAAGAAGACATTTCGACAATCCAATACTCTGGAAATACAAAAACACCAATCAATAAAACAGCTGACTATGCCAACCATCAACAGGAGCCATATGGAGCAAAGTGCGATGCTTTCAGTCCATACGAGACTAAAAAGCCAAATACACAAAAGTCAATGTCTAATCCAACTAGAAGGCAAGGAAGAAACATTTCATCAAAGTGTATTTGAAGTATGACTAGATACTTCTAGTGTAATAACAGTGATGCTACAAAACAAAATCAGAGGATTTTTTTCTTCACTTCCCAGTACTATATGGAGAAAAAAATAAATCTATAAAGCAGTTAGGTTTTTTAAAAAAGAGCTATCAGTGCTTGAAGGGTGACACAGGAATTTTTAAAATACAAAAGAAATTTAAACATGGAAAAGTACTAGTGGTGTAGAATGAAATAAAACATGCAGTGGTAAGGCTGTTTATATTACAACGATATTTCCTTGAGACCTTTCAAACAAACTACAGAATTAAAAATGGAGTTTTCCATCTACTGATATAAAACAGAAAATGTAATGCTAGCAGAAGGCAGCAGTTCTTACTTTCTCATAATCTGCATTAAGGAGGTTAAGCAATACACTTATTGAAATATATATAAATTTAAACATAAAGTAATTCAAGTCTTACATTGTCTTAAGATGAAGTAAAACTTACAAAGCAAGAAAACACATACCTGATATACCCTGAGACTCTTTCTCTAGATCACAGTACCACAGTCTGTTCACTGGATCACAGCCTTCTCTAATAGACAGCAAGACATATCGACCATCATCCGACACCTGCAAGAAATTACAGAAAAATCAAAGATGATTCACCCTCTGGAAAAAAAAAGTCCATCTTGAGAAATTAGTCCCTAAATCCCAAGAAAAAAAATTAATTGATTTTAGTTGAGTAAACACACATGTACGAAATATGAGAACTCACCAAGAACCCACACTCACCACTTACATCAACAAATAACCTAAGTACAGTCTGCTGACATTTCAGGAGATTGAAACCAAACTGCACTATCTGTTTATTTTCACCAAGAATTAAAAAAAAAAAAAAAAAAAGTTTATTATTATTGAAAATATTCCAGCTTAAATGTGGATTCATTCTAAATGAATCAGGGTGGGTACCTCTCCACCATGGACCTCCATAGGCTGCAGGGGCACAGCCTGCTTCACCTTGATCTTCAGCACAGTCTGCAGGGCAATCCAGCACCTGTAACACCTCCTCCCCCTTGCTTTGCTTATTGTGGCAAACTAAATGACACTCAGATTTTTGATTTTTGATCTTTTCTTTAGGTTCACACACACAAAAATCTAGTGCTGCTCTTAAATAAACATCAAGTTATAAATTTTCTGATGAAGCTTCCTTGGTTCATTTTGCACATGCACGTACACACCGTAAAATTTTCAAAACAGTGTCTGCTAGCACATAAAGTCATTAATTAATCCTTCTTGCTACTCAGGCTTTGCAAACACTCTCTGTTTCCTGGCAAACCTTTTGAAAGTGCAAGCCCAACAAAGAAAGGCAGGAAGTAACAAGAAATCATCAACTTAAGTTCCCTCTCCTAACTGAGCTGTTTTGAGCATATTCCAAAATTCCAGCATGTTAGATGTTTAATTAACATAGCTGATACAGAAGGCTGTTTCCTTTCCATATTCTTAAATGACAATATCTAATGGAAATTTATACCCCTAATCACAAAATATGAATCTGGGTTCTGGAAACTTTCCACTTGCCTCTAAATACATCTTTAAAAATACTCTTATTCATACACTGTAATTACTTCTTAGACATATTTCAGTTAATATTTGTAACATTAGTTGTGTAAAATATCTGTAGAATGAGTTAAGCAAAATAAATTTCAGAAGACTTAGGTTCTAACGAATCTGTTATTCAAACAAATCCACAGTTCTGAAGACACAAGCAGGGGACCTAGTAGAATAGAGACAAATCTCAGTGTATGAAAGCTAACAAAAAAGTCCCAACAACCAAAGAGTCCTCAAAACAAAAACAAACCCCAATGAGTGTTTTCAAGTTGTATATTTTACAGGCATTTTGTTAACTCCTAATCATAAGACTAAAAAAAGAGTACGTGCAGCTGAAAGATCACAACACAAATAGAAAAGAACACCTAAGATTCCTACAGGACCAAAAAACCTGCCCATTATATGAAACAGCAAAGGTAGCTTTAACAGGGCAATCTGCAAAATGGAGACATTTTGTTTCCTGCTTCCTAGAAGGGAGTCTATCCAGAAAAGGAAACCAAGATTAGGTGATCTTTCCTGAAAGAAACATCTTTAGTGTTTTTTTAGCGAAACAAAATTCTTTCAGTCATAGTCACAACCCACATAAATTTGTTCTTTGATGCTGTGAGTTGAACAGTTAAGAGAAGACCAATTGCTTTACCCAAGAAAGAACACTGACTTGCAAATTTCTGATGTTGTTGCAAGGGCAATTCAGAACCTTGGGTGACAGCAAATCTGAGTACATCTAATGAGTTTTTCCTTCTATATTCCCAGCTGGACTAGTTAAGAGTTGATAGCAGTTTATGTTTAATTTGAAGTAGGAACTTCCAAAGCATCTTGCTGGTCGGATACCAATTACGGCTGTCTCTATCACTACAGCTATTCTTACATCAGTGAGTTCTATAACCCAAAGGAATTTGACAGGAGCAGGACAAGACACAATCGACTGCAGCATGCTAAAATGTTTAGCATTGTATTGCAGATTTAGATATCTACATTGCAAAGCTGCAGTTTGGTGAGCAAATCTGGACAGCAGTACCAGCTTCAGAGCTCTTCATCTCTAGCTCTTCCTACTGTTACAAATGCTTGTATTCACGGAAGCTCATTCTCCATGTCACGTCAGTACAAGCATCTACCATTTGTTAAGTAGACTGGTCTGGGGACCTGATCCAGCTGAAAAAATAGCATGTTAAACAAAACAAAACAAAAAGACCCAATCAAAACAAACAAAAAACCCAAAAAAGCAAACAAAAACAAAATAAAAAAACCCAATCCAGGGGATAAAAACAAGCCACAATAAACAAAACAAAAAATCCAGGAGGAGAAGGAGAAAGACAACTAAAAGAACCCACAATAATAATAAAAAATAATAAAAGAAGCCCCTCTGTCATATTAATAGCTCAGTTTACTCTGCAGTTGAACAAATGGCTGAGCTAATCCACTGCACCAAGCAGCTGGAAATATGAATAACAGGGGCAGAGATTGCTTAAGGCAGCTCAGATTGCAGCACTGATGAATGTGTAATCACAACCTGAATGTCATGGACTTTATACTGTAAACAGACAAGAACCTGGGTTCTAGGATGGCAAAAGGAAATAGGATTTCCCAACCACCATTTGCGTTATTCTTACACTGCTACATCATCTTCACGAGCTGAAGTGCAATCCTTGTTCTTGGCTCACAAATTTATGAACTGAAATTTCATACTAGCATCTCAGTCAAATCTTACAATGCATTCATGGTTCAGCATAAGGGAGACAACTGAAATGTTAGACTTGGTTTCCCCCATCTAAGCAGAAAAGGAAACACGTCTCAAGAATTTCTGAGATCGGGAATACCAGTCAGTGCACATTTCTCTCATTAAAATTATTATTATCATTTTGAACAACACCCACTGGTAAAGGTAAGGAGGTTATACAGCAATTGTAATTCTTAAAACAACATTTAGGATCTGTCAAAGCAGGACATAAGAAATCTTGTAGCCTTTCAACTCTACCTTCACCATAACAATGATTTTACCAGCATAACACAGCACTAATCCCTAACTCAGCACTAGTAAAAGAAGGATTATTTCAAAGAGCTGACATTGGTATACAGCTTTTAGTTTCAGTACTGCCATTCAGTCACTTAGCAATTTTGAAGCTGTTAGATCTATTATTTCTTAAACATTTGTTGTGATCGTCATTACACCATACCAACATACACAACAGTATCATTAAGGTAGCTGTGCTTCAAAGTACTATTTTATTTAGCCTTTCAAAAATCAAACTTTCAATAGTAAAACTCTTACAGAGTTTTGGTTTACAGTGGAGTATTTTTGGTGGGTTGGATTTTTTTATCCCTAGCAATTTTGTTTCAATGTTACCTGTTCTCTTCATTTTGACCAAAAGTAACTACTCCTTAGAAAAACATTAAGAGATGCAATGGTTTACCTGTAACTTCAATAAATTAATGTGTATCAAAATAAGAACAACTATTTAAAGCCCAATTAGTAAAAGGAATCTTGTAACCACTTAAATATTTTCTTTCATTAGAAAATCCTGTGAATTCATTATACAAGCCATATGAGGAACTCCAACAGTTTATTAGGATCCACAGCAAAAGCAAAGTTAAATAGTTTGTCTAGTAGCAACACTTTTCAGAGCAAAAATTCATACATAATTAAACAAATAACAACAACAAAAAAGAATGAACAGGAGAAGGCAGTCGGTTTTCAGACTTCCTGGCTTTATGTATCAACGCTGAACTAAAATGTCAATAGGAGAGACATTAGAGTGCTCTACTTCCAAGTAATGTGCATGCCAGCAACCCCAGTGCATAATAATGCAAGTTCTTTGAACACTACCTGGATTGTCGCCACTGCCAGATTTAGGATAAGGAAGAGCTCCCTATATTTAGTTTACAAATAGGGGCCATTTGAGTATCACATTGAGGCAACTATATATACACATAATGGCTTTTTAAAATAATAAATTAGAAGTTTTACTACCTTCGCCCTTTTTAACTATCAAGGTGGAAAAAAGCCTAAACTACTGCGTAATTTGTTTCTGCATAACAAGGTAAATAAATATTAAGTAAGTAAAATTCAGTTATTAGATAAAATGCCTGTGTTGAGGAAAAGATGAACTCTCTTCTTTAATTGCAGACACTAACACTATGATAATCTATGACCTGATCTTCGTCTGTGGTTATTTTACAAACTACTGCTCTTCAGGCATTAATGCCCTCTGTGTTGCTATCTAATGCATGTCTAATGAAACAAACAAAATGAATCACATGAGAAAAAAAGAATCAAAGTTCACAAAAATCACAGACAGAATCAAAGCTTTCAAACAGAGCCAAAAGGTCAAATCACTAACTAGACCCTCCATGAATCCAGCTATGGAAGATCAAAGCATCCAGAGAAAGAAAGATGGGTGGCAATAGAGATGCAACCATGCAATGCATGGCATTAATAACTAGGAACTAAAAATTCATTGCATGAATAAGTTGCATTTTAACACTGCTACAATTTTCATATATGCTATGGATGTAATAGCTTAAAAACATCCAGAGTGACGAACTAATTTTTTTTTTTTAAATATTTATTTAGGGATGTATCCAGTCAGCACAACAAAAGACTCATGACAGCTGTTACTTCCTTAACTTTACATGTATGCTGCACTTCTGCATAATATCACTGACCCTCAATATGACTTGACTAAGAGGAATTCACATACAAGAAACATTTTGCTTGATGCAGAAATTACCTATCATTTGTTATTTATAAGTATTTTAAAGCTTTCTATCAGATGAACAAAGGAAAATATTAAACACAAAAAACCACAAAGCACATGGCTTCTACAGAGGAAAAAGAAAAAATTCCTGTAGAATTTGCTGAAACATTTGGTCAGTAAAGAGCAATTACACTGTCTGAACAGCCTTAAGTGTTCTAATATTACAGATGTGCACATTCCGATGCCACAAAGATCTGCTTGCATGACAAAGAACCTCCACTGCTATCTCCCAGCCTTTCAAATTCCACTTTTATTATCTTAATTTTCATTAGAAAAATCAAATATATTTCCTTTCCTAGAACAGGAAACAGTTTCTTCCTTAGAAAAAATGATTGTGAAGGGCAGGAGTTTCTTTGGTTGGTTGATTCAGTTTTGGTTTTGTTTGTTTCATTTGGTTTGTGTTTTTTGGGAGGTAGGAGAGGTGTAGTTTGTTTTTTCTTTAAAAAAGGAATATAAAGCTATGTTCTGACATTATTTTTGTAGTGGTGCCAGAAAGTCACTGAAGCTTGCATATAGCTCCTATCACATTTTATGTTCTAGCAGTCTTTTGAGACATTGAGGACTGGGGCAAGAACTCCCTGTCAAAAAAAAAAAAGACCTCTTGGGACTGTCTGCGCAATCCAAGCCATCCAAAGCTGGTACTCTCAGGCTGCAAAGGCTTTGTTTTGTTTTCTATCTGCAGACTGCTGGTTTAATCAACTAGATTTCAGAAGCCCTAATGATGGGTGATCACAGCATTGTGTAACTGCAGGATTAGGTCCAACAGAAACTACTTACTACATTATGAGGAGCAGGCCTGACACACTTTATGGAGGACATGGACATGGTTATATGTAGACAACAGTCTCATGTGTTCTATCCACCCAAACCCCAGATTAGAAAACTTGCCCTGAGCATTAATTTAAATTCCTTATTCCACCTGGGTTTTTACTCTGAGATTTTAGATACGTTGTGCTGGTATAATGAGGATTTCTATTCTGACCATATTCTTTTGAGCCTCTGCTAAGTTTGGGGTTGAAGGAGCCTTAGCAAAGCCAGAGAACTGGGATTTTGACCCTAGATCATTGTCTTTACAATTGTTTCAATTACAACAGAGCACCAAGCAGTCTTGCTCAGAAGGACCCCAGTAATACATATGTGCATTCTCCTTAAGTCTAGCACAGAATAAAATCAGTAGTCTTTTGAGGTGAGAAACATCACACACAATTTTTACCATAGCTTTCAGCTTATAGTAAAATAAATAAATAACGAAGCTATTACCTGACTGCTTCTTGATAGCAAAATTCTCCAGCCCTATTGTCAGGGCTGTAGGAAGATATTGACAGTAGGGTTCTATCCCAGACTCAGCCTGGACAAAGATAGTATAAGGCTTTAGAAAAATCGACACAGCCCTGTTTTATCCATCAGTGTGTCTCACTTGAGCAAACTGACAATGTTTTCAGCCCCTCCCCTCCTTGCTACTCACTCTTCCCCTGTGCAAGCTGCACTTCAGTGTTTCTGCAGTGAAAACACACCAGAGCCAGCACACTTACTCCTGGCACAGCTTACTCCTCTGTTCTCTGAATTTCATTTGCAAGATCACCTCCCTGCTTGAGAGCCAGTGATGTTAAATGACAGCTCTAAATATAAAAAATTAAAAAAAAAAAAAAATGTTAATTCAGAGGTAGTGCTTGTTAAACAACATGAAAAATTCTACTTGTTTTATTGTTGGCAGAATTGGGCTATGAGGGTTCCCCTCACTCCCTCCTTTTTCTCCTGTTTACTTTCCTGCCAGTACCGTAGGGACTTCTAACACTACAAACTGTGAAAGACTCTTACATAACATTGTTTAACTTTGAGAATAACAGTCTGTCTGTGAAAGAGAGGTATGCTCAGTCAGTCTGGAGAAGCAGCAAGAACATGCCACTTAAACAGAGAAGTATGGGAAGCTCCTCTTTTCCCAGAGTACATATGACATTGTCAAGGTTTTAAAAATTTTCATACCAGACTGCCCTCTACTGGGATGCTATTAAACTAAATTCCATCCCCACTTTTCTTAACTCTCCCACCATTCCAGAATCTGTACCAGAAATGCATATACTTTTCCTAGACTAATAAAAAGGTTTGATAGCCTTTTTTTCAAAACTTATAATCTGACTAACAATAAACAGATTTTTTTCTTCACAAGCAATCTATTCAAGTGAAGATCTAGAAATACATCTATATTTCTCTGCCAACACCATTTTCAGCATCAAGATTTTGTTTAAATCAAGCATAGTTGGGGCTGGTGTTGAATGTATAATGAGGAAAAAACCCCTGAAGCTATTTTCTTGCATATTGTCTTGTAACTGTATTAAGCTGAGAGAATTTTATACATCCCTCTTTTGTCCTCATCAGTGACCTAGATTCTTCTCTTCACTGAGAATACACATCACTCTGACTCCCTACAGTGCACCTGAGATTATTCATTTTTTCTGAAGTATTATGGCAACATTATTGCTTTTGCAATCTCTGAAGGATCTCCTTCTCAGAGCTTTTCATTCGCAAGAGAGGTATTTCTCTTCCTTGGCTCAATGGTTGTGCAACCTGCAAATTCTGCTCTGAGTATGAAAGTTCCAGCTCTGCCTCCACCATAGAGAAAGGTTTAGTAGTTGAGACTAGAACACCTACACCATAATCCAATTGTTTTCATCAAAGCTTATGCAAAACATAAAGAGAACCCAATTTACATAGAGCTTTATTTGAATCAGGAAGGCTGGTAAAATTAAAACATTTGCTAATTTATCTGACAGGAATGCATGAAAGCATTAATTCCATAACATGTTGAGCTGTGCAAATTTGTATTTTAAAATCTATCGTAGCACATAAGCACCAAGGAAGCATATTCAGGAAAGTACTAAAAAGCCATATAATTTAATTTTTACTAACAATATTTTAATTTTCCCCCCATTACTTTGTGGTCTTCCACTTTCTCAAATACTTTAAAAAATTGACCAGAAAACTTGCTGGAATAACCTGAAGAGAAGATTTTTGACCTACTGCACAAGGATGAAACCACATTTTGCAACTGTATTGTTTTATTTTTTGGGTTTTTTTAATTGCAGAATATTTTTTTTTCCTTGCCATTAAAAACCATTTCTTCATTACTATCAGCATAACAGAGCCACATTTTACAGGTGGAGTTCACAGCACAACTCCAGAGTATCAGCTGTTTTAAAGTACTCTCACTTAGATAAGTTCATGATTATTTACTGAGGTTTTACCACTCCTTAAAATAGCATTTCTGGAACATCTCTGGAAGTTTATGCCTCCTAGAGGTCAAGAAAACAGTCATAAGCAGCCATACCATTCTATAATATAAATTTATTAAACAAGAACCCACAGGAGGGAGGTGTTTTTTCTATTCACTGCCCTCCCCACCTTCCCAACAGTTATGGGGCTGTTTCAACTCCAGTGCTTTTACAATTTGTCACTGCACTAGAATAAAGTTCTACAGCAAGAGTCTAATGAATCAGACTGCAACAGTCCTCCCCCATGGAAAATGAATTTGCCTTCACAACAACAACATGTGTACTTTAGCTCACGATACTGGAAAGGAATAATAATACTAATGAGCATCACTCATCTGAATCAGTGGATACATCACTACAAGACATCTGTCACCAACAGAAAGGCCATTTATTTATGGAACTAGGGAAAAATAAGGATAATGATTCCCAAATTCCATTTCATTGCCAGTTACACTCAACAGAACTGACTAGTTTTTGAACACTAAAAAACAAAAAAATCCAAAGCCCCATTTGCAAGTTTACACTGATATTCACGTCAGTAATTAAAGGTATGTTCCATGACACACGAGATTGTGTAAAAAAGGTTCTGGTTATTTGCAGAACCCACAGATAAGTCTGCCTTGTATAGAAAAAGCTGTGTCATCACTTTTCTGGGAAGCCCTTCACATTCTCACTCACTGTCTCATTTTAAACCCCACTGTTCAAATTCTCTGAAAGGAACTGTTTTCTATCAGCCAACAGAAAAGACACCCCACCCCAAACATTTTCATGGGTTAATGTGTTGAAAAATGACACAGACTGATGATCAAATTTTTCAAAAGAAGTATAGAAAAAGAGTTCTAGGACCCAAATCAGGGTAAAAAAACTTCATATTTATCAAAAGCATCAGAACAAAAGAGACCCTATATAGAAATAAAATGTACTGTATTAGCTAGGAGAATATGAAGAATGACAATGGGTCATTCCATTGGAAAAACATCAGTTCCCTGATAAACAGAATGACCACAACTACATTCCAACAGCACTTGAAAATAGTACACTCAGTCGAGCACTCTTAAATCTAATATGTAGAATAAAACACACATTAATTACAAAACCTTTGTACTATATAGTAGCAATTCAACAAAATAAGCTTAAGAAATCAATTCCAGAAGCAGTCACTGGTTCCATTTCCAGCAAGATAGTGTGTTCCATACTTGTGCTGATAAAACTTGTTGCAGGGAAATCTAGAATTCTTCAATTGTGCAAACAGTATCAAGAGATTTTGACTTGTATGTCTCCATTCTTCAATTAAGCAGAAGAGACATTTATTTTTCAGGAAAGACGTAACGAAAATAAACAAAATAAATATATGGCAGGGAATATCCAGACAAGTTGATTATTGAAATAAGCTTTTTGTGCAGAAAGTGAAAGCTGGGGCTAAACACTGATCAAGAAGAAACAAGAAGAGTGATACATTGTCCATCAAATTATCCTTCTCTGTCTTGGAATGTGCATCAGGCAGAATGACCTCAGTGAAGAAAAAGGGTATGTGATTGTGCCATTACAGGTTAGGGGAGTGATTTAAAGCAAACTAGGCAGTCTTATTTTCAGGAATTCTTAATCAATGATTTTTAGTTCAATTGTAAAGTCTACAACACTAATAAAACATATTGTTTTAATAAAATATTTTCCATTTAAAATCCTAACAACTATCAGTTGTTAGAATCTGAAAAACAGAATATGATGATGACAAGCAAGATGTCTACCATACCTCAGCTCCACCCATCCATTTTGGTTCATCTGGAAATTCAGCACATAGGATATCTTCAGACTGGTTAGTTCCTAATACATGATAATGCAGCTTTTGGTGCAGATTAGTGGAGGTCTCAGTGCCTAGTGAAATGCAGATATTTAAACCAATTAGTTGTCAAAGAAATCTAACAACAAGCATATGAAACCCTTAGAAACTTCTGTATGCCTTTGCATATGAAAGAGATATTCAGCAGAGAGAACTAGGAATGGTTTCAAACTACAATCATTCCCCTCCAAACAAACACTCTCCTCCAAAACAAAATTTGACATTGCAAACCTCTTCAAACAGTTATCCTTTCCTTTTATTGCTGATAATATGTTCTTCACATTTAGGATTTATCATTTCAAACTTTGCTTTCTAGAAATACAAGCAAGCAAAGAAAAACAATCCCTGCCACCCTCTAATAATGTTTGCACTACCATTTCACCCTGAGCAACTAAGGGAAGATTTATTGTTAATTAACATTAAAAGAAAACCCAAACAAACTCCTTCATATTTCTTTTTTCTGAAAATATAAAAGTGATGCATTTTAAAGCATGGCATGCGGTGCTACTTGATTTTTTAAAATTTTGTTCTTGCAAATTTTTCCAACACTTCAGCATCTAAACTACAAACATGAGGTAAAAAAAAAAAAAGCGAAAAAAGGCAGGTATCTATCTTGCAAGTCTGGCAAAATGGTAGGCTTCAGAAGCAAATACAGAGGTAAAGTTCAAGTTCTCTCCAGTTTAAAAAAGAGCACAGCTCACTTTTCAGTAGCTCTGCCTTATAATAAGAGCTACTAAATTCCTTCCCTGCCGACTCTTCTCAGCAATTTATTCTCTTTGTGTACTGCTCCTTGAATTTTGCTAGCATAAACATTTTGTGTTGCTGTACTGTGAACCACAGATGAATTAATGTGGTCAAATAACAAAAACATTATGGCTCAGATTGCTATTTTTCAGGTCAACATCCCAAACCAGCTTATCTATGCCCACACAAATGCATAAGGGGAAAGATCTAAGTAAGCTGCCACCAGACATGAAATTCTAGCCAATAACACCCTGTATGAAAGCTAAGTAAATCATTCCAGACAATAAGAGAAGGAGCAGCTAACTTTTAAAAGCAAAACAGGGGCAGGCAGTCAAGAAGATACACTAACTGAGCGTAGGCTTTGACCACAGAAAACATTGTTTGATCTCTAACTGTATAAACTAATATAGCTAATTATTTCAGTATAAACTGAAACACTTGTTGCACCAATGTACTGCAAAGGTAATTTAGTTTCCATATAGAAAGCACTTAGTACACTCATCCTTACCATCACTTTTCCCCTCTTGTTTTGGATAGCAGTTATAGAATATGCCTTTTCCATCGTGGGTCCATACCATACAACTGAATTTAACTCTTTCCAATGTATCTGGAAGATCCTCAGGACCTTCTACTTTCATAAACTTGATAGTAACCCAATCAGAGCCACTAGAACTCAGGCCATATGCAAAGTATTCACCGTCTTCACTGAATGCGTAACCTAGGAAATTGGAAAGAAACAAGATGAAGTGAAAACCAGCACAAAGAAACAGTACTTTCAAAAAAGTGCTTGTTATTTTGCCACGTATCTTTTTGTCATCCACTATATGCTAGCCAAATCCCAATGGAAGAGAGATGAAACTGGGATACTAGTTAAAAGAACTGTGTTTACTAAACACTGAGAGAAGGTGATTTATTTTCTAAAAGACAGTGCAAGCAACTACATCTGCTATCAGCTGGGATTCACAGCATTTTTCTCAATTAGTTCACAGATCCAAGTTTAGGCAAGGATACTCAGTAAGTATCTACATTCAGTAACATAACTTGTGCCCAACATTTTAATTATAATTTGAGTCATATTTCTTCTACTTCCCAAAGTCTGGGGGGGAGACCTGGAAAATGAAAATGCACACAGGCAGAAAACTTAAAAGTGGTATTTTCAGAGATAAACAGTACCAAAGAAGCCTACAGAAAATGAGATGCAAGCAATGTACCCTGAAAAAACATAAATACCATGTAAAAAATGGAATCACTGAAAACAAGACACCGCAAAACCATGAAAACTGAAGTAACCGGAAATACGTATTACAGTCTGAGCATTGTTGATCATGTGGTCATGGTCAGCTCAAGAGTTCATTCTATCCACTCCTCTGCAAACAATTAGGACTGTTTGTCCCCTGTGCTTCAGTTAATTTATCTGCACAGAGACCTTCACCTGTAATTTCTTGTCCACTCAGTATTATTAAGTGCTCCTGCAGCTCTTCAGCCATTCTTCAGCTGGAGTAACTTTGCATCATGACCAAACTCTGCTACCTCACTGCTTACTCCTTTTTCTAATACATACTGAACACTCCAAGTCCTAGCATAGTCCTTAAAAGAATTTTAATGGTGATTTCGCCTTTGACAGCCCATCAGTGATTCCCTTCCCTACCCTTAAATCAATTATTTATCAACACCACAAGTTTTTGCTATGGATACAGAGCTTTTGGTTTTCTAAGTGCATTTGGAAGAGGACTTTGCCATAAGACTTTTTAGAGATACAGAGATTATATGAACCCAATTCCTTATATCCACAGTTTAACGTGGGACTTCTCACTAAAAAAAGCCATGTTGACTCTTTTCAACTAGGTCACACTTAGAGAAGCATTCATTAACTCTGTCCTCTATTTTTATTAACTGGCCTTGAACAGACTTAAAGGACTTCCAGGTCCAAGAGTCTTGCTTCTACAATAAGCCACTAGGAAGTGGGAAAATGGACAGCTAGCAGAAATTACAGTCCTAGTGAACACAAGAAATTTTGTGATTTTCATAAAACTTCCCTCTATGCTTCTTCACAGTCTCTTACTTTTAGCTTGCTGGCTTGTGTTAAAGATGCAAAATACAATTTTAAGAGAACTTGTCCATATAAATATATACACTTGTTTTCCTTGCTATGGACAGCCTCAAGAGCTGCTCATATTTCAAAGAAAATCTGTTACAGAGTTGTGAAAGAAAGCATTGAGAAACTGAATCAAGTTAATTGTGGATCCAGTGTAGATTTGGAAGTGTTCTTCTGAAACACTATGCAAATCCACTTATGGTTATTGTCATTACTTTGATAAATTTGCAGCTTCTGCTGAAGACTGAGACTTAGCAGGAACCGCTGTCTCACTAACCTCGTAAAGCCACAGTGCCATCATCAGAAAGCTTATTTGGATCAAGAAAAACTTTGGCATCGGCATCCAAGGAGTCCTGTACATATAAAACTCGCTGGTTCTGCAGTCCTGTATTGTAGAAGTGAAAATACCTAAAAGAACACAAGAGGGAAAAATAAGTAGGAAAACTCTGATTTTTAGTTAGGCAAGCACAAAAAAGCTTGTATGAGATTATCATGAAGTGAATAAAATACAGTTAAATATATAAGGGAAACACAAGCTTCAAAGTAAAGTAGGAATCAGGGCTAGAGACTGCAGGATGCATGCAAAACATCTTTTAAAAATAAAAGCTGCATTTGCCACAGTGTATTTCAAAGAATGCTAAGCATAATATAAACTCTGCATAACTGTCTATGTTGAGCATCTCTGGCAACTGCAGCATTTCCCTGTTACAAGTACTGGCACAGGTTCCCATCCCTTATGTTCTCAGCTTTGTCATCCATATAGCTGTTTTCAATCCATACTGGGTGGCACTTATGTTCATATGAAACAGAACCAAAACTTTCATCTGTATTTACCAAAGTCCCTAAAACTGTGTGTTTGAAAGTTGTAGGAACAGATAATTACAGAATTGTCTTGAGTGAGTGACACTCTTCCCATCATAAGACACTACAGAGCTCAAAGAAATTAATACCTGTACTCTATGCAAGTCAGAGGTACTACACTTTTCTTCCTTCACAGAACTTTACTGCACAAATATATGATTTAACAAACCAAATAGCAGCTTCATCTGAGGGAACACGAAGAATTTATGGGGTAACATTCAAATCTAAAAATAAATTTATATATTCCCTAAGACTGACCAGTACTTGGATACAAGCATGGGAACCTGATAAAGCCAAAAGGGGAAACTGTACTCACAAAGGCCTGGCTAGGAATCTGAGCCAGTAATATGTTCAAGTACTAACAATAATGTTCAGCAAGCGCAAAACTGAAAGATTCAAAGAAACAGAAAAAAAAGAAAAATAATTTTTCATTTGACCATGCACTTTTTTCAGCAATTTCACTTCTGCAATGCTGGGCAACAAGCTGTGAAGCAAATACCAAACAATGTGACAGACACAGCACCTCCCTGGGCACTCTTCCTTTCTGCAGATTCTGCAGAACTCTTCACACACTGTCCTTAGCAGCTATTCTTCAGCAGAAAACTGCAGTAATTACACTGAAGAATTTCTAAGTGTCATGGGATGTCTGGATAGTTCTTCAAATAAAATAGTTCCTTCCCCCACCCCTTGGTGTCACTTAACTTGGTAGAGCCCTCTCAGTCACCTCAAGCACCACAATATAGGGAGTTTTTGTATTATTTTTAAACTGCTCTGATTTAACTTCAGCACATGCCAAGAAATAAAGTAACACAAAGACTCAAAAGACACCCATTAAAATCAGCGTATGGTGTCATAAATTATAAGCACATTAAGCTCCTGGCATAAACGTTCTTCCTGGAGGACAGTCAGCTGCATGAAATTAAGACTTTGTATCTCCTAGTGGAGACTATATTCACCACTGCCATGAGCACTTCTGCAATGTCAAGCCTTAAGAGCATTGAAGGTAACCATACTCGGGCATGTTTGCACTGCAGACAATTCAGAGCAGTCACTGACCAGGCCTGCTCCAGAATCAGATTCAGCATAGCTACATGTGCATGAGCATCACATACAAACCAATAAATTTTGCCTGACTCTCTCAATAAGGCATATTTCCCTAGATGCAGCACTGTCCTAAATATGTCCACTGGTTCTGGGCTTAAACCTCACACCTCTATACACTGACATGCCGAGCCACATCCGTGACAACTGAAATTAACATCAGCTTGGGTTCACTGCCCACATTATCCTTTCACAAAACCCCACACAGTACAGAATTTCCCTCCCTTAGTAACAAATATCTACACCTTCCTCACAGCACAGATAATTAAAGCCAATCTCTCTCAGTATCTGTGCAGAAATCTTAAGGCAACCAGACATCCTCTGCTCTTTCTCATGATCCATGGGTGATGGTAAAAACATACTCTGGCATATCTGGGTGCCACTCAACAAGGACCAAAGAAATTGAAAATATGGAAAAGGCTTACTTGTGTTTCCTACAATTAAGAATGGCTGGTTGCTCACTCTCCCTCTTACAACTGGTAATTCAATCCTTAAATGTTACTAAGTTAACCTTTTACTTCCTCTCTCTAGAAGCTTGATAGTGTTTCTAATAGAGGTCACACAAAACTCAGTAGCAGCTGCAGTCTGCAGACCTTGAGTAAGTCACAGAAGCACCATCCCTTTACCTAGCCACAGAATTAAAACAGGGATACAAGTAGACTAGGCATTGGAATATAGAAGGATTTGTTTGTTTCTTTAAAGACAGATCTTTTTGCATCAGTACTCTTCAGCTCTCCAAATTATTTTTCCCTTATCACCCTGCAAATACAGAAACATTTTTTCACAAGAGAATTCCCACTGCTTTTCACCGGCTATAACTAAACAAAAAACCTACCAGCTGCTCAAAGAGTGACAAGCATAAGACGAGTATTTTAGCAAATATCTGGAACAACATGCCCAGACTTATGCTGTTTTCAGAATGAGGCGCCTTTAACTATACCAACAGTGACCAAGCCTGAAAGGAACTCCTCAAAGCTTTACTTCTACTACAATTATTCTACAAAGTTGTCTGAGTTCTGATAAACTCACAATTCTTCCTATAGAAAGAAAAGACAACAAAAGAACAAGAAGATAATATGATTGGGAACTGGAGACAAACAAGCATCTTGTGCTCTGCATCACACAACCACATGTTAACATTGGCTTATTTTTCCTACTTCCCAACTATAAAAGAATAACTACAAATATAATTTATAATTTGTTTTCCTAGTTGGTAGTTGCTTCTGGCTTGCTTCACATTCATTACAAAGACATTCCTCACATACCTTTTTCCTCTCTTGAAGTGGCAACCATACTTAGGATAATCATAGAGTTCAGTCATTCGTTCCTTGAACAGTCCTCTGACAGGACACTGCTCCAGAAAGGGTACTGTAAGCTTGTTCTGGGCATCCACAAATGCCTGAAAGAAAACAATCCCCCCCCCCCCAAAAAATATGAATTCAAGCAGAAATGCATGTTTTCTATATGAAGCATTTTCAGAAGCAATGTATCACAGATATCTTTCCCCCTAGACAGGTTGTGCAGTGTCACACCTGAAGAATCTTACGTATTTATTTGCATTATATCACAATTCTGTAATAAGACTGAACTTACATTCTGAATAATCTCTCTCCAGGGCATGCACTAGGGTAACCAGACAAAAGACTAGACATTCCTGACATTCCCCTTAAAAGCAAAACAAAACAAAAACAACCAAAGAAACCCCAAACAAACAAAAAAAGCAATCAATCAAACAAAACCAAACCAAAATAAGCAAAAAAACTCCACAAAAAACCCAAACTGAAATAAAAAAATCCAAAAACACAACCCCCACAAAACACCCCATGTTTTTAAAATCTCTCTTTATATTTCCCTAAATGATAAATATTGCCCACAGAGTGCCTTGTCATTTCAGGAGCTGGGAAGGGCTGTAAGATGATACAAAATGTCACATTTGTCATCTGTTCATATTATTAACATAACACACAGAATTAATGCCAGCCAGTATTTCCTGAGAAGGCCCAAAATACTGTCCACAGAACAATTCTTAGTAACAAAAGGCAAAAATACCCCATCTCTGAAAACTTTGAGAAGTCTGGTTTCTTTAAAACATTCCAGCTCTCTATCACAAACACTTCAGGACAGTGGTCAAAACCATCACCACTCCAGTTGTTTGTTAGAGGCTGCCACTCCCATGGCATGCATGGAAAACCTGGTGCTCTGTTGCTGTTTTGACATCTCTATTTATAGCATGGTACATTAACATAAAATTAATACCTAAGCATCTCAAGGTGAATCACAGCTGCTAACAAGTAGATACGTAGGTTTTTCTGCCTCTAACATGAAGCAGATAGGACAGGACACCGCGTGTAGCTGTAATTCAAGCCAAATATCACTGTGACAGCAGCACTATCACTCTTGGACTCCAGCCTCTTGCCTCCAGCATGAAACGCTGTGCACTCATCTCTTGCATCCATGCGTCTCTTTCTCAGTTGCTCTGAAAGAGGTTATTGTTTCTACCTGTCCTGAATCTGTCACACAGCAATCAGATCAAGTTATTGTAACATCTGAGTTACACTTCATCACAAGGAAGGACCCATAGCAGAGCTACTAACGTGTTAGACAGTTCTTAAGAAAAGCCAGATACTGTCAGAGAGGGTACCTGGCACACATTTACCAACTGCTATCAATGTTTAGTCATTTATTCATTCTTCAGGTGAAGAATTAATATGCGCACAGCACATCCCAGTGGTAAGTCAAAACAGCATGCAGCCCCCACGTTGTACTGCTGTAACTGTTCCCCTCATCAGAGGATGAAAGAACTTAATCAAATCTACCCAAGAATTATGTGTTTCTGAATTCATTTTCTCTAAATGGAAACACATGAATTTCAAAGACCACACACACAAAAATCTAGACAGCGTATCCCACACAAATAAACTAACTTTTCCAAGTGCTGTGACATTTTCAGAGAAAAGATGGCTTATAAAAACACATATAAAACCATCCATTGTACTGGATGGGCAAAGCACAGTTGCATTTACTGGACAGAAACTGCCACACATCTTTTTTTCATCTATCAATCACATGACCAAAATTATAACGCTGCTGCAAGGGTATACTGGAACTGTGCATTACTCACTTTTAACTGCACAGATACATCTTACCACATCTGCTTTCATTACTGGTATTCAAGGAGAAGACACACACTTTTCCTTACAAGCATTCCTTGCACAAGAGCATGCTTACATACTAATTATTGCACTTACAACCGAATCACTAGTAATTTTGCTTTTACAGTAACTTGATATATTTTTCTCATTTCCACTCAATATGCACCAAAGATTCCAAGATTACATAAGAAAGGGAATGCCATTACTGTCTGAAAAAGGAGGAAAGAATTACAGGTTTTTGAAAATGTTCCACTGAGAAGAATCCAGTCTAGTTTGGCAACTTTCTGTTCTTACACTTTTGAGCATGAGGTTGCACTCATGTTCAAAAAGCAATACATAATTGAAATATTGTTCTAGGTAAAGTACAGGAATACATGCCAGCTGTAAACAACTGCATCCACCACAGTGAGCTAAACAGAGAGCCACCCAAGCTAGAGGGCTAACAGCAATTGTACATCTTCGTGAACCTAGAAAAATTTTTATTATACCTGTAGATATTTGCATCTGACAATCTATTATAAGCCTTGAACAAGGACAGAATTTGCTAGCAGAAGGAAGGAAAGAGTAAGGGCCCAAGTAAGGCAAATCCTTATGAGTATCTCAGAAAATAATGTAATTTGGAAAGCAAAACAATTTCTAAACTGCTGTACTAAGAGTAGAGATGGTCTCCTTGAGGCTGAAGTTACTTGAGTAGGACAATTGTTGTCTAAAGTAAAAAAAATAGTTAAATTTCATCTAAGAAACTCAAGCTACAAAATTTTTTGACCATGGTTTTTTGACAACCTATCAGCTTTCTACATTCCATTACACTACTCTCTCAAGATAATGGTTTCCACTCATAGTATACTTTCCAGTGAGAAGTCTCCACATACAAACTGCTTTACATTACCAAAGTGTTTACAGTTCACATATATATTCTCAGTAAAAGGTAGTTCAGTGCAACTCCTACAAGAGAGCACATACCTTTGTTAAGTATTAAAAAATAAAGCAAACCAGACATCTTGTGGCTTGCCTCTTAGAATTTACTTTTTTGGTATTTAACCAAGAAAAATTAAGTGCAATTGGAAATTTATCAAAATGTGAAAAAACCTCTCATCCATAATAACTAAAATAACTAATTGTAGTTTTGAAAGTTTCAATTCTAGTCTTAATCCAAACACACTCGTGTTCACAATAGCACAACCCGATCTTACATTATTCCTGCTTTCTTATCCATTGTTCATCCCATACCTCTGGAACCAGCTAAGCATTACTGCCTACCACTGTCAGTGACTGAAATAGTAGCAGACAGCTTTGCTGTAGTCTAAAAAAAGAGCTTATTTTCCACAAAGTGTTAAAAAGCCCAAAAAGCTGAAAAGTCCAGCCAAGCCAAACCCAAGACAGCAGTAAACGTGTGGTTTTGCAGTTGTGACGTATGTCACTACCAGAAGTGTTTTGTAAGTGTAGCACGTTTCAAGTATGCCAGGGATGTTTCCTCAGTCCGTCTTAAAAGTCTGTGGCCAAACAGCAGCAGAGCATGAAACCACATTCTGCACTTCCTTTCTCTAAAGTGAGATAAGAACTTTCCCATCGGTCTAGGGGTCAATTTTTATTTTATTCTGCATATCTGCAGAAGGGAGTTTTGTTTGCTTATAGCTTCCCTTGACTGCTCCAAACAAGCACACACAGGGGAAAAAAGTGATACAGTAAAGAACATAGATTGTGAACATGGAAGTCCATACTTCTTGAATGACAGCTTTTCCACAAGAGACTTGATGACTGGCTTAATCAACTCTTAAGAATGCACATTTGACAAGAAACAGTCCTGCTTAAACACCTGCAGATTTTAGTAACTTCCTTTTTGTAGCAGATAAACGCACTGCATACAGAATAAGATCATCTTGGTGATCTGGCTGAAAAATTTCTAGATCTATTTGACTTTCACTTAATTAAAAGTAGACCATGGGCAACTAGAAAAGGGAAGATCCCATTCTTGAATCATCATGTGCCCTTGTGATGGCTATACCCATGCAAGGGAGGGACAGAAGCATTCATGTCAGCGCAAGGAGAGGGATGGCAGAGAGAAAACACACAACCACTTGACTTAATGGAAACCTTCAAACTACAATGGATCAGGTACAGCACCATCTGCACTCTACTCTCACTGCAAGAATATCTGATTAAGCCAATTACAAAAAAAAAAAATCTACTCTTCTATGTTCACTTGTTTTAAACTGCTAGCTATCGGGGTCCACATGATCATTTACACTTGCCGAAGCAAAACCAAGTGTGATTTTATTTTTATACTCATAACTCTAGTAATTTCCTTCAGTCCCAGTAATTTTAACCCTACAGTGAACATCTGGTGAAACTACCATGAACATTTCAGAGTTAAAACCAATCTCACTTGCTTGTGCTTCTTTTCGCATGCTTCAGGGAAGAGCAAACTTTATGTTTCACTGACTCAACACAGAAACTAAGTGAAGCCTACTCATTTACTTTCTGTGAGCACACCAATGTTTGACACTACTATTTCTGCTACATGTAGAAACGTAGAACTCCAACATATTTGTGTATCTATTTGACAGCACGCATCCAAACAATTTTGAATGTTTGCATATGAGAAAAGATTCCTAACTTAATAAATGAATGATGTTCATTCTTCCCTCTTGGCATAAATCAAGTGACACCTACTCAAATCAAGCCAGCATGCTGTAAACAGGAACTGAATAAGGGCTTTTTCACTACAGATGAGTATAAATGCCCAAGGAATTCTTCCTCTAGTTCTGTACTTAATCTGTAGAAAATTAAAGGTGGCCTAATGTTGGAGGTGTACTTTTTGCTTTTCCTAAAAACAAATGCAGATTTGGGATATAAAGAACTGTATGAGGGGAGAGACAGAGTCTTGGAGGAAGAATGAGTAGGACAAACGTCTCGAGGTCACTGACCTGAAGGTTTGAAAAGCCTCGATAGCATGCTCCATACTCTTTTCTGAAGCCCATACGGTCATTCAACTGTCTCTATACCAGTGTCCGGTTATTTTTTGATCTAGTAGGTGCAGAATGGCTATTCTGAAAGAGTTCTGCAAACTACCTCAAGAACTTGCAGACAGAATTCTTAAAAACTAGCAAGAAATAGTGGTCATCAGCAACTTCTGCTGCAGAGCACAAAGAAGTGAGTGATAAAGCAGATGCAAGGAGTTTAACACTTCAAGATAATTTCTTTCTGACCTCTTCTATGAAAGAAGTAAAAAAGCAAAATACTTTTACTCCCTTTTGTTCAGCAACTCATCAAATTTTGGACTAAGACAATATACTCGGATACTTATACACACAGGAACTCTCTCCATTCTTTGCTTCATACTACCACTGCACTGCAAAATTCTGCCAAGGCATGAGTTTTTTAGAGTGTAGGCAAGTAAGATATAACAAGACCTTCATTCCACCAATATGACATCTTGTGTCTGGGCTGCTGCATTGTTGTGAGGATGTTATAATCCCTTATTCCTTATTTTGCCTGCTATATAAACTACAGCCTCTGGAGAATGTGGTTCACTGTCCTCCAACTGTTCTCTCCCAACTTGTTCACGCTGTGTGATTATAGTATTGAACACAGGGACACAAAAAGTCAGGTCTTGGCATTTTATCAATCCCAACATTTTCACAGGATCCCGAAAAACGCTTTAATAGGTATCTGCAAGGCATCTATAAAAGAAAGACATTAGCATACCTCCCACACATACATCCCTCTCAATTTGGTACACAACTATCCCATGCTTACTGCTTCTTAAAAATACCAGAATTAAAAAATCAAAATTCTCCCACCTTTCTAAATACATAATTTTCAATATTAACATCCATGGCAGAGTTTTTCACTAAAACTTGATCCCAAATCAACCTTTTTAATCCCCATGCTGACAGATTTGTAAGTAGGGAATGAGTTCCTAACTGTACACATCCTATCTTGCTCTTGACAGTTACAGTAAGTTCAACTTGACCAACCTAAAGCTCATCAAGATGTATTAGGTAAGCACATACACGAGAGAACCTAGAAGGAATCTCACTAACAGAAAGCCACACTGCAGGATATTTTTAAAGGGAGATCCTGCCCTCCATCACCTTTCTGATCATGCATACTGGATAGACACCAGTGTATTTATTAGATCTGAAACTACAATTATCACAAAGTTACTAGCCATTTGAGAGGAAACCTCCTCCACAAGGTCACCTACCACTTTCTGGTCATCACCCCTGCAGGTCCCAATGCCATGAATATTGGAGGAACTGGCTCACAGTCATTCTTATCAGTTTTCAAGATTCTCTCTCGATGAAAGACCAATTCCAACAGTACAGTCTAGCTATACCAGACTGCAGGCCGAAAACATTGCAACAACTACAATCTGTAGTAACAGACACTAACAAAGTCTAACTGAAGGAGGAAAATGTTTTCAGTTTTGTTTTATTTTGTTTTTAAAAAGGATTTTAAAAACACACTTTGTCATTGTATGAAGAAAGCAAGCCAAAGATATTTGCTTTCTACACTTTCCTAACTATTTTATTATGGCAATTTTAGATGTACTTAGGACAGTGGATAAAGCACTTTAAAATCTGAGTGTTCCTCTTCAGTGTGACAACATCACCTTGAGCATTCAAATCGTCTAAGAAAAAAAGTATGCAAGATAAACAAGGCCTTAGTTTTGCAAATCCTGCGATCTAGGTTATATAAAGTGTTCCAATCTCTCATGGAATCATAGAATGGTTTGGGTTGGAAGGGACCTTATAGATCATCTAGTTTCAATCCCCCTGCCAGGGGAAAGGACACTTTCCAGTAGACCAGGTTGCTCAAAGCCCCATACAACATTTCCCCCACTGAAACACAGGAACAAAATAATGGCATTGCTCTTGGCACTGTGAGGTATCACATGAACTACAGTTCAATTCACTATGTAAGGTTTCAAGGTTTCAAGTACTGGCAGGTTCTTCCAAACAGAATACCTAGGCACCTTGTCTGAAAAAGGACAACCATGTGAAAATAGCCATTCCCACACAAAGAAAGGTTACCTTTGTCTGTTCGCTATCAGGATCTTCAAGCCAGCAGTACGGGTCGCTTATTTTACATCCATGGTAATCCTGCACCTGAGTTCACAAAAGACAACAATTTAAAAAAAGACATGCACACAACCAAACTCTATCCATCAAGGAATGATAGTCATCACAATAAAGGGTATTTGGAATTTCAGAAAAACATACAGTACTATGGAGCAAAGAAAGAGAAAAGCAATACATCGCTCCCAGGTGAGTTGCTAATATTATCATTCTTTGGTGATGGCACCAAGGCAGCAGAGTAGTCCTCAGAAAAAAATAGAGAGTACCAGAAAAATGGTGACTTAAAAATAAATTCCTCTCACAAGACAGATTAGTAAGTAAAACATAAACTCCACCAACCAAACCAAAACCCTGAAAAACCCCCAAACAACCTAAGGCCTCCTCCAAATTCAGGTGTTCGAACCAGATTATAAAACCTGATTACTGGCTACACCCAAAATGTGGTTCCTGGTTATACAAACTGTCTCTAGTTTAGCCCTCCCTACTACTGCTGCCCACAAACACGTGCATAATGTACATATAATAATTCTAAAAAACTCCAACCAAAAACCTACTCCCAAAACAAGCAACAAACAAAAAAAACCCCAAACCACAAAAGGCTAATCCACGTGGCTGAATTTACCTGCTTCCTTCCTCCACTACACAAAACAGGCCTAGATAGATACCTGCTTTTAGGACTTTGCACAGTTCAGCCCTTAAGTCAGCAACGGAAATAAATAGTTTAGGTTTTTTCCAGCTCATGTCGGCAAACTTTTTGGTTTAAATGTCCGTAAATAACCCCCGGGCCAGCACCCAAAGCACAGCGCCTTGCCGAAGGGAAAGAAAACCGAACCCATTTCAGCCAAACTTGCACCGTAATCCCTGTGTATGCAGTTACGGTGGGAACACGAGGAGATGGGTCTATGCTGCAGATGTGCCACCCTACACAGATGGATTCTCTGCTCCTGCCGACGCCGCCGCAGCGCGGGCCGAGGCCTGGCTCTCCCCGCCGCACGCAGGGTGCCGAACAAACACCCGGCTCCCGCTGCCGCAGGGCCCCAGGCCCGCCACAGCCAGCCTCGGCCCTCCGGCGGGACGAGCCCTGCTCGCCGGCCCGCCCGCAGCACGCCGGAGCCGAACAAAGCGCCGGGGGAGCGGCGGCAGCAACGCGGGCCGGGCAGCCGCGGCCCCTCGCCCGGGCCCGGCCGGCGGCGGTGCTGTACTCACGGCGCTCTCGTCGCGGTACACCTCGGGGTACTGGAAGGCCTGCATGGCGGGCGGCGGCGGAGAGCGGCGGGAGGAGGAGGATGAGGAGGAGAAGGATGGTGATGAGGAGGAGGAGGAGGCGGCGGCGAAGGAGGCGGCGGCGAGGCGCGGGGGCGGCCGCGGGGCTCGGGCCGTGTCGGCAGCAGCCGGCAGCAGGCGCGCAGCGCGGCACAGGCGGAGCGCCGCCGCCGCCGCCGCCGCCATGGGGTGCGCCCCCTGCCGGACAGGCGCCCCGCCGCAGGGCAGGGCCGGGCAGGGCAGGGCACAGCGCCCCCCGCGGGAACACGGGACGGGATGAGGAGCCGGGATGAGGGGACCGGCCCTCCCGGCCCTGCCGCCCCTGGGCTCCGCTCGCCCCTGCTCGCCACTCCCGCTTGCCGAGCCCTGGAGGAGTTGTGTACCCGTCGCCACCCAGGTCTCGTCCTCCTTGTGGTAAACGTTTCCAAAATAATAGTAATAATAAGCAAATAATGGGTTTTCATTCCTTTTCCTTTCAGCTCCGCAGCGTTGGCAGAGGGTGCTGTGCGTAAGGGTCCGGCCTGCAAGAGCTGCCCCGAAAACCGCGGCTGCTTCCTGGGTAGGGGTCGGACAGAGTGAAGCCAGGGGCACAGAATCACGGAGTCATGGAATTGATTACGTTGGAAATACCCTCTGAGATCATCGAGTCCAACCTGTGACCAAACACCACCATGTCAACTAGACCAGTCTTTCCTTAAACACCTCCAGGGACGGTGACTCCACCACCCACCTGGGCAGCCCATTCCAATGTCTAGTCACCCTTTCTGTGAAGAAATTCTTCCTAATGTCCCATCTAAACTTTCCCTGGTGCAGCTTAAGACTATGTTCTCTTCTCCTGTCACTCATTGCCTTGTAGAAGAGTCTGACCCCACCTGGTTACAAGCTCCTTTCAGGTAGCTGTAGAGAGTGGTAGCATCACCCCTGAGCCTCCTCTTCTCCAGGCTAATCTGGCTTGGTCCACCCAAAACTCGCATGTTTCCGCCCAACATACTTCTACAAGCTGCCAGAGACTCCCCTTCACCCTAAAAGCAAGAGACAGGTTGGCCACCCAGTCACAGTGACAATGGCCACTCCAGTGTGCCAGCACGGCTGGCTGGTGCTTGCCCCCTTCTCCCCCACTGTCAGGGGCTGCAGTCCCACCCCACTGCAGGCTCTGGCTGCACAGCTGGTCTCGATGAAACTGCACCCAGTAAAGGTGTTTTAAGTGCCTGACCTCCGGCTCATCCACGGGGTGTTTATTTTACAATAGGGTTTCCTGGGTCAGAAAACTTGCAGTTCCTGTACATTGGAAACATGCAGGAAACAGGAGGTGGTTTGGCTAGTAACATGTCTGAACTGCTTTTCTTCCAAATGAAGTGCTGTCAGCAGACCTTGCCAAGCTGTCCTGTCAGCCTGGGGAGGACTTCATCACAGCTCCTCATCTGGGGTAAACTCATGTGTACATGTGGAGCATGGCATCAGCAGGAGACACAGAGGTTTGCTTGTGGTCGTGTTTAAAGTCTGATCAGCCCAAAGAGTGCTCACGGTTGTGAATAAAGTAACTGCCTGGAATGACAAAGATCTAAAACATTTCAGAAGTGGTATCAAACCCTTATAGTTACCAGCTCAGAACTGTGCCTTAATTACCTACTCTTAAGGAAACGAGTTACCATCTCTGATTGGGCATCCTGTGAGGAGGCTGAGGGTTGTGTACCTATGAGAAAATATGCCAGCCCCATAATGATCACTGTTACTAAGTGGCATAACTGTGTTCCTTGGCTTTGCGTACATCCTAAACAACACCTACATGGCTTCTTGTCTTTCATCCATTCTCGTTTGGCCATTTCTCCCTTTTACCTTGTTTCGATGTCGTTCTTCTCCCTTTACAATGCAGCAGGACAGCTGCTGACTACACCTTTTGTTCTGGAGCTCAGGAACATGCCACCAGCGAGGTGGTTAGTGGCAATGCCTTAACATGCCCATTCCTGATAAAAGCTTGTTAATTTTCTGAGCAAGCTGCTCAGGTAAATACTGGCAGGCAGGAGCTGTTTCTGTCTAAAACTTCCCAGACAGAATTATATATGCACTAAAATTTGCATCATATGGAGAATTATTAGCTCAATACTTCTGTCAAGCATTCACCTTGCCTGTGGGCTATGCAGACAAGCTGTATATGCACAGTATGTCTGAGAGTTCTGAGCAGTCTCGACTGCAAATTCACTTAATAGACAGCAAAGGCCTTGCATCTGATTCAGAGCTGCAGTTTGCCTGATGAAAATGTCTTTTTCAGCCTGAAGGTGTTGTCCTGGATGAATGTATTTTATGTTTGCCCAGAATTTCTGGATGTTTAGCAGCTCAGACAAGGCTTGCGAGTAGCTCTCACTGAGCAGCTGTACATCCCGATATCTCGGGCATTTCCACAAAATCACCATAGATCAGCTTCATGCTGTAAAAGCAGCCAGTCTGAGGTACTGGAAGTTTTGGACAGCTTCTCTGCACACAGCTGGAGATCCCTGAGCTGGCGGGAGAGGGCATCCTGGCTGCACGCTGCTGCACAGCTGACACACAGCACTGCCTGTGGCTTTTCAGGCTTCAGCAGCCCTTACAGTGCAGGGCAGGGTAATTCCTGAATGGGCTGGCAAGCATCCAATAAGCACAGCAATTATCCATTAAGATACCTTCCAATTCATTCTGGATACAGAGAAGAAGGCGGGAATGTACAAAGAAACCCAAGTACATAGTTGTCCAAGATAAGATCTTTGGACTTGCATTTTACAGGCAGTAATTTTCTTTTAAATGTGAACACCAGGGACAGAAAGTGAATTTTCTCTTTACTGTAAATTTCTCCTTTGTTTCTTGCGGGGCGGTGAGGTTGGGGGTGGAAGTGGATGTCCTGAGTGTTGAGAAGGAAGGAAGGATCACACACGAACAACAGCAAAAGGAGCAAATCTACACTGTCTGATCTTTTCATGTGAGAAAAGCAGTTAACACAGATTTACACACTGCCCAAAACATGTTTTTCTTACCTGACGCCGTGCACTCCCTGTACAAATAAAAGGAAGTGCAGTGTGCAGTCTGGAAAAAAAAACCTTATAAAAAAAAGTGTAGCAATCTTCTCCCATTTACAGTATGTTTGCTTATCACAGTTAAAAGTGATTCATGTTAGGACTGTACCATAACTGAAAATTTGAAGCCTGTCTTAGCTGTTGAGTGTTGTAGCAAAAAGTAAATTTCTGCTAAAATTTTCCCTTTTCTTGGGCCTAACCAAAGCTATCAGAGCTCAGATAGCATATTTGCTGAGTTTTGAGGATAAGCTGCTGAGTAAGCAAAAAAATATCTTCCTATATTTAAAACAAAAAGGTTGAAAAACTCTCAGTAGTCTTTGCCATCTTATCGCACACCCCTGTTAGCATGATTCTGATCATTTGAAAAACAGATACTGGTGTCTGCTGATATTAATTATACTTCTGCTGATCATCCAGTCATTAGCAAATCTCTTTCAGCTTAGTCAGCATCTCCACAATGACTCACTGCAAGTCTTATATTGACTCACTAGGAAGTGACCTCATCATTCTGGTCAGGGAAGATCTGACAAAAAAATCTAGCAGCAAATTTTGTTTTTACCTTTCCTTTTCATCCTTTCCCCAACCTTGCTCCCATTATGACTTAACAATGACTGGAAACTTTTCTGTTATGGAATGAAGACAGGTCTGTACCTTTACTCCTGTTTTCTTATACATTTTGTATTTCATTTACCTAATTGCAAGACACCAGTTCTGCTGTTCAGACATCTATCAACAGGTGTCAGCAGAACCTCAGTCTTGTGCTACAATGAGCATGTGCTTAGGTGTGCAAATAAGTCGAGTTTCAGAAGAACGTGACTCTCAAAATATCTGCCCTGATGGGTTTCTGTTTCAGAAGCACTGACTCAAGTGCCTAAGTCCTGTTGATTTTCAGTGAATCTTTGATTCCTGAATTATGGTAATCTACTGCACATATTAATTATGATCAATGTGTATTGTTTATGGATAATTAAAGGGTTGCTTGTTTTTTGAGCTGAATTATGAAGTGGCTTACATTACAAAATACGGTTTTATTATCTCAGTTACAGAAACTACTACATGACATAGGTCTGGTCAACATTTGAATGTACTATCAAGCAAAGAAATAAACTGGTAAACTGCTCTGCACACTGTGGTACAGGATGGGTGCATTGATGTCAGTGTCATGCTGCAGAATCATACTCCAGCTTGCCCTGGAGTTGTGCATTGTGGTGCTGTGAAGTCAGTTAAGTGATGGAGTGATGTCTATGAAGTGTTAGTATAGAATAGCAATTACAAAGTAGTATTAAAAAGTATTTCATCAGGTAGGAAATCTAAACCATATTTATGGTATGATAAACTTATCTAAATTGATGTATGAGGATGAACACACAGATCATAGTTTAAGTACACCTAATTAAAAATAACTTTTCTTTAAAGGGATTTTAAGGTGTTTTAGGCTCATCTTTTCCTTCTGCAATGACCTTTCTTGTGAGGTGAATAATGAATAAAATTCTAATCCTAGAAGAAACTGAGGATCAAAATTTTTTAACTACACTTTTTCTTTTAATCCTTAAATTTTTACCAGATAATTCACCATTAAAATAAGGATTTTCCAAAAAGCAGAGATCACATAGTAAAATCTGTTCTCTGGTGTCCCTGGGTAGATACCCAATCTCACTTCTCACTTAATCTGGTGTGTTTGGGTAATTTAATAAGTTATCACAGAGATCTCCAGTGTCTGAAAGTTTGTAGGTCTGATGCCTACTTATGCACCCAATCACTGAGTATCTTGACACCTAGATTATACTTACTTCAGCATTTCTGAAAATGTGTCCTAATCTTATACGATTCAGCTGGGATTCTATGGCTTATGTATTTTTCTGTCTTTCTCATGAAGCCTCTTGCAGAAAAGCTAGAATAATTTGAACTTTTCTTCCTACAGAGTATTTAACGGGGGAAGAAGGGTATGTCACGAAGTCCAACAAAGTCAATAAAAGTATTCATGGTTACCTTTTTCCCCTATCTATTTCACTGATCCTTGAATCAGCCCTTCCTCTACCTCCTCCCACCAAACATCACTCTGCAAAAAGAACTGTCTTTATAAGTATCATTTTCTATAGAAAAAAATATATTAATTGATTTGTGTGGAAAGGTAGCAAATCCATACTGATAAAATGGAAAGCTGTTTACTTTTCTGTGTTGCTTTTGCCTTTCTGAAGTATCTTTTGTTCTTGTTGTATGCTGTAGAACACTTTATAAGCTAATTTTTGTCATCAGGCATCAAAAACAATGAAGATAACCTTTCTATTGCAAAGAATGATGGCATAAAAATTATTAGATAGCAGTTTCTAAAAATGGAGATAAGTATGAATTGGAAGGAGCCTTTTCATTCTTCTCAGTTCAGAAAAATGTGAGGATAACAATTTTTTTGCTTTGGATGAAATCTTTTGCCTATTAAAGGAAATTTTGTCACTGATTTCCAGAGGGTACGAATATCACCCCTAATCTTGGCAGTGAGCAAAACAGAAGGCAACTTCCTGTTAACAGCTTATAACTTGTTGACAGAATTTGAAATACATTAAACATAGGGAAACCAATATATTTTTCTTGGAAAGAAAAACAATTTTAACTTGTTTTAAAAGACTGCATCTAGAAATATCTTCTTCTTCAGTCATCATTTACCCAAGCTGAAAACATTTCAAATATATGTGTTCAAATGGCTTAGAAATAGAGCTTTCTGTTATGCCTTAAAAACATTTGCTTTGGATTATAACACTACAGCAACTATAGATCCCTGTAGAAAGAATAAACTTTATAGTCAGAGCACCAGAAATGTGCTTCTAAGAGACACTTGCATATGCCTTTGTGAAGAACATCTCAATACATGGGAGAAAAAAAAAAGAAAAAAAAAGAAAGAAAACTGTGTGCAACTCACTGACTAAGGAATTTGAAATTCAAATTGCATTGGACAGTGTGAAGGTTATCACACACGGTAGTGCTCTAGTCACCCTGTATAATCATTCATTTAAAATATTGCTACAATTCTACAATGAAGACAAAACTAAGAAGAATGAAAGAAAATTTGGTTTCAAAAGTGCCTTTAAGAAAGGCATCTGATTTTGGTAGACGCTAAATAATTATATTTGTAAATAATTCATAGGAGGTTTTTAACATTGAGGATAACTTTAGCCTCTTCTCTAAAGGAGTATGACTCGAACCTAGTCCTGAGACTGAATAATGCATTCCAAAGATCTGTGTAGCTGAATGTGAAAGCTTTGTATTTCTAGTACTGCAGAGTTTGTGTAACTCAGATACGGACCAGGGCTTCACTGTTCCGTTTTCCACACATGCCCAGGTGGTAGAGAGGCTCCATGTATTTATGATCTCATGTTTTCGATAAAAAAAACAAACAACGAAACAAAAACAAACAAACAAAAAAACCCAAACAAACAACAAAAAAAACACAAAACAACAGGTAGCTACATTCAAAGACACAGAGGAAAATAATATGTTACTCATTATTGTGCATATAACACAGTGTGCCAGCAACCTGTTTTTTGCAGACTCTGAAAAAGGAAAGTTTCTGGGGAAATGTTGAAGGTGCATAATAGCAGAGCATTCTGTATTTTTACAGAGAGCTTCTCCCTGATTGGCAGGGAAGTGTAGGAAGAGGACATTACTGATGTGAAAGGTTTACAAATGTGTGATGACAACTGGTGCTGTGGGTTGTCCAAGTGGGGCTGCAACCTACCTGGAGGAGAATTAGGTTGTGCTTGATGATGGAGAACTGATGGGAAGATGGGAGGAGAGAGGAAACCCGTTTACAGCTGTGGGCATGGAGGAACGAGCAGGAAATGGGCTCTGTCATAACCAGGGAGAAGCATCTTGTGGTGGAAGGGTGAAAGGTGGACTGGTAATTTCAGCTGTGTGGAAGTATGAGGAAGGTCAAAGCTTTGAAGTTTTGTGTATCAAAATTTACACAGAGCCTTGATATGGAGAGCTGAAGTGGAGAAAGTCCTAAACTGAAGGTATTGAGCAAGTTCAAGGCCCAAGCAGCAGATGAACTGATGATGTTAGCCACAGTACTGGAAAAAGCAGCAGCAAACAGAGCTTAGAAGACAGATTAAGAGCTCTGGTGAGCCATACTGAGCTTGAGCCGATGGCGAGACATTCAGAGAGAAGCAGACTGAGCTTTGAGCTTGGACAGAAGGGAGCAGACGGCTGGATTTGAGTCATCAGCACGAGCAGGTTGGGCTTGTGTTTACAGATGATCTGCCCCAGAGAGGGGGTGCCCTCTCTGGAGGGAGGAGAAAAGGCGGCCAAGGGCAGAGTCCTTTGGAGCTCACAAAAATATGGATAAAAATGTGGGTATGTTATTCTCCTGTTACAGCATGTAATTTATTGATAACAAATGCTTTTAATAACTAATTTTAAACTGTATTACAAAAACTTTTAGAAACAGATTCTAATGTAGTGTGGGGCTGGTACAGAAGCTCTACATAGTTTACTCAATAAGTAGTCACTTTTGCTGAATTTTACGTCTGTCAAGTTGCAAAAATATTACTGAAAAGGAATGCCTTTTATGCATTTTGTTATTCCCTTCTCCTGGAGTAGTGTTGAGGAATTTCAAAGATCCAATATATATTAGAACAAGTTTAACATTTTTCTTCACCTGGAAATTTTAATAAACTTTTTATGAGCTTTTTTCCCCCCAGATTTTCTATTCATATGGTTTCAACTTCTGACAAAAAATGTGGAGGAGGAGAAATGGAGACGAATTTCATGAAAATAAATTCCTCTACTGAATATTTTTATTAGATATTCTCCCTTTGCCTTCAGTCTAGACAGAGAAGGCATCCTTTTCAGTGACTGGAACAGGTTCTTGAGTGCAGACAGGAAACATGGTGCAAGTCAGAGAAATTGCAGAAATAAGAATAACACATTTGGGTGGAACAAAATTCCACAAAATTAAAAGCTCAAAAATTTCCCTCTAATTCATTCTATCTAATTAATCTAATTAATTTTTGCCTCTTGGCAGATTTCCTATTTTAAACTCTGCACATGCCTGAGAGTCATAAAAAGGCACGGGAGAAGGCCAAGGTAGAACAATGCCTTATAACTTCATAGACCAACTATTTCAAAGCAGTGCTTAAATTACCCAGGTCAGAAGGATCCTTTATGCATCTTGAGAAAAAAATTTAAAGAAGCATTTGTAATAAATAACAGAGATGCTATTTATCCCAACCTTGTGTTCATATGTAGTGGGATTTTGAAATCAATGTTCTTCAGCCATTTCTGATGTCTAGCTTCTGTAGAACCAACAGACAACCACTGGGTGTTATTTGATCCCTTCCAAAAGTTATTTAATTATCTATGGTTAAATATTCTAGAGGAAATAAAAGTACTTGGGAAAAAGACTTAAAGGAGACAAAAGCAAGAATTAAAGACTAGCAGACCATATCTTCTTCTGCAAGAAGGGTCTTGCTTGCCTAGCAGACTTTCTTTGATCTCTAATTATGTTAGATGTTTTGTTGTTGGTGTTGGTGCTATAAATAATCCCTCTCTGAAAGCATTAATTATGTCTTTTAATATTATTCATTCCATCCTACCAAAATTTACCTTGGTAATTAAAAATATCATGGTAATTTATTCTCGCCGTATGACTATTTTGTCGGATATTTATTTAAATAATTGTATTTTATTATTGCCTCAAAAAAAAAATCATCCTCATCATTTCATTAGAGATATGTGTGAAAAGCCAAGAGGTATTTGGAGTTAAGCTGTGTTTGTTCACTTCATTTATGCGCTTACTCTTGCAAACTCTAGGGTATTTACAAAGGTATAAAGGGTAACAGTTCTTACCACACCAAGTAAAACTTGCAAAATATCTCCATTTGCTTCATGATAAGCATGTTATCTAAATCATGTAGGCACTAAAGAGATCAGAGAAAGAAATGTACCTTTCTCTTGTGTAATGCTACATGGATTTTCTTTTTGTCTTGTAGGAGACTGGCATGTTGCTCTAAACCAGCCTTTTTAATCACTTATGCACTCAGTGCCCTGAACTGATACCACTGCTGTGCTCACATGGAGATAGACACAGGTCTTAGGATTTCTCTTTCACCAGAGCCAGCTGAAGGTGGCTGCTTAAGTAAGGTCTTTGCTCATGCTGGCAGGTCACGATTTGAGCTGGAAGGTTTCAGCCAAAGACACATCGGGGCATCAGGTGGTTACTGGGAATAACAGACTTTCTCCAAGGCTCAAACCTTCAGATAAACATAGTAGATTTAGTAACCGTGTCCCTACACCTACTGAAGAAACTAAATGTGTCTTCTAGCTTCAGGATAATAAATCTAACAACCTCATTTCCTGGAGGGTACTGAAAATGAATTAAGCCAGACCCCTTGTTCCAGGGAGTGGAAAAATTGGCAATTGGTCTTCTCCAAGGGAAATCAAACAGAATTAATCCCTTGGTCCCAAACACAGGACAGCCTTCCCTTTTCCCTGTGCAGGACACAGAGCTGAAACCATAGTTGTGTGACTTAAAATAACCCTTTTTTCTACCCTGGAGATTGTCTGATGTGCAAGAAAGGTGCTGTGCCAACCACCAGGCTGGAGCAAGTGGTTTGCCTGCTGAGCCATCCACTTCCTACAGCCCATCACAGCCAGGGGAGGTTAACTGCCTCTGATTTGCTCCTGTTAGCTTCTCCTTTTCAGGAGGATTTGCTCACCAGTGGAGAGGGACTCTGTGATCACAGGGAGCACTACACCTGACCCTGACGCTTCACATGAAAAATGAGATTTATCCATGTTTTCCCCACTGCCATTCAATCACTCCAGTCCCCGTCATAATCTGTCCCTGAATGGCAAGGTCAGGTTTGGAAAGACAGTGAGGAAATGAGGAGAGCCTTAATTCCCCAGCTCCCTGGGAGTCTGCCTTAGAAACCACTCAACCAGTCCATGGCTCTCATGGCTGCACTAGTCCAACTGGTGGGCTCATGCCCACAGGCCAGTCTTCTGTAGTACCTGCAGTTCAGTCACTCCACCAGTCACTCCACCTTGCCTCAAGTACATCAAAGGACACCTTCACCGTATGTCACCAGAAATCTCATGCCACCTTATGCTGTGTTGAGTAAACTACTTGAAGATCCTTCTGCAGTGACTCAGGGAGGACCCCACCTGGTATCAGAAAACAGGAAATTCTGGAATGGCATCACTGGAGCACCATCAGCAGGTCTGTTATCCAGCCTGCGCATACAAAGCAGGTGGTGAGTTACTAGGAGGAGTGAACACTTAACCAAGTTTCCAGCCCACATACCTAAACCTTTCTGCCGACATCCAGCTTAACTGTGCAGTGGAGACATCTCACATTGTTTTATTACAAATCTTGCAGAATCTCATATTGCCTGAAATGCATGCTCTGAAAGTTTGTTTACCAGTGCATACTGTGCTGTCCAGTATGGTAAAATATACCCAGTCCCATGAACTCAGGTCCCCTCCTCCTCCTTTCCCCTGCCCTTGCATACCTGCACACTCAGCACTTTCCTCACATAAAGCATGATCTTCCTCTAGGTTTGCTTATCATAGTCCCAAGAGTTAGTACTAAGCAAAGTTAAAATCTGTTGAGCACAAGGGCATCTGACCCTGACCACAATCTGCTGTTCCTTTAACAAACAATTAAGACATTCCATGTGTGACTAAATTTGAAAGCAAACCCAAGAATTAATCTGCTCATTTTAAATAGGCATATAAATAAGAACCAGCCCAGCCGTTGCCCAAGAGATAAGCCAATACTTTGAGGTTCAATAAAAGTTCAGACACTTCCGTAGGTTGGGTCTTTATTTAGGGAACAAGGTCTTAATTTAGGGAAATGGTCTTTATTTTGGATTTTTAGGGAACATAATGTCCCCCTGAAACTTGGAGTGTATGTCTCATTTCTATTTCAGTAACAGTTTCCTCTGGGTATGGATGATAGTAAAGGAAAATAATGAAGCCAAATCCATTCTTGCCTAGCACAAATAGTATTTCTGTGGGACTTCTAGTTCTAGTTCTTTGTTGCAGTAGCAACAAAGAAAATAGTTATAAAGTTATCTTCATAACTCTGCACTGTATGTCTATCCTATGGCTTGTGAGGAGAAGAGAATGCAGGAAGAAAAAAAAATCTCAGCATTTAAATCAGGCTTGACATAGAAGCTAGACTGGTATAATAGAGATTAGCTTTTAAAAAGATACCAACCAAAAAAAAATATCAAATTTTAAGGTTACTGGCACCTTGCTTGATCAATTTTTTAAATGGTAAGGATCGTGTATAAGATGGTGTATTAGAATCTTGAATAAGCTAAGTAAAATACATCCTCTGGATGTTCATATCTTTATGTGTTACAGTTTTGGATCATATAATTTAGGAAAACATAAAGTAGTTTAAATGCTCTATCTAGGTAAAAAGTGTAATAAAGCTGTGTGTATCAGGAGAACTATTAAAGTAGCTTTTTAGCATGAAAACTTTCTGTTTGGCAGGAAAAATAGATGTATGAAGAACTTGTGTTCAGCTTAATAGCATGAAGTAAACGAATTCAGTAATAAAGTTACAAGAACATGGAAAGTGACTATACCCACACATTTTTTGAGGTGATATGGAGAGCAGAGGGTTCATTTTTCAGGGTCTGTAGGTTGAAGATTACATATTAACCACTAACCTAACTGATAACTCTATGGACAGAGTCCGTTCTTCTATGTAATATGGCCTCACTTGTCCCATGCATAATGTTTTATGAGAGCTTTAAAATTTATGCTTGCAGTGTTTTCTTGCAAATTATTTTCCATGTAGGTCAATAGAGCATTTCCTAAGGGATTCAGCAAAATATCTGAGGATTTTCGTATAGATAAAATGAAACCTTCATGAAAACTGCTATAAAGGGGAGTTTTACTTCAGAATACCAAAGTGATAAGTATTCCTATTACTGTTGAGCTGAATTTGGAAGAGCACTGCTGTTTGCCTAAGAATTTCGCACTACAGCCTATATTTCACACTACAGCCACACTATAGCCTATTTACTATTTAAGTAAAGCTTAAATACTTCAAAGTATTTAAGTACCTAACAAGTATAATGATTTCAAAGAGACTGGATGGATGAGCATCTTTGAAATCTTAATACACTCTACATAAAATCTAGGGCAATAGCAAGGTCAAGGGAGTTTTTTGATGTTTCTGACACTTCTGCTTTTTGTGAGAGACTTTCTCTGAGCAGCAGACACATTGTTAACTTGTCTGAAGTTGCTAGTTTAATATTCTGTTTTATTAGGAGAGGAAGGTAAGCACATTGTTACAGCAATTCTTAAAATGGCCAGATTTTTTTTTTTTAAAAAGCAAGTTTTTCATGCAATATTTTAAAGAGATTTTGCTTGGCAGTATCGGGGTGTCCAGTGAAAGTCAGATCCATTTGTTCTATGAAACACAGGTAAAAATAAGCATACGATGGCATAATTTTCTTTCTAATTAAAACCTTTATTGTCTTTATACAAGTCACTTAAAATTGTGTAGCCGTTAGAGTAAGTTAAAACTCAAATGCAACCCAGTGGTATCAATATTGAATTCTATTGCACTGCAGGTCCTTTGTGATAGATTTTTTTTGCAGCCTTATGTAAATCGAGTGAACACATACTATTCACTAACAAGTGTAGAATTTTCTTTATGGATTTGTAACATTAACAAAACATTCATTTTCAACTTCATAATTTTTTATGTCTCTTTGTTCACAGACATGCTATGAAAGTGTTTCAAGAACCATGATGTTGAGGTTTTCTATTACTGGTGAAAAATAATTATAAGTCTTTTGTTGAAATCAAAAGAAGTCACAGTATTTCAAGGACTGTATTGGCAAGATAAATGTTGTACTGAATCTTTTGACTCTCCCATTTGTTCCCACTTCACCATTCTAAACAATTTTCATTACACGACATATTTTAATAGCCATACATTTTATATGTGCCTACTATTTAAAATCTACTAATACTGTGATATTTCACGAGTATTTGCAAAACAAATCAGCCCCAAGACTGATTGCTTCCTCCCAAATTTCTGTTTTTCCAAGAAATTTCAAATTCACAACTTTTCCACCATAAAAAGCAAACATCAAAATATAAAAAAAAAAAAGTTTGCTCTAAAAGAAGTGTTGTTTTATAACTAGCAATGGTAATTTTCCTTTGGAGTAATTTAAAGAATACATTTCTTCTTTGTAAGGTGTAATAAATAAATTAAGCGTTCACTCAATCAAGGCAATAGTTGGTTTTTGGAAGGGCTTCAAACCCAAAAATATTTAGAATGTTTAGAATATTTAATTAACTTCAGAGAAATCATTTTTATTTTTTTTTTATTTCCTGAAAACCTACTTAAAAAAGCAAATAGTACCTTCTTGTTTGATTTTTGCCTCTTTTGAGGA
>JAWWTY010000106.1:71754123-71833965 GCA_035222235.1 Margarornis squamiger | reverse complement strand
TTTTTTTTTTATTTCCTGAAAACCTACTTAAAAAAGCAAATAGTACCTTCTTGTTTGATTTTTGCCTCTTTTGAGGAGCTTCTTAAAGATCAGAAAGTTTAGAGGTCAACAAGATGATCTGACCCTTAGTAAGTGAACCCCTAATTATTCCAAATGACTGAGGCACTGGGGATCTGGGATCTTCATTATTCTCTGAAATGCAGTGTTCCTACTGAGCTCTGTTGAGAGATCCCTTTCCTCAAACAGCTCTTTGCCTACCTGGCAATTCTATACTTTACATTCTTGTTTTACAGATGACACAAAATCTGTCAGATGAAATATAAACTTGATCTTTGCTATCATATTGTTTTATCACAAATGATGCAGCGCATGTTATACAATTTTAAAATAGCTCTAGAAAATATTATATTCTGATTCCAAAAATGAGGCTGTCTGAAGCCATCATACACTGGCAATGTCTTTTGAAAACCTTCAGGAGCTTGATCCAAAGGCGACTCAAGCTAAGGAGACATTTTCTACTGACTTAAGAATGTGATTCCTCAGAGTGCAATACATTTTGCATGTTACAAAGGAATAAGTGCATTTTACTTTCAGGCTTTTTATGGAGTTGTGGTGTGGAGGTTTTTTTAACAATCAGTTTAAAAGCTAACTCTCAAATCTGCTGGTCTCAGAACGCTGAATCAAGCTGAAAATTCTGGTCTGTGACTATTAAATATTTCACCAGGGTAAAATTCAGCTCATAAATACACCCATCACTTACCCAGCTGACAAGTTTCTTCCTCATCCTGCTCTGCCCCTCTATTGAATATAAGCTGAGTGGTGCCCATATTTGCAAAGAAAGACCCTTGTACTGAGACAAGTTGTTTATAGTTAGATTTAAGGACTGTGACCTGTGCTCCTAAGCTGTAATGATTAATGTTACAATGACACAAAGGTTTCAGGTTCTAGACCCTCTTTTCTCTGGGTCTTATATGAAAAAAAGGAGACAATATTTTCTGACCCATACTCTGAGACATGCCCATTATTTTAAGGTGTTTTATGAACACACATAAACCCAGTTAAAAATTAGTTAGAACTGGGGAATTCATTCAGTAAAAATAGTGACTGACCAGGAGTGAGCTCCAGTCAGGAGCTCTCTGTGAGTTAAGTATGATATTATTTTACTTTTGCATTGCTATACACCTCAGTGTATGGGTTAGCCTTATAAAGAAACAGACAGGTTTTTGTCTTTCACCCATTTTAATTGCAGGTTCCTGTCTTTTAACTTCAATTTGTATGGCTGCACTGTCTGCTCTGTGCTGGTGTCCCCACAGGACCCTTTGTTTCCTACCTTTGAAAACATTCAAAACAAACAAGACCCTTTCTCTTCCCATGGACAGTACATGTAATATTAATGGTTATCTACCTGTGATAAGCAGAGCAGTATCATTTTACATTACTTGAAAGGGTCATCCATATCGTCAAGCACAATTAACTTGTCTTACTCTCACAAAATGGGCTGGGGGAGGTAACTAAGAGGCCATACTTCTTCACATACCTCAGAAAATAGTTCCAGGACAAGAAGCCAACCAAAAGGCACAAAAAGCTTCTAAACAACAAGCACAATAGGATTTCTATTGAGAAAAGAAACTGTGCTGCACCTTCTTGATGTGATAACCTTCTGCAGCGCCTGTGTGTGTATTCACTGGAGATGATCAGTTGCATAAAAGTTTGAACAAGTCTAGCTGCAGGACTTAACTTCCTATTTATCCCATTTTTAAAGAAAGCAAACTCTCTAAAACATTTCTGGAAAACAGAGTGAAAGTTGTTCTGAGGATGTATCCTGACTTCCATAAAGAGTGTGCTGAAATCTCACAGAACTTGCACTGTTTCTCTGGTTTTGTTTTTATTTTGCAGCCTACTTAGATCAGAAGAGAAAACTAAGAATGAACAGTAAGTCCAGTTTTCTGAAGGAGGTGTTGACACTACATACTAGCCTTTCTGTTCTCAAAACCAATAAGTTTAACAAGAATCCTTCTTTGAGTAGATAACATCCAAGAAACCACTGTGTGGAGAACAGTGTTTGTAATTTAGCATGTTAGCATAGCCCCTTTGAGGCAGCACTGAATCAGTGTCCCAGCTTATGTTTAGGGTAGTGCTATACTGTTGCAGTTGCCATCATTCACATGAAATGGTGCTGACCACTTGTGCTGTTTAGAATTGCATAGCACTTGTCACAATAACACAACTATTAAATGTGTGACGTGACCAAATATCATATCAAAGTACTGCTCTAGCCACACACATTATTTCTGCAATTAAATTGAATATATTTCACTTCCTGTCTTAAATAACTGGGTAGTATTGCTGCCAACAAGGTGCTGACTTTCAACAGAAGAATGACTATCAGTAGCACATCCTTTCTCCTTCAGAGTTTTTTTCTAAAATACCTTAGGGTCCTTTGGGAGACAGTATTCTGGTCAATGTAATTTTTTTCATTATTAATAAAATAACAACTTTGATTCTGCCATTTTTATTTTATTACTAATGCAAGACTCTTTACAGTGCCAATTATGTTGTGTCTTTTCCCAGTTTAGTATACATATATAGGGAAAGATGGACAGAAGAAAATTAATCTTTCTTACTCAGATAAAAGTTAAAATAGCAAAATAGTGGAGGAATGCCTATTTTACATATTTTTACAAAAAAAAAAAGTATAAAATCTGTGGACTTATTTTCTTCAGCAAAAATAAAAAATGTCTTGAAAGGAAAGAGTAAGTATTCCCCAAATAATTTCTGTCCTTTTAAAGTTATTTCCTGATGATGGAATAATTTCTATGTGAATTTTCATCTTTTTCAAAAGGGAAGTTGGAAATGCTTCAGGCTTGCATTTTTTCTTCTTTGACAATGATTAAACTGGTATGTTTTCAGAAAGAAATCAAACCATCCTTTCCTCCTCTTATCCTGTGGTATCAAATTTTTGCCAGCTCTATGCTGAGTGAGCACAGCCTGCATGAGTATTCAGGAGGTTCACAGGGATTTAAAATAAGCTGTAGAGGGCGAGTGTTGTCCTTAATATAAGTGAGGCAATGAGGGGCTGTCTCGGGGTACCGCTGAGGATAGACCAGCTCTGTCGGTGCTTGCAGCCGACGGCTGCGTAACATGAAGCTCATGAAAGGTCAGCGGCCACGCTCTGTAGTTTGCTCTCTACCTATCTGTGCCATCTCTTGAAATAACAGTGACTTCCAGGACACCTTCACCTTCTTCCCTCTCAGGCCCCAGCATCCCTTCCCAGTCCTTCTCTGGCACACATCCTTCAGCGCCACTCTCTTTTCTTCCTTGAGCTCTTCCTGTTGTCATCACAAAGACCTCTATGTCCTTTATTGTACTGTGTCCTCTCGTTGCTTGGCTCAAAGGCTATCTCTGGCTCCGGAGATAAAGTCTCTGCTAAGAAAAGGATGAAGACTTAATTTAGAAATAACCCACCATAAAGGGTTAAGAAAAAGAAACATGCGAGTGCACTGTTTGGGAGACTAATCCACTGTCTCTGTAACTCAGTCAAATAGGCAAATTCAAAATTTGCCTTTAATTATCTACTTTCTCCTTATCATACCCAAACTTTGTGAATTTCCTGAACAATCTATTTATGACCTGTACCCTTGAAACTTGGAAGAAGTTCATTTGAGAGAAGCTTCCATATTACTCTGCCAAGAGTATTACCAAAATAGACCTGCAGCATTGTTATTTTTGAGGTTTCGTGACCCTTCATTAGTTTATTTGTTTTAAAGGGATTTTTTTTTTTTTTTTAAGCCGTTTTGCCTTGGTGACAATGAAAGCTGAAAGGGGTGTTTTAAGTAATAAAAAAGTAATTGTTTAAGTTTGCAGTGCAGATTATTTCAGAATGACCTGTGTATCTGATAAAATGAGATTGCTGCTATAATATACTATATTATGTGGTAGATTGAGTACTAAATAATATGTATTGTACTAAGAAACTTCATTAACCTGGAACTGGAACTTAGGGTAGAAAATTAATTTCTTAGATGTTTTTAGGGCATAAACCTTAAATTTTCTTCTGAAATGAGGGAACTGTCCCTGCTGCAAGAGCTCTGCCTGGATCTGTAGGGCCACATGTCACTCGTCTTCCCACATGTTTCTTACAGATGTGCCAGCAGTGGGTCTTTTGCTGCTGAGAATGTTTGTCACTAGCAGGGCCTCCTTGACACCTATTCACATGGGGCATCAGCCTGGTAACTGGCAAGGGAGGTGGAGACAGGTTTTGCTGTTCACAGACACTAGTCCTGTGCAAATTAAATAGCTGTCTGCAGAGACATAGATTGGTGAGGAGCTGAGTTCCTTTTCTTGACTGTACATGTAACAGTGAAAGAGTCCTGTGTGCTGTCATCCCACCACACTGATGGTGTTGAGGAGTAAGAGCAACTTCTTCTCTTCCTTGTATTGCTGCAATACAGCATAAACACGAGGAAAAGTCTGTGGCATCCAAATCATGTTCCTATCTGAAGAATATTTCACATTTGGAAAAAAGCAAGAAAGCAAACCAGTTAAAGATTATTAATATAATAGAAACATGATGAGCAGTGCACCAAGTTTTACAGACTTTGTCATTAACTGTGCTTCGATGTCTGCTCAAATATTTTACCAGGCTCTCAAAGGAAATTCAGTTATGATCAAATAAAGACAGTAGGGCCTCTTTAAAAGGAAGGTATTTGTAGTAACATAGCTTGAAAATGTTCCTAGGAATGACAGATTATTCTTAAAAACTTCCATGCACTTTGCCACAATGCTGTTCATGGTTTCAAAAAGACATGTAAGCCTGTAGAGGCAAAGGAATCAAAATAAACTGTGATTGCTGATGCTACATTACAATTTAGGAGCATCCTTGTATCCACTCTACTGAAGATAACAAATGTCTTCCTCAGCCCTGAGTGCTTGCAGCCTATTTCAGGACCAATCAATTAAGGAGTGTTCTAAACACATATATAAGCATATTTGTAAAAAGTACTGTGCACATACATGTTGCCTGCTCAAACATCATGATACCTATTAATTAGTAGTTCATTTGCATTGTTTGTTCTTTAATTTACATTTGCAGCTCCTAACACTCAAGGCAAATCTCAGCTCAAGGCTTACAGACATGGTGCATCCTTCCTGACTTGTGAAAGAAAATTCCACTGAGAGACCTCTGAACTGAAATTGCCAATATTTCACTCAGAGAACTAGTATTCCTTGCCCTTAACAAATACATATACATCTGACTATATAGTTGTCAAATACCATTAGATAAAAACTCTGCTCATAAATCTGATGGAATTATATGCCACTTACAAGAACAACTACCTAAAAATAATATTTTAGATCCAGAAAAAACTACTTTTTTCAAATGGTAATTTGTTAAAATTATGGATTATTCCATAATTCCAATGAATAGGCATACTTATAGGGATATGCATGCATTTCTGTCCCTCAAACCCTGTGTTTATCTTTTAAAAATGATGACTGAGACACTGTTTTCTCCATTGAGGTAGGTAGTAGGATTTCAGGTCAATGAATTAAACTGATACACGTCACTGGAGGAAGTTCTAATCTTTACACCTCTTACACCTTTCTTTTACACTATTACTAGCAGAATAGCCCATTTATTTGATAGGTAAAATTGCAGTAAAGAGTGATTGATCTGAAATAAAGTCATAATAGAAATTTTGTGAGTGGATAGTAATATTTGATGACTTGTAACCATAGCGAATAATTCTCTTTGATAGGTTGATTTGGACAGCAGTCTAGAAGTATTGTTATAAGTCCCTCTCATCCTACATGGCATCACAGCTGCCGCTTTTCTGTCATCTCTGGCCAGTGAAAAGTTTTCATCTAATCTCAGTACATGATGACCTGGCTTTACTTATTTATGTCCTTTCACTGGGGTAGAGCAATGTGATGTATACAGGCTTTTGAAGCTGAAGAAACTTCAAAAGGCACAGGACTCTACAGCACATAGGTCATCTAAAGCTGTTGAAAAGGTTTCCTTTTTCAACTTCTATGAACCATTACGTGCACAAACTAAGAGCTCCTCAAGCTCTTGGGTGAAGACCATGGTCAGCAAAAGCCTTTCTCTGCTGTAATGAAACTTGGTGTAATAAGGATGATGATCTTTGCAGATGACAAATAGACTCATGAATTAACTCCTGTCTAAAGAATATAATAAATTCCACCAACTTCCCTTCCAAAGGTCTGACCTGGCACATTGGGGTCTATTTCTTGGACCTTGCTTGCCTTACATTAATAATATGTAGAACAGAAATTAGAAAACACTTTTCAACCATTGAAACAGTTGCTTCTGAAATAGCTAAGAGAGTTGTGGGAGAAAGAATAGAAAATTACTTCTAAGATATATTTACAGATGGGATTAAACAACAGGATACAATGAACCCAGCATAGAGTTTAATGTTTGAGCCATCAGTCTTTGATAGTTTCAGGCTTGGACCTCCTGATCAGCACTAAAAGTAAATGTGATCTCAGTTCATGAGGTAAGAGAGGAAAAGATCTGAAAAAGAGATAAAAGATTTTTTCTCTCTTCTTTGATATCAAATTTGACTTCCAATTAGGTTTGTGGGTTTTTTAAAGATAATTTCTTCTTGCTCCCTTCTGCAGCAATAAATTGTCTACAGTGAGAACAGAGATATCACATAGGATGTGCTGGTGCTTCTACCTGCTGTCTTGGGTGTATAAAGTAATCACCAGATTTGGGATCAAGAACACAATTTCTCTCATGCCCCATTGGTGAGGCACATATGTGTCTGAAAGGCAACCAGGTCTTCTTTACAGAGGTGCAAATAAATAATTTCCTGCAACCCTCTGAGCAAGTCAAAAAGCAAACATAAAGAGGACATTGCCAGTGATCTTGATTTCTCTTGCTCCATTCTTGTGGCACTACGCAGTCCCACAAGAATCTTCACAAATCTTTTTTCTGTGGTATGCTGGAAATTATATGGCTTGTGGCAGATGGAGACATGTGGAATACATGTGCTCAGCATCCTTTTAGGAGTGTTCTCTGTATCCCAGTCTGTGTGATAGTCTTAGATTCCACAGTATATTAAAAAGAAAAAAAAAAATAAAAGAATGTAAGTTAAAAAAAAATAAAGTCCAGAACTCTGTACAAAACCAAAACAATTCACTGCTTGCCTCTCCTCTTGGGAAGGAAACAACAAAACAAACATTTTATGTGTATGATAGACACTAACAGTGCTACTTAATGCATTAATGACCATTACTTGCAAACTTCTGGTGACTGAGCTGTAAGACTCTAATGGACTGGGATTAAGTAAGGGGAAGTAATATGGGCAGGTAGAGATTTCAATGTGTAACACCATAAATATTTTTAGTATGCTAAGCATAAATTTCCTTCAATTATATAGATAGAGAAACACAAAGGTAAATGTAATTGTTAATACAGTGTGTGTATCTAAAATGCATTATTTATTGAACATTTATAATATGCGTAAGTGTACTTAAAGACACTTCAGTGTAAAGTGTTACTGTCTGCTAAAGGTCTCTTCACTTAATGTTTGTAGAGTCCTGAGTGGTTTGCAAGTCAATTAAACCACTGATGGAACAGAGATAAATACTTCCTATTGAGAAATGTCACATCAGTCTTTCCACTTCATTTCATTGTGTCATTTAATGCACTGAATGGCATTCAAGTGACACAGCACCAGCTACGATATCATGGCATAGGCTATATAATGTGTTGAGCCATGTGCAGATGAGTAAACAGTATTGTAGTTGTACCACTTGGCACAGAGAGTAGAGAAAAGTCATTGTGTATTTACTTTTAGGGCACACTAACTTGCAGCTGGAGTCTTGATAAATTAATTTTCTCCCATGCAATACTCTCTAAGCAGCCACATGCAGGCATATGCCATTTAATACTCACTAGCTCTCCCTTCCTTAAAAATTAAGAAGTGTGGCAACCAGTGTTGTCAGGATCTTTTTAGGATTAGGTTTCTTCTTGCTTTCTACAAACGGGAATGTCAGCAAACACTGTCACTCTGCTCTACTTGATACATCACTCACACCGTTTAGGGTAATGGAGAAAGCACAGGAGTTTCAGGAGTGCTAAAGAGTTGCAGTTCAGTTAGTGCTTGCAATTTTTCCAACAGATGAAATACCTACCTATTATAAACTGTCTTTATGAAAGGGGCCTCAATTTCTTAAGAGCCCTGTAGTTATGATGAAGGTAAAAGTATGCCTGTTGAGCATAGAAGCCATATGTTCCTATTTTAATATGGGGCCTCATGAACTTAGTTTTAAAATACTTGAAAGTTTCCAGATTTTTATTTCATTGTTGAGATGCTCTGCTATTGTTTCAATCTTATTGTTTAATAACGGCAAAATATATGCTCAGAGTTGAATTAGAATTCATTGATATATGCAGTAGTATGTTTCATTCAAGTCTAAATAGTGGAAGAAGTATTAAACAGTACTTAGAACTATTTTGTGAGGTAAATACAGGAAAAAAAAGAAGATAGCTCAATACAGTTGGGAATTAGATTTGGTATTGTGCTTCAAGTAAATGTTGGTGTCATATGATTTATGCTTGATGATAAATTAATGCAGCACCCTTAAATAGAAATAAATAAAGCTCCAGTTCTCAGAAATGTGCTTGCATTACTGTTGAGTCAGAGTTTGGCATAAATACCAATGAAAAACATGAAAGAAGTGTCCTTGTTTCTTCTACAAGAAATTTTTTGGAACTGTGTTTTGAAAATACTGTAGAGCTCGTAGCTGCAGCAAACCAGAGAGTGCTAGATAGCCAATATAGCCAAGAATGAAACTTGCTGCATTTTGTAATCAAGGCAGTGACACAATATTTTCTCTGTCCCTTTTGCCAGCTAATGGTGCTAAGCCTCCTTCCCACTGCCAGTGAACCATGATTTCTGCAGTGGGTGTGTCAGATGGAAGAGAGGCATGGGTCCCTCTTTTCCATCCATGCCTCTGTTCACAGAGAGCACCTCAATTTGACCTTGGTTATTTTTATGTATTTGTGCTGCTTTTTTGTGATGCCTTTTAAAAACAAAATTAGAAATTAAATTGGAATCAGGAAAATGTGGTTGAAAAGAACTGGAGACTTCAGTTCCTTTTCTGGATTTGGGAAAGCAACAAGACATGAAACTATAAAAAGAGAAATATGTATAGAAAACCAAAGTCAGGGGGTTGTGTATGTTTCTTGTCACCCTACTGTATACAAAAGGAAAGTCATTAAGGTCACGAGTTATGACAGTTCTTCTTGATGATAAAATTGCTTTGTCAACAAAAGGGCTAAGTACATAAATGTATCATATATCATCTCCTGCTCTTTCTGTCTATACATTATATACTTGCTTGTTTGAGTATAATAAACCCCTAAATTTTACAGCTTCTTCTACAATTTTTATGTAAAGTTAACTGAAAACAGATTTTACTTGGAAAAAGAAAACAAAACCCATGACAGTGTTTGGAACTGAAATGCTTCTACTTTGGAGTCAGCTCTGAACAGAAAAGGAAGGTTTCTTGTTGAACAGTTTCTGCTGGCTGTCTCCATTGTGGGACCCTGCATCGAAGCCTCTTTGGCAGATGGGAACACTCCATTCTCCCCTGCTGCATGTCCTCCTCAGGAGAGCACAGCATCAGGTGTTTGCTTATTTACTCTCTTTTTGGACCTTTGGCTTGACCTGTCATAGCTCACCATGACTCATGGTCAGCAGGAAGGGTGAAGGCTTATCTCTCCCAGAAGAACTGACCTGTTGCAGAGTTCTTCTGGGATGTAGGAATTTTGGAGTAAAAATGATTTGGATGATTTCCTGCTTTCTGGATGCACAACATGAGCACAGGTACTTTCTTTTTCGTCCAAGCTTAAGGAAATAAAGGACATAACATTGCTTCCCTGAGCACAGAAAAGCATTTGAGGCTCTACAGCCCAGTTTCACAGTGGTGTCAAATCCAAGCAAGAGAAAAATATTCCTGACTCCTCTTTTTTAGTGCTTAATACAGTTCAGTTTGAAAGTCCTGCTGAGTACAGCACTCGGACAGGAATTCTTTCATGGGTGTTCACCTCTTTTCATTCAGCCTCCTATGTACCTCACCCAGCATTGTGAAGTCCCCCTCCACCCCCAGGCACTCCAGCCTGTGGTGTGGGTTATTGCAAGGCTGAAATTCCTTCTGGTGCCTTGGCCTTAACAAGGTTCTTCTTAAGCAATAGATGTGTAGCACTGGTGTAAGCCAGCTGCTTCAACACATTGTCATTCTGTCGTGGACAACATATGCTGTCAAGTGCTGAAGGTCACCAGGAGGTCACCTAGGAGGGCATTTGGGTATGGATGAATCCAGCTAGGGATGCAGATGGCTACAGGGCTCTAGCGAGGGATTCTCAGATCTGCAGTAACCAGGATCCAATCCAAAGCCTACAGGATAGGCTGTCTTTCAACATGGTGTTGCTGTCTTTCAATATGAAGGAGCTACTTCATTAGCTGCATGAAAAAAATGAGCTCTTCTTTCCAGCACAGGCCAGCTATTCATAAGCAACATTAAACCACTTCACTGTTAAAATTTTATAAGAGACTAACATGGAAATTGTTGGGGAAATTAGATGAAATTCTTTAGAAATGGCTTGAAGTGGAGACATGACGGTACACTAAACATAGAGATAAGAACACACATTAAAGGAAATTATCAGAGAGCTTGGATAGAATATTAAGTTTTACAGCATCTTGAAATAGGCAGCCTCTGCCAAGAATTTCACCAAGAGCCTGGATTTTTTTTTGTCTGGGGGGGAAAGGAGGTGTGAAATAGAACCACAGCAAGCTGCTAAAGCTGTAAATCTGTAAGACAATGCTGCAGCTAGTCCTTGGGCAGCATCTCAAACTGCAGGTAGTGAGCCCAGATGCACTGCCCCTGCAGAATGTGTGACACACATCACACCTGATGAGCTGCCCTTTCATACCTTAAATCCTGCTCATCTTAACCTTCTAAACTGTGACAGTGGTCATATCACAGCCTAAAATATACCTCTCCTGGTTGCTTATATCTGTTGCCCGGAGAGTTACTCTTGAGGCTAGTGGGAGGCAGGAAGTTAGGTGCTGTTATTTTTTTCCATGTGTATATAAAGCTTAATAGACTAAACTAGGAGGGTCAACAATAGGCAAAATTAAAACAGTTCTAAAAATGAACTAGACAAGAGGAAACAATTATAGGGCTGCTATTTGGAGGAAACAAGCACTGGGTGGTTCAGTCGCTAACACAATGAAGGAGACAGCCCATGATGGTACTTCTAAACCCTTCCTGGTCTGATATTCCCAAACTGTCCAGTGTTGTTTACTTGCCTGGAATGCTGCCACAGACACATCCTGATAGGTCAGGAGCAATCCTCAGCAATTGCTGTGAGAAATAGGAAGCGGGCAAAGAGGGCCACAATAAACGACATCTGCTCCTTTGAGGAGCAGTGAGCACTTTCCTCTCCCTGGGTTGTCTGAGGCAATGCCTTTGGTCCAAAAATAACTTAAGGAGGTATCATGGACTGCAGAAAGCATCTTCAGATAACCTTCATGATTGCTCAGGTCTGTTTTTAGGACGTCAAAGTGTTTGGTAATATTCTTGCTGCCATACTCCTAAATCATTAAAGAAGTATTAATTGGTAGGGTACAAAAGAGAAATGACCTTAAGCCAAATGCACTCTCTGGGAACTTAGAGGACTTGTCTCTAATTTTTTAGCTGACACAGACTTGCACTGCATCCTTAGATGCCTCACCTTTCCCCTGTGACTAGTGTTGCTTGTTTTCTCCTTGTCCTTTCACTGATATGTTCAGCTGCACCAGGTTTGTGGCAGGTATAACACTGGGTGCAGGCACTGCACATGGCACAGCAATGTCAGGTTTCAGGGTGCCATAACAATAACAGAGAGAAACTCCTGAGTCCATTTGCCTTGCTGATAATTAATGAATTTATCTATCAAACTGTGCAACTGTGCAATAATCAGTTCCTTTTTTTGGTGACAGACAGTTGCCAGGCTCTCTGATTTCTAGATGAAAGTTAATGATCTTTTTTAAAAAAGACCTTTTTTGAAGGCACAGAAATGTCAGAAATGAGAAGTGCCAAGAGCCCAAGAGATCTACTATGCAAATATCCATTGACCAAGCAGGACAAAGATAAGAGAGATTTTCTTTGCAGTATTATTTTTTTATGTTCCTCCTAAAATGTTTTTAGTAAGTGAAGAAAATCTAAAAACTTTCATTCAAAAGACAAAATTGAAAACCAATGAAGTGCTTTCAAACCTCTGCTCTGGAGAATTTGTGAAAGGCACTGCATATAGATGCTCTTGCCTGTCAGGTTTTACAATGTGAGGTGAGAGGGGTGGGGTTTTTTAATCTAAAAAGCGACGCAGACCACAACTATATTGCTAAAAACTTACCACACAGTTATTCTTTTTTTTCCTGCAAACACTTTAATTGCATTTGCAAGAAACTTGAAAAATCCTGCCTGATAAGCATGCTTTTCTGCTTTAAAAATACAATGGAAAGCTAGCAAGCATATACAAAAGCTCATTAAATTAAATGCTAGGGATTATCTCTGAAGGTAAGTGAATACAGAAGGCAGGTGGAGATAATGAAAGTAGGATATTATCCCATTAACATTTGTTCTGTTATTGCACCCACTTTGCTGTCAGTTCTCATTAGCATCCTCCCAGAAAGCTACAGACTAGCTGACAACTGGTAACTCCAGCACCTCTGTGTATCTGGCCACTCCTGCAGACCAAAGGAAGATGCAGATGGCTCCATGTCAGTCAGGGCAGTCATATGCCAAGAAAAGTGCAAGCTGCAGGTGAGGCTGCAGAGAGTGCCTGATCCACCCTTCTCAGCAAAGCCAAATGCTGTCGGTGATGCAAGAGCTCTGCTCGGGTCCTGCCAAAAAAGTGTATGCTCTTTCAATGTTTCATTGCCTCACACCGCCCGTTCAGCTGCTAATGGTACTCCTTCTATTGAAAAGTGATTTAGCACAGAGCATGTGTCCCAGAGCACACACAGTGCATCCAGACCTTTCTTTAACAGCTAGGAATTCAATGTACTGCCCAAATACAGGCTGACAACAAGGGTGGTGTAGAGCTTCACTGGCCATGGGGCAGCTCAGGGAAGGGAGACAGCAGAGGTGAGGATCCTCCCACAACACCAGGGCTGCAGGAGAGGCCAAGGGTGACCTGGTGGGGTCTGCACTTGTGTCCCTTCACTCCGGCTGTACTGATCATCCCAAGCAAGAAAGTCAAAGATGAAGACGACAATTGGATGGCTCTGCCGTCTCCCTGACCTTGCTCTCCAGAGTCCCCCAGGAACAGGAGAAAGACATTTCACTTCTCTTCAAGGTGTTCTTTCTGGAGAATCCAGGTCATGGTGGAGGGATAATAAGAGCCAGTGGAAGCTAGTTCTTGGGGCTTGTTCAGTAGACTGAGTTAGAGCTCTCCTTTTCTAGAATTCAAAAGCACAGTCCTGCAAGCACAGATTGACCTTGTTTGTTAAGCACAAACTTTCATACCTCCTGCAGAAGGTGAGGAAGAAGACCTAGAGGAAAAAAGCTTCCACAGAAGAGTCCTTAGGATGCCCTCAAACTGGCAACACTTATGACATAACAGTAGAATTTGTAACAGAAATGGGGACACTGTAATTGCCTGGCAGACAATTCATTGCACCTTCTTCCAGCCAGTGCCCTCACTGTTTTTAACTCCTTCTTCCCTCCTGTTCTTTCCATTGCCATTGGAGTTTCCCCTCTGATTCTTCTCCCTTCCTTGTCTTTCTATGTAACTTACCTTGTCCTAACTAAACTCTATCCTAGGAACTAAACTCCCAAATCAATTAATCACTACTCTCCTTGCTTTGATGTTTTAATTTTCCCTTACTCCATTTCTAGTTAGTTTACATACATTAAAAAACCCCTAATCTGTTGAGGTGGGAAAAGCCCATTATTTGCAGTTTATATGAAGTCTCTTCCACCTCTTTTCTTTCCCTCTCTCATCCCCTAACTGACCCTAAAGCCCTGAGTGTTATAAACATAAATATAATTTTGTTTGGCTTTGAAGTACATATCAGCCCCATACAATAATATGACTACAGAGCATACCTATAGACAATGCTTCATTTTTTAAACTGTTTTCTTCCTCTTTTCTGCTCATGTTTTCATTGTCTCTCTGTTTTTGTTTGTCTCCTCTGCCCCATTTTTAATCCAGGACCTCTCTCTGCTTCACCCCACCCTCACAGCCTCACCTCTGAGGAATGCAAAGCAAATAACCATTCAAGACTGGTGAACTTTAAAACCCGTGGCATTCAAGTGGGTTGGAAATTAGACAAAACAATTTCACCCATCCCTTGTTTAGGACCCTGACTAACAGCTTGCTGTAGCTCCTGGGTTAGTGTGCAGAAGGATGTGCTGCTGCATGCCTCCCTTTCATAAGGGAAACACTGGAATGTGGCCAGGTACCAAAAAGCCTGTTGTTACATGGCTTGTTAGAAGGACACTCTGGATTCCCCACACACATCTCATATTCAGGGTTTTTCAGCTCACCTTCTTTGATAGTGAGCACATGGAAATGGCAGGATGAGTCTTGTTGATTGCTTAAGTGGAGTAATTTTTTAGGGTAGAGAATAGACTAGTCGGCAAATCTGCTTGGCCCAAGTTGAAAATCTATCCCAAACAACCAAATAGGGTTTTGTTTTCTTGAGCAAGAAAACCAAATTAAAAGGAGTCCCTATTTTTTATTTTCTTGCTTTTTATAAACTATTTCTCAAGGCTGCTTAAGAAAGGTATGTGCAGTCCCTTTATTGTCTTCAAAAATCACTTCCAAGCTGAGACCAAGATGTATTTTATTTACTTAGTAAGTAATTTAAACAGTGTAAGTAAAAGCAAAGCCACTGTGCTGGGGTCTGAGACATCAGGAGGAGGTACATTCCCTTGTGCTCCCAGAGTGGCAGGGCTGTGGGCAGCAGTGTGAAATCCTCAACATGAGGACTACCAGGCAGTGGGAAGCAGCAGTGGGTCTCCAAACTGGAGGGGTTGCTGCCCATGGCACAGCTAGACCCCACAGGGAGGGGACAGGGGTTCAGGCACAGGCACCAGAAGGGCCAGTGCTATGCCACTGCATGTGAGAGCAGCAAAAGCCCACCCCTGTCCATTGTTTACTCAGCTCTCTCCCTCTCTCTTTTTACATGCAAAACCAAGCTTGCAATTATCACAATAATAAAGCTGGAATTGAATTTCTTTTCTGTAAAACCTAGAATATAAGTTCTGGTTTTGGCTCTTATAGGATGAAGCTATTCTTTTTGCAGGAAAGGGTGGAGATAATTTCTTGAAAATGAGATAACAAAGTGAAAATGAAATATTTTAAATGGCAAGAAAAAGAAAGTGTTTGAATCCAGATTCAAGCAGTAACAGATCTTGAAGGGGCACAAATCTCATTTTCCATGCAATTAGTTTCAAATCATTATAAAGTGACAGATGCTTTCATTTATTTGACTGAATTGTGACAGCATTCTTTTTTTTAATTTCTTTTTTTTGTATAGTCCCCTAAGCCTGATCCAAAATCTGCTGAAATTAATGGAAAGATTCCCACTGTCTTCAAATGGGCTTTGGATCAGGCCTTAATTAGTCTTGGGCAAATCAGTAAATAAAACACTCAAAATGTTGTATGTTAAGTCTCAAACCATGGTTTGTTTTCATTCTAAGTTTGCTAGAAAAACTATGACTAACTTACATATCTTCATTTAGGAAAATTTAACTGAACTAGTTTATATAAAAAGCCCCCAACAAGTTAAAAACCTACCCTGGAAATACGGTACCTATATCCTGTTCAGAAAGAATAGGAAAAGCTTAAAATCTTTGCGTAGACACAATGCACATTTCAAACATGGCAAAAAGTATACCCAGAGAACTTATCTCAGCAGAGTCTTTTTATGTCTACCTATACCACAGCGGCTGACAAAATTATGATATATAAATGAGTGTGTACACAAGGGTGCACTTTAAAGATAGCTATAAGCAACTGTGATTTTTATTGAGGTAAATAAACTACACTTGCTGAAGGATATTTTTTTGCTGATATATCTACCTTAGAGTGTTTTTGGCATGACTATCCGCTTCAGGTGAGTTTTTCACACATCATAGCGAAGCTGGCAAGACTTTTAAGAGTTTTTAATTTGTAGGTTGGATAACATTTTAGTTGGCAAGGTGTAAGTTTCTTTACTTGCTCTGCACTAATGTGATACAGTAGAGTTTACCTAATGAACACACTGGAGAAGGCACTTGGTTCAGATGCTTAAATCAAAATCCTGAATCCATAACAGATCTAGTGCCAATCACAAGTTTTCATAAAGACTAAGCAATGCAGAAAAGGTACACAAACAAGTGCAGACAGCTGTCTTTTCACACTGTTTATAATTAGAGCAGACAGTACCCTACCTAGCTTACTTTGTTCCAGAAGTCAGGTAGCCATTTTATTATTGCCACATACTCTTCCAGCAATGTGGTTTATTAGCCTGGGCTTGCTGCCATGTTAGAACAGCCACATGATTTTCAAGGTAGGCCTGGTGTGTGTCTGCCTAGCTCAGAATGGAGTCATGTAGAATTCTGCTGCATTGCTGTATTGGCTGGGATTTCTGGTCCAAAATTAGGTGTCTACCAAGTAGGTGTCTATATCTGACTTAGTTCTCGAGGCTCCTTTTGGAAGCACTGAAGAGAACCAGGCACATATGGGGTACAGTTCCATTCATGTGGAGTTATGTGTCATAAACCAGAGGAATTATATGTGCAGGTGTGCAAACTTAGGTGGGGTGGTCTCCAACCACCTTCATAAATGGCTGCAGCTTGGGCTTCATAACATATGAAAGCTGTGCTGATTTAAGTAAAAGAGAGATGCTATAGCCCCATGAAGCTGCTGCTGTGGTATGAAGTGGAGATGCATGCCTATGGATAGTAAAGCATAGTATTTTCAAGTACATTACTGCAAAATTCTGTTTTGGAGACAGATCAAATCATTATGTTGCCTAGTATTTGCTGTATGCATCTCATGCTGTAATTTATTGAGGGCTGCTGGAAGAACAACCAGGAAAGTAATACAATGCTGTCCCAGAAAAGAACATCTCCAAATAAACTTGAAAAACAATGAGGGAGATTAAGTGAGCTAAGTGGCCTCTAAAAGACACTGTCTGTGAAGCTGGGGAAGATGGATTTTCAATTTATAGAAGTGACCATGAAATGAGATTTACTGATCTGGGTGGGAAGGCACAATCCATGAAGATACTCATGAGGAAAGTGACTAGATAGCCAGTAAGCTTGTGGATAGTTGTCTGTTTTGGTTTAGAATGGTACTACCCAACATAGTTCTCCCTCTGAGACTCCAAACCATGCTACCGCTTGTTTTCTCCCACTCCTCCTAGCCCTATGGGTAGCTGGAGAGGAGAACTGGAGGCACAAAAGGCAGAGATTACAGGTTTAGATAAGAGTAATTTACTGGAAACAGCAATGAGATAAGAAAACAGTAGCAGCAACAGTATTAATAACAAAAGTATACTAAAGAGAGAGTCATTCACATGCAAAATTCTCACCAACCTGACTACAGCCATAACACCCCATGGCTCCCCCCGACTTGGAACTGGTGCCACCCAACCACTCCCTCTGGCTCAGGACTGGTGCCAACTTACTCAACCTGAAGGAACCACTTCTCCATGGAAGAGAGCCCTTTTCCCTGGTCCCTGGAAATGGTGTGAGGTGGTATGGAATAACCTCCGGGTCCTAGCCATGCCCCTTCCTAGTTACTGCAGAAATTAATCTTGTCCTGGCTATGAGCAGGACATTGTCTAATTTTAAAGTTTTGGTGTTTTCTTTTCTATATTGTCTTTGTTCTAAATAAATTCTTAACTTTATTTTGGTGCTGCTGCCCTTGTGTCTGTACAGAAGTAACTAGGTTAACAGTGGTAGGGGCTGGTTTGCTGATTGCTTTCATGTGGTGAAACTATACACTAGGTCCTGTGTCGACCTAGAGACTCTGAAGCTATCTGCATGCAAACAAGTACTTCTGCGGATGGCAGGGCATTACAGTGCCAGTCTTGCTTCTCACACCCTCTCCTCCTGGGCAGGTTTCATGTATCACCAGCTCAGCAATTGGGGCAACAAATACAACTCCAGAGACCTTCAGTGGCCAGAAGGGCAGATCCCAAAATTCACTGGCTTAAGGTCAATTTACACCTGTTTTCCTTATGTTTATATGCTATGAGGGGACAGACTAAAGCAGCATACACTGACATGGTATTAACAAGCCAACAGTGTTCAGTTCCTCCTAAATCATAGAATCACAGAATCACAGAATGATTTTGAGTTGGAAGGACCCATCAGGATAATAAAGTCCAACTCCTGGCCCTGTACAGGATGCCCCAAGAATCACACCATGTACCTGAGGGCCTTGTCCAAATAATGGCTGAATTCAGATAGGTTTGGTGGTGTGATCACTTCCCTGAGGAGCCTTTCCAGTGCTCAACCACTATCTGGGTTTTTCACTCTCTGACTGAAAAACTTTTTCCTAATATCTAACCTAAACCTCCCCCAGCTCAGCTGTGTGCTGTTTCCTTGAGGCCTGTCACTGGTCACAAGAGTAATGAGTAAGAGTAATGACAAAGGCAAATCATGTTCTTAGTGATGAACAGGTCCTAGATACTGAGGTCTCCTCCCTGCTTGGAGCTCCAGTGAAATGGAGGATGGTTGTGTTAGCAGCAAATACGTCTTACTTACTCAGTTCATTTGCCAGCCTAGCCTTAGGTTAGAAAATGTTTGCAGGCTTTCAGCAGCTATCCAGCATGAGATTTGAATGTTCCAAATGAATAAACTGATTGTGGTGTGTCAGACACTTCTCAACAAGTTTGAAAGCAAAATATTTTAAAAACCTGTTCACACTGCATAGTTCCATATGTCCGATCTAGTAATTAGCATATCTCTTCTGTGAAACACCCTGTTATGGAAATTCATTTGATCTATAGCAGTTTTTGTCAACGGTTCAGACAAGTTAACCTAGTCCATCTTTAAGGACTAAATCTGCTGAAAGAGGCATTTATTTTATTCTGACCTAATACTTTTAACATAGCTCCATGGAAATGGACAAATGGGTGGCTTTAGAAGGTGTCAGCAGCAGCCATACAGCCTTTGGTTTGTATTTGATTTTTACATAAATCTTCATGTTGTAAAGGCACCTTCTACTTCCCTTTACATGGACAACAGTTTTGGCATGGAATCCTTCAGGTTGACTGGTAACCAGATAATTCTAATATCCAGCATATTTCAAAGTTGGGGATTTTTTATCTGTCAGTGTTAAAGTCTGATAAAAAATCTCTCTCATTGCAAATATATAGATCTCAAAGATGGTTATTCAAATACATTTGAATGAGATGTGTTATTCAACAGTCTCTCCTGTCTTCTTTGACTTCCTGGATAACCACCACCAGAGTATGTGCACATAAAACTAATCAAATCTGAATCAGCAGCCTGCCTCCATCTGTGATTTATTTCGCTCACCTGTGGAAGGACTTTTCCAAACTCTCATAAATCAGCCTCTTAATGGAAATGGCAGATTACTGGTGAAGAGGGATAACATTATTATAAACTCCGCGGGTTTTCAGACTGGCAATGCATAGCTAAAAGGACTTTAAGCACTAGATGCAATATTTACACTTTCACCAAAGGCTATTTTTCAGAAACCATTTCCTCCTCTGTATAGGAGACATTTTTTCCCTTCATCAGTTCTCCCTCCTAAGGATACTTCATGTATGTTCCTGGACATACCCAACCTTTTCTTATCAGTCTTGCAGTTTCTTAACAACTTATCATTGCTGTAGCAAGTAAATGTCATAGGGATCACTAAAAGTAGAGTTACATAAGTCAAAGAGTACAATTTCATGTCATTTAACATGGTGTAACTCTCCACACTGTTCTTCTTCAGGCTGTCTGTAACCTCCCAGTTCAGATCCATATGGGCCATTTCTTGCCTTCAGACATTTGTTCATCCTGCTTTGAAAGAACAGATAGAAACATAGCCCTGGGGGCAAAACTAACAAGTCATTGATCCAGCTACATACAAATAAGCTAGTGTTTACTCTTTGTTTGACAGCTTGGCAACAAATTTCACCCCTGATTTCCCCAAATCCTTTAGAAGAAGTTGCATTTATTTTGACAGCCCTTGTTTAGCCAGGTATGGTATGTCCTAGCAGATCAAACCGAAGTTTCTTCAGGTAAATGAATGCTGTAAGGTGAGATGCAGGTCAGTGGATGATTAAAGGCTGTATGTCTGGCCCTGGAATGCCAGGGTGTGGGTGTCACACACCCATGTTGTTCTCAGGGCAGCTCAACATCAGGCACTCTGCCCTCCCCAGAGGACCTCACTGCCTATGACATGCGCTTTTCCATCACGCAGCACGGTCCCACAGGCTTGCCCAAACACGGTTGTTTGATAGTACTGTAAGGTACTCTGAGACAGTGGTAGAAACCCCAACTGAGCGAGCTTGGCCCCTTTTGTGCTGTGACTGCACTGGCTGTGAGGGGGGCATGTGGGGCTCACCCTCCTCTTGCCTCCCAGAGCGGGTTTGCTCAGGGATCTCACAGGAACCTCGTGCTGCCATCAAAATGCTTGGAGCACCATTCAAAAGGGCTTATAAGGGCTCAAATCAGAGCAAGGTCAACATGAAGCATTATTGCCCAATTGTTTTGTGACTTTAGCCTTACTTTTTTTGTCCAGAATACTGGAAACCATTTGCTCGATTTTTGGTCAAAGGCCAGGCTGGGCTCAGCTGTCACCAAGAGGGGTAGTGAGGAACCCTGGTCGATACACAGTGGCTTCCTTGACTTCAATATATACACATGAAAATGATACCATTCTGTTAATGCTTGGATCTACTATTTTCAGAATTTGACCTCAGTGAGCAATTAGTAACTGGAGAATAAGAAAAATACTTGCCTGGAAAACGGACCTCAGCAGATGAGTCAGCACATCAGCCTCTGCTCTCTCCCCTAACAGGCAAATCCTTACTCAAATGCTAGTCATCAGAGCAACTAGAGTATTCTATAAACTGGTAATCCACACATAAGTTTTGTAATGGTGTGAAGTAAAAGAGGGATATTCCTAAATGATTTTCCCATCCCCTCATCCCTAGTGTGAGCAGCTATGTTCCAGCTCTCCAACAGATGTATGCCAAAGTTCACATAATGTTAAGTTAGTGTTCATCAGTTCTATTCATAAATTAAACTTATGACACATTTATTATTAGAATTTAAAAGAATGAATGAAGCACTGTTTTCCCCATGGAAATTTCTTGACATAAGTTCTTGGATGCTTTCAAACATGTCTTTTGAAATATCTTTCTAAAAACCAGAAAGTCAATGCATATTTACTTGGTCCTAGCTATGGATAAATTTTCATCCTCTGGCTGAAAACAAAAGAGCTTCTCTCTTGAGTCAAGGGAGATTTATTTGTTGTGAATTCACGTCCAAGATTCTCTTGAGCTCGTATCTACCATTGGCTATATTCATCTGTACAAACTTTGTGCCTGTTCTGTTGCAGGGTCCATATAAGACCGCCAGAAACCACTGTCACCCTGACAGCCCCCCTTTACTCCTTGCACTCCAAAGGCAATCTATGTTTAAGGACAGGGCTATTCTCACCCCCACTGCCATTCAGCTACACAGCTACAGAGCCTACTCCCCTTCTGGACCCTGGTTTGCAAAGACACCCTGACACCCTTCTTCACCAGTCCGAGGCTTTCCACATTTGATGAGTCACTGGCCACAACAGGATGGAGATGAGGGTGATTCTTGTGGAGTGCCTGTGCATTGGTGCAGCTTCAGTAGCATGGGCTGGTCAAGCACACTCCTCCATCCCCTGCTCAGAGCCAGCAGATACTGGTCCCATCTGCCCGGTGTTCTGAACGGGCAAAAGCACTGTCTGCACACACACTCCAAACAAAAAGTATAAAAAGGTGTAGTCTTTCTTTGGATGCAAAATACTCACCCTGATGTATGAATTTTGGGACTTGTGATGTCCTGACTTGCTGGTTCACTTCCCTCCAGCTCACCCCCAGAGCAGCAGCAAGAATGGTATAGAGAGGGGCGAGACAACTTTTGTCCACACTTGTGTGCTCCAGCCTGATTGTCCAGATCCTGGTGGTCAACCATTCAAGATAAACACTTACCAGAGCACCCTGACCTGACACCATCATTCCTTGCCAGGCAGCACAGGACCTTTGCACTCTTTTTCCCCCCAGGTCCCTCCAAACATGCTTAGGTAGTGGTTCCCCCTTCTTGCCTCCTGTGTCCTCCACCAGCCAGCCAAGACCAGCTGTCTTTGCTCAGATAGATTCTACTGCTTAGGGAAAGGCAGGCTGTGCTGCAAAGAGACAGAGAGCTGGCTAGGAGAACAACTTCTAGGGAGTGGGGCAGGGTGCTGTAGATGGCTTCTGGCTTACACTGATTGCACCTGGGTAGTCATAGTGTAGGCATCAGCCTTGCCAAGGATGGAAGGTAAGGAAGAGATAAAAGTGATGTTGATGTTTCTGGAAAGACCCTACTGGGGCTGAAGTAGGTTTGAGGCTCATCTCAAGAGAGGTGAACTACAAGCCAGCTGGCCTTCTGCTACCAGCTTGGTGGGGTTGGTCTCAGCTCCTCCTAAAACTCAGGATTAGCATGCTGGGGCACATATGTGGTGATCAGAGGGTGGGGAGGGTCTAAAAACACTCAGAAATATGCTCCAGAAGTGCTGTAACCTTTGTAGGCAGTTGGTCTGGACCTATTCTTTTCTCCCTTGCTGGCCTCACCTTTCTCCCCACTTCTTCCACTTCTTAAAATTACAGCCAAGACACTCTGCTGATGCTTCTTACTAATACCTTGATCTGGACTGCCCTTTCCCAGGGCCTCTAAGGGTCTCTAACCTGTTCAGGCTGTTGTGTTGCCAAAAGAAGGAGTCACATTTCTGTGCTCTCTAATTTCTAATAGACATCTCTTTGGAGACATCCTAAGACATGCCTTGGGAAGTTGTCTTAGAAGAGGGAGAGCCTTGGCTGAGGGAACACCCTGGGAGTTGCATCCCTTCTGACACTGTTTCTGTTTGCAATAAATATCACTCAGGGTACCCTGGGAATAATTTAAATGATTACTGATGTTGTTCTGCAGTGTGTTTGAGATGTTTTCAGAGCCGCCTCAGACCACCTGCAAAGTGAGTTTCTTTGTGCACCCAATTCTTCAATGGGCTAGGAGCTTCAGCTGGTCAGGAGACCAGGTCCAACACCACAGGCCATAGGGAGGGATTGGAGATGTTATTTTTTGAAGACAGTTTTTCTATTCAAAGATGCATTGCCTAATGTCTTTTTTTCCAGGTTTGTTGGCTAAATTGCCAGTCCTGATTTGAAGACTCGCCTGAGCTAGTGTTGAACTAAATGCTGTTGGCCTAGTTGGCACATTGCAGAATGGAAGAACAACTTCTCTTGCGAATGCCTGTCCTCTGCTGAGCTCTCCTGTGAGAGTCCTGGATACCAAAGGCAATTTCCCCCTTTCTGAGTACTTTTGTGGATCCTGGAGGACTGCAAAGCATCACTCATGCATGTCCTGACATAAGGGGACAGGCTACAAAGCTAGTTCATTGCTCTTGGCCTGTGCTCCATGTGTGTTTTAACAGGCTTTGCCTCTGGGTTGTGAAGCTATGCCATACTGCTGACCTGCATCTCGTCTCCCAACTTGGTGAGGTGGGAAAGGATGAATCACAATTCCTCTCTTGCCAAGGTGTGTGCAGTCCCAGTGAGGGCTACCACCACCGCTCAGGGATCACAAAAGGGATACCATGCTCATGCATTGCGTATGCCCAGCACCCTGGCTCTGAAGTCTGGAGGGAAGGAAGGGGAGAAGCTTTCTCAGTGCATGTAGGCAACCAGATGGGCCAACTGTGTGTGGGTGGAGTCTGGCTGCTCTGTCCTGTGTGGGCTACAGGGCAGAGGAACAGACAGCCCTGGGGAAAGGGCACAAAGGTGGCTGGCCCAGAGCTCTCTTGTCTGGATGATGTTTTTTTCCCTATACCCTGCTTTTGCTAGAAGGTACTGGTGGATAATGTTGTGACTCAGGCAGTGCTTATGTGGTCTGCTGCATTTCTCCTGGGGACTATAGGTGTTTTGATTTTGTGGTTAGGGTTTTATTCCCTCTGTCAATAATTGAAATGAAAGGTCAGAAGGAATAACCAGCAAAAAAGGAGAATATGAATATCTACAAAGTGAATAAGCCTCTGCCTGGGGATCTTGGCTGACACAGATGTTTTGCACAAAATGCTCTAGTAGTTTTTGCTGTCAGAGATGGCCAGGGCAGTGCAAGCTCCAGCAGAAGCACCACTTCTGGCACCAAGCTAGCCCACAATGTAGGTGCAGACAGGACAGAACAATGACATGAGCAAAATTTACAGTAGCTACAGGTTCTCCTTGCAAATCTCCCACCCTGTGACAGACAACTCAAATGCCAAAACCAAGGCGGGCCTGAACTAAGTTCACTCACCAGACTGAGAGCCAGATTCTGGACAGCATAATGGAAATTGGCAATCTCCATGTGTGTTTTAGTAGACATAATCGACGTCCACACATTGAACTCAGAATACCCAATGAATAGTACATTTGCATTTCAGCTGCACAGTTGAGGCTTAATTGAAATGGTACTGATATCTTGCTAATTAAAGAAGGTCTCAAGGCAGTGTCAGTTTTAGCTTGCTTCATGAGACAGGCCAGCATTGGTTTTGTCTACTTCTCCATCAACTTTCTAGTACCTTGGTAGCAGATCTGTCACCATTCTTGCCAGTTTGAACAGGAACCAGTAATTTCCAGGTAGCATTAAGTAAACTTTTCCTACTTACAAATTAGCTTTTCAATTCCCCGTTTACTTTTTGGTGTGTCCTATGGATGCATTTTGGGTAATTTGAACCAGGCTAAGATGAATGTCTGGAAGATCCAAGAGGAGAGGACTGTAGTAATTAGAGTGAAAAACAGTCTGGTCTCCTGAAGAGTTTTCTCCATGAGCACAGAGAATAATAATTTAGTATTAAAGAGCCTGTAAAGGTAAAATGTATTTGTATTAGTAACTACATCTATGGGGAAAAAGAAGACTCTAGTATAGCGTGTGAACTAAGTCCCTCTGCAGTAGAAAAAGACAACACTACAAATAAGTAATTAAACAGGTTTTCTTCCCTTTCTAGGATTTCATCTTTTTCATTTCTCTGGAAAAAAAACATGAGATGGAAAGAGTAGACATGACAGGAAGAAAATCTTAAACCAAGTCTTTTCTAAAATTTAATCTGGGATGATGGTCAAAAGCTCAGAAATTAGTCACTATGTCTTCCCCAAAATTACCATGAATTGCTACCATTTTTTGGCCATCTCTTATGGACAAAACATTAAACATGATTTTTCAAGAATAAGGTCATAAGAAAGGACCAACTCAAGTTTTGACCTTAGGGAACAGGCATGTCATTGAAATAATTTCTTTCTCTGCTAACCAAAACCACATACTGCAATTGGATTAAACAACAGGAAAAATTATCTGGGGTCTGAAAGGATTAAGTTATGATAGAAAATTTAGATAGGAGGTGGTAAATGTATTTTTAAAAGGAGGGCCATTTCTAATAATTGAGAACTTTATATGGTGCATATTTATATATTAAAAGAGGGGAAGAAATATGCAGGAAAATCTCATTACAGTAGGATTCACAATTCTCTGTGCAATTGTCTCCTCCAGTAGCTGGTGAAATAACAATCATTTTTATTAGATCTGACCAAATACCAGGCCCCAGGATAATCCTGCATTTTCACAATATTGATAACTTATTTCTTTCATGAATTGCCTCCCATAAAGAGTTCATTTTGCTTTCAAAGTGAAGCAAGGGAACTAGCACTGCAAATCTGACACAGACAGGTTAGAAATAGGTGAAAACAAAGGGAGGAGGTGCTATTAGGACATTTCCTATACTGCTAGAGTGGCAGCCTGACCAGTAGGTTATCAGTCCTGACATCTCTGCAGGAATTACTGTGCTTTGTGACTCAAGAGCAGAAAATACTCTGATCACCCAGTTCGTTTTCGCTCATTCACTGCACAGAGGTTAGACTGCAGTGGACCAACAGATCTTATCAAAGAGCAAAAAGAAATGAGTAGGTCTGTGAACAGCAGAGCCAATGCAGCCTGGTCTGTGAGGAATCATGTCTTGTGGTTGGGTTCCATGATGCCTAAGAAGGTGTGAGTTTTGCTTGGAGCTTTACACACAAGAGGAACACTCATTCACCATTGCTGTCTCTCATGCTTCACAAAGGGGGAACTCATGCCACATTGATTTTTTTGGAACTGGATTTCTTGGAAATACATTTTCTCTTCTTCAATCACTTCTCCCCACCCTTTGAGACCCCTCTACAGCTATCAAATTTGATTTAAATTGGTTGTGTGTATGCCTCAAATGTTCCTTTCCACTGCATACTCTCCGCTCCCTGGACACTTTCATGGAACCAGAGCAGAGAGCTGAGTTGTCCAGAAAAAAATAATTAAACGGGCCAGTGGGTCAAATCACCTGACTGGGCCAGATCAACTATGATGATCTGGCTCTCTGAACCAGGTCCCACAAAAATGCTCATGCTGACAGAAAACCCAGGGCATGAATGGGGCAGGATGGCATCTCAGCAGCTTCCTCTAACAGCTGCCGTCTGGCAGCTGGTGACGAGCCAGTGGTATAAAAACACACGCCTGGAATAGATAAACAGTAGTCCCCGAACAAAGTTCACTGTCTGAATCTAGACAGTGTGTGTTCACATGTAGTCATCGGCAAGCCTGTGGCTACCTGTCAGGTACAAGGATTGGACTGGAGCAAGGGTTGTTTCCCTGATAGAAGGCACATCCTTGCCAGCGCTGGAATATAACAAGCATGGGGGACTCTTCCTTATGGACGTGTAAGGCATTGCTTTCTTCTCAGGTAAAAGCACCTTTAGGCAAATGGAAATCTGGATGTCAAGAGTTGCAAAAAGGAGAGTAAGTGTTGAAAGGGAGCTGTCAAGTTTTTTACCAGCTGCTGCTCCCACTCTTCACTCAGTTCCATACCCTTTGTCCCCAGTGCAGGCTGTAAAGCCTGGCAGTTGCAACAATTGGTGGGAACAGAGAGAGTTCCAGGCCATAATTCCACCTAAAATATGGAGTTGCCTAAATTGTTGTACCTCTTTGTGGTAAAGATCTGAGCAAGACATGAAGGTGACAAAGAAACAGAAGCTCATTTCTGCCTGTCTGAGTCTGTATGGCAGAAACAGTTATCTGGTGGTGAAGATTTGTTTTTGTGGATTAAATTTAACTCCATATGATGCTCTGGTCAGAAATGATATGGCCACCACAGCAAAACCATAAACAGAGTAAAATCCTGGCAAGCTAAGAAAACCCATGTTAAACCATCTATTTAGATGAGTATCATTCTCATACATAGCAGCTGTTGCAGTTCACATGGCTTCTGGTAAACCCAAATGCTGTAAATGCCATTGCTTTTAAACATCTTATTTTCACTGCTGCTTCCTGTAGATATCTTATCTAGCATTGTTTTAATTGATTCTATTACTTTGTCTTGGTAGAGTGAGTGTTACTTTTTTATTAGCCACTTTGTGTATCAATGCCCAATTTTAAAACTTCTCCACTCTTCTTCCTTTGCTGTCATAGATGTTGCAAGCATGCCCTGACTGATTTAGCTTTGCCTGCCTGTCTAGTCAGTGAGAGCTGGAAAATTTACTTTCACGCAGAAACGCTGAGTTAATAATGATGAGGTGCTGAAAAAGTTTTGGGCCACTTCCAAGTCTGTATTTCTGAAAATGGAACCCAATGAAAGAACTACAGACTCAGAAAAAATACGAAATTCAGATTCACTTTTTAACCTTATAGGGGGGGTCGTCTTTATTTCAAAGGAAATTCTATTCAGTTACTCACACGAAACTTCAACAATTTGAGGATGTAATCCTGCAATTCTTTGTCAGGCAAGTCTCCCATTGACTCAGTGATTTCAAAGGCATTGGTGCCTCTGTATGAATGGCAGGATATGGTGCAAATTTATGATCATGAAGAGCTCTACTCTGTACTTTCACATTATTTTTTTTTTAATTCACTTTATGGGAACAGGATGGGAAAAAGATCCTGGTTTCAATTCATACAACTGGAGCTCTGCCACCCACTTCTGAGGAGCCGGGCTTCCATCCATTCTGCTTTTTACTGAATAAGCAAGTCATGGTACCTCTGAGAACAGCATCTCTGGAGCGAGCCTTGAAACAGCATTGAAATATCACAAAAGAGCAGGTGATTGATTTTAAACAAATGCACATATTGGTTTTTTAGAAGGTGGATCAGGGGTGTGTGGGATAATTGCACTATAAGAAAGTTCACTCTGCAGAAAAGATCTGACAGTTCAGTGACTGTAGCGTTTGACAGAGACAACTTATGGTAAATGTCCTAACTTCCTCATACTCCCAGCTTCCCTTCTTAATACGAACTGTCTTGATAGAAGGTGAAGGATAAGATGAATTAATAAAATAGCTTTCCTCCACACCTAAATCATGTGCAAAGTATGATTTATGGTGCAGTTGGTGTCATAAAACAGAGATGTGATATCATTGCCTTGACATTATCTCCCTTGCTACCCTTGAACTCCAGAGACTTAATGGCCTTCAAATAAATGGTATTTAAACAAACCACTTTTCCAATGATCTTGTGGGACCTATTTAATCATTACCAGGAATAAGTGGTCATTGCTAAGAACTGGATTTTCCTGGCTGCACAAGTGATAGTCAGTCCCTAGGGAGCAAAAGTCGGTTAAACTATTTTTTGAGTGCAGCTGCATCATTTAACCAATTTGAAAAATGATGCCACAGATTTAGCAGCCGCCAATCACAGTTTTATTATCATTAGCATTCTGCAAGCTGCTGATCTCAAAATATGAGCTCCTACCAGTTAAATGAACATCTTCTTATGTCTTTCTTTCTCTCCATGTATAATATATGGATATATATCTGCCTAACGTTAAACTTCAGCATTTGTGCGTGGGGGCCAACAAGAGCGTAACTTAATTTGGGATTGGAACTGAATTCAATGAAGGCTAATCACCACGCTTCATATGTTGGAAATAAGATTCCTCATTCTTTATCCAAATACGCAATTAGTCATAGTGGTTGTTGTAAAAACAGAGTGAATCTGAGAAGACGCATCTGCTTAAGCAGAAAAAGAAAGTCCCAAGAAACTGGAAGTACTTTTTTTTCTCATATAATTTCACTGGTGTAGCAATAATGAAGTTCTCTGAGCATGAGTTTCTGTCTTTAACCATATCCATGCAGTGCAGCAGTGGGTGAGTGCACGTGCTATATATCGACCTCTTGACTAGTATCACGTTAGTTCCCATCTATTCTCATTTTACCAGTCTATTTCAGCTTTATGTCTCACGCCATGATTTCACCATAGCTGTGGATTTTAAACACTGGCATTTATGTGTGAGATGTAGCAAACTGGGAAGTTAGAAGGATCATTGCAGACAAAAAAAAAAAAAAAAAAGCTGTTATCTAACAAAATCCAGTGCTCCATATGTTGTCTTGCAGGTGTCCCTTTATATTCTTCAGCTGAGTGCTTAAGTGTTCTACTTTTTGCATAAGCATTGTCAGATTTTCTTTACCTGTTTATATCATCACGTCCAAAACTCCACAAAAGTATTTCCTGTCAGCGAAGTGCTGCTCATACCAGTCAGAGGAGAGGTTTTTCTCATCAAAGCCATACTTGTGAAGTATGAATTTCCCTCCCATCCTGAAACATTTTTCTAAAACCTGAGAGAAAAGATATTAATCTTCACAGAATCATAGAACAGTTTGAGCTGGAAGGGATCTTTCAAGGTGATCCAGTCACACCTTCCTGCACTGAGAAGGGACATCTTCAACTAGAATAGGTCGCTCAGATCCCCATCCAACCAGAACTTGAATATTCCTGTGGATGAGACATCCGCCACCTCACTGGGCAACCTGTTCCTGTGTTTTACCATCCTAATCATAAAAGACCTCTTCCTAATATCTAGTCTAAATCTACTCTCTTTTAGTTTAACCATTATCCCTTGTGCTATCACTATGCAGCCTGCTAAAAAGTCTGTCCCTGTCTTTCTTATAAGCCCCTTTCAGGTACTGGAAGGCTGCTCTAAGGTGTCCCTGGAGCCTTCTCTTCTGCTGGCTGAACAACTCCAGCTCTTTCAGCCCGTCTTCATAGGAAAGATGCTCCAACCTTCTGATCCTTTTTGTGTCTCTCCTCTGAATCCACTCCAGCAGGTCCACATCCTTTTTATTTTAGGGGCTCCAGAGCCCCAGCATTCCAGGTGGGTGTCTCACCAGAATGGAGTGGAGGGACAGAATCACCTCCCTCTACCTGCTGGCCACATTGTCTATGATGCCACCCAGGACGCGGCTGGCTCTCTGGGCTGCAAGCGCACACCGGCAGGTGAGCCCAAGGCCACGGGCATTTTCAGGCCGGTGTTCAAGGGGCCGAGAGAGGATTCCCAAGCTTCTTCCCCACCACAAATGACCCTGCTGAAGACGCCGTTCCGCCGGCCCGTCGCTAGTTGGGGCTCACGGCAAAGGGACGAGCCCGGCCGCGGGCGGCGGTCCCGGCGCTGCGCTCGCCGCCCCGGCCCCCTCCCCGCCCGGCAGCCGGGGGTGGCTGGGGCGTCACCCTGCCGCTCCTGCAAGGGCTTTCCCTTGGGATGCTCCAAGGCTCCGTGCGCCTCCCGCTAAAAAGCCCGCACAGGAGGTAGCTACCCGCTGCCGTCCCGGCTTTGTAGGTGGGGAAAAGGAAAATGCCCCTCAATTAAGCAGCTTTCTCAAGGGCAGGAAATAAGACTATTATTGGGTTTCCAGAACAGCATCTAGACTGACCATCTGCCAATCCGTTGCTGCAGAAATAAAGAATTTGTCATCTTAAAAGGGTCCTGAAATCTGTGCGTGGTTTAAAGGACGTAAGTGATACCAGTGATTTCACCAGGACTGCTCATGCTGAGGCATCTTCTGAAATGTGCTGCCCTGACTTGGTTTTCTGAATGTCTCGGTTGTTTCACATACAGGGGAATGGCTTTGCCAGCGCTGAAGAGAAAACCTAAAATAGAATAAAGTTCAGTATCTAAGGTTCTGGGCAAAGTTTCAGTTTTAATCCTAAATAGCCCTAAATCTGCTCTTAGTAAGATGTGAATCATCATGTTTATAGTCAGAGCTAGAGAGATAAAACTCAGCACAGCCTGTAAAAACAATTCTGTATTAAAATATGAAACTGCAGTTCCTCTCCGGGCCCTAAAACTTGATACCTGATACTAAAAAGCTATCACCTTCTTAACATAAGTGCCAGTTCTCTGTTCAGACAGGAAAACCTGCCACAAGGCTGGCTTCCCTTTTCCAGTCTCTAAGAAAAAAAAAAAAAAAAGCCACCCCAAACTACAGCACCGATTTTCTTTCCTATTACAGGGGTGTTTTTTTTCCAGGTTTGTTTGTTCTGTCCCCTCCTCACAATCCTTGTTCCTCTGGTACAACTGATAAACAATGTCTTTTATTGCTATAGGCAGACAGTCCTGCCTAATACAATAGCAGGCAAGGTTTGGCAGGACTGCAAATTGCAGGTGTTTGGAGTATTGTGGTCATCCAAACCAGATGCTGAGAAGATGGAGCACCTGTTTCCCTTCTTTTCTGCACTGGAGAATACAGCACTATGTAAGCTATAGAAACAGCCTGACATTAATAGCTTTGCTGCTGCAGTTTTCCCTTGACAGGGTAAAAGAGATGTACCATCTACAGCTTTTGTGAGCTCTCCTCTGAGTGCTCAGAGACATATGCTGGATCTTATTTTTTTTTTCCCAGACACAATCTGAGATGGGTCTATAACTTAATTTCTTTCTAGATTATTTTATTTGTGATTAATTGTGCCCTAGCATTAAAAAAAAAAAAAAAAAGAGTTGTTTTTTATAGCCCAGACAGCAACAAAATGAAACAAAAAATTTAATGTATATTTTATATCCATTTTTACAGGTTCTACAAATGTCTCTCTTGGATGCAGAAATGCATTTACAATGTTGTGCTCAGGACAGCTGTCTCACAGCTAGAGCTTCTGCAGGTGATGGAAAGCCCTGTACTGATGTGGAAGAAGTTGAGATCCTACCTATACTGAAATGCAGTAGTTATCCTTCAAGAAATGGTCCCCAAAATTATTACCCTAAATAAGCTCTCCTTTCTCCATCTGTCAGTCCCCATGGCTTGCGTGGCTGGGAGTCGGGAGATCAGTTGGGAACTCCAGGCTCCAGCATGATGGGATGTATTGAGCCCTCCCTGGCCTCAGCCCACTGTTCTCTGCTCCTTCCAACCTCACACTCTCCAAAAGCAGCACTCTTCAGAGAGGAAAGAAGAGCACATCTTCCACTGCAGCTTTTGTGCATTCAGGTGGGTGTCAAAGGACTAATTTTTCACAGTCTGGAGGACTCTGTCTGACATAGCAGCTGTAACCCTCCTTTGTGCTGTGCTGTGGACAGGAGTCAGTCTTTAAATGAAACGAAACAGGTTTAAAGCAATGGAAAACATAAAACACCAACTGCTTTATAGTGTTGGGTTTTTCAGTTGTTTGGTTTTGTTGGGTTTTTTTGTTTTTTTGTTTTTTTTTAATTTAGGGAAATTTGAGTGTGTCATATTTTCGTGTTTCTGGCAACAGAAATATTTGTGATAAGTATTTGAAAAAAACTGTCAGAAAAGTAATATTTGAGAAACTTTGCAGAATTTTATTTTAGGCTATGTCACTTTTAAATGACACTCCTCTCAAAAAGTACATCTACCTGGGAAAAAAAGAAACCAAAATCAAACACTGTAACTTTAATTTTGCCACCATGAAAATCGTAGTAAGGTCCAGCTCCTACAAGAAAAAGAAGCTCAAGTTGCTGCAGTAATATCACAGTAAAATGAAGACACCTTGCTTTCACTGTGATTTTAGCTCAGCAGGGCTCACAGCCATTGATTATCTCCAGGTAGAAGATGCAATAATTTTTATGGAGAAAAGATGATTGTACAAATACTATCTCACCTCTCTTTTCTCTCTCAAACAGTGCATATGCTCATTCATGAAACAAATAAATATGCAAGGATCTTGTGGGAAAAAAAGAACTACTCCAGGTCTTCAGCAATTCAAGCAGCTCTTCTGGCATTTCAATTTCACAAGAACTTGGCTGAGAGCATGCAAGCAACACAGAAGTAACATCACAATTGCATCTTTCCATGTGTGCCCACCTCAGAGCAGGGTTGAAATTGTTCCTGTGCTTAGCCAAAGACACCCATAAGGCCCAAATCAGTCAGGGTAGATGGGAATTCATTGTGCTGACAAACTCTAAATGAGAGCTCATCATCACTACCATTTGGTGTTCATGAAACTCCTTCTCATGTCTCCATGGACAAGGTACAATGGTTTGGCCTTTTAGGCCCTTCCTTTTTATGGTTTCTGACATATCCTTCAATTTAGCCCCCAGTAGTCCCCATACCGCAGCACAGATAAACCCCTCCTGAGGTAAGAGCAATGGTATTCAATCCCCTCTGCTCTTCCTGCTCTCCTTCCCTGCCCTAAATAGACAGCGTTAATGAGCCAGAAATCATTTTTAACCAGGAAAAAGGGAATTCTGGCAACCAGAGTCCTATTTCTGTAAGGAATCAAAAATGAAATCAAGGGGAGAAAAAACATTACAAAGAAGCCATTTAAGCTGGAATCACAAGAGAGAGGGAAATTACCCATGCTGGGAGACAGGCAAAAGAAAGGCAAGTTGGGAGACAGATATGCTGGGCAGACTTCAAGGTCTACAAAAGATTGGTTGTCTCTTTTGGGGTTTGCACTCTCTTTGTCTAATTAGACTAATAGAGGTAAAATAGAACTGAGAGAGATTAAAATACGTGATAAACAAAGCATCTTTTATTTGATATTATTGGAACTGGTTTCACTTATCTTCAGAAATCTTTCTTTCTGTGCTCCTTAATTTGTCCTTGAAGTCCTGTATCTAATCATTAGTTGAGCAACCAATAATCCTTCTCCAGCCCCTCCACCCCTTTTTATGGCCAACTTTAATCTTTCAACTCAGTGAAAAACATGTTTCCCCTATCATAACTAGTTTAACAAAAATTCCCTTTCAAGTTTAGATTGTGCAGATACAATGGCTTTCCTGCAGCTTCATGCTGGAGAGAGGAATTTACATTAGAAAAAAAAAGAGATTTATGATAGCATTGTATTTCCATTTGAATATGGAGAGTTAATAACATGCATATGTTTTTTTATTATTATTATTTTAAGGTTTAAGCTATGCCATAAGCAAAAGGAAACCTGGAAACTGTGGGACTGGCAGGGCTCAATGAATAACCTAATCTGGATTTCATTCACAAACAGCAGCTCATACATAGGGAAAGAGCTGGTGTGTTTCGCCAAATCGGAACTGGAGTAAGTGCCAGGATTTCCTGATTTGTTTACATTTCTCAAAAAAACTTTTTTCCCCTGGATGAGGCTAGAATTAGACTTCCTTTTCCACTTTTGGCCCTTTCCAAACTATTCTTGCTTGACATATTCTCTCCCTTCCCCTGTATTCTCCTTTGTTCCAGTCTCAGCTGCCTCTTTTGCCTTGGAAAACAGAAAAGGCAATGAAAGATGTCAATCTATGATAATAATGATAATGTAGCCAGGTTTGCATGACAGCAAAACAATGCCGCAGGCTTTTCCAACACCCTTGGATCCACCACTCTGCTTACAGGGGTTCAGAGGGGAGTGAGTAGGGTCTCTCTGGGGCTGCAGGCTGGAGCAATAGTGTCACAAGGTAAAGGAGATAAACAGAACAAAATGAAACAGGTTAGCCCAAACTCTCTTGATGAGGCATGTCACTGAGTTAATCAGAAATCAGAGGGAGCTGGTTACACGTAAATGAATCACCTTTGCATTAGCTGACTGGCGTCTCCCAGCCTCTGAAAATGGCCGTGTTCCCTGCCAGTCTTTTCACTTTCACTGACTTTACTGTACTTTGCCCATTGTCTGCAACCTCAGTGCAATCACTGTAGAAACTTGTTTGGGAAACCTTCTCTGTGCCTTTGTTTAGAGCCCTTTGATCATCCCACAGAAAGAAAAACACTGTAGCTTGGACCTAAGCCATTGTTTTCTTAACATGACAAGACTGCCAGCCTGCAATCAGTGTTTGACGCGCACCCATAGAAAAGGGCTGCTAGGGACTTCAGAAATTACGGGAAGACTAGCACCAATACTGAGAACTTGGGCATCTTGCTGAGCAATGATTAAATTCCCTGATGTAGCCACTCTGCCACTGCAGAACAGCAGCCCGAGTCATCGTTATTCCTTAGTATCAGTGTTACAGCAACACGAAGTTATTCTGGTGGAGATGTCAGGTCCTTCTTGCCTGTCAGACATCGCCCTGTGAATGGTTCACGCTTTAACAGGATGAGGTGGCAGGGAGGGGCTGTGCCAGGCACAGGCGTTCAGCACAGAGCCAAAGCATTCACAGCAAGAGGCAGAGGCGCAAGACAACTTCTGCATTTCAAACAAGTATTGTCAGCCAAGTTTTAAGATGATGTCGCTCCCACTGACATCAATGCTGATTTACACCCGCTGATGAATATGCGTCTGGAAGAGTGGGATAGAGCAATAGTGCAGAAGAGTCAGATAGAAAAAGAAAGTGATTGGGAGAAAGATGGAGATAAAAGGGGAAGGGAAGAAGAAGTGATCGTGGGACTCAGGAAACATGAACTGCAATGTATGGCTGTGGGAAAATGATTAGAAGAGATTGCATCAGACTGGGCACAAATTTTGCAATTTCTGCAGCACCTTTTCAAGATTCCATACTAAGATACTGAGCAGAATGTGTGTGGCTGTATATCTGGAACAAGTCCAAGCAAAAGGCCAAATGCAATCAGTCATCTGTGTTTGCTGGAGCTATGTAAATGTTTCCTGTGCAGTCATTGCAATATATGTCTACTTTGTCTGTTTTGAATTCTGTTTTTCCCCTTTAAGTATTTGTATCATATTTAGTTGCTTACACTGTGCATAAGCACCTGTTTTTAGCACATTGCTTAGTTTGGGGTTCAGAAATAGCTGTTCCACTTCTACTTGCCAGACAGAGGGGTGAAAGAGAGTGAGATGGGGAACGCTACAAGAAAGGGAAGGAACAGACTTCTAAAAACAGAAGATGCTATAAGGGGTGGTGAAAGCACCTTTGCACACAAAATTATCTGCCAGATTCTTTACTTTAGAAGATCTCTGCAGAGAAGTAAGAGGTCCAAGAAGAAAGAGGTCTTTCGCTTACACAATTGATTTAACTGTTCTCATTAGTGCTTCTCATGTGAGTAAGGTGAGCAGGAAATGGATTGATGTCAGCAGGCAGCCTGTGCTAGAAACTCACACCCACCCTTTCTGCTTCATCAGTTGTCTGAGCCCGCAGTTTCACTATTAGGTTTTGGTGGTGCGTTTTTAGATTTCCAGTTACAGCTTGCATGACAAGCACTGACGGTCTGCACCTGACCAGTTACTGCCATTTAACTCATTAAGAACTATAAAGGAAGCATCCTTCCAGGAGAAAGAGTGGAGGAAGGGACAAGTACATTTCTAGTGCTTTCCAATAATTATGATTCATGACTTGTGTCAGGCAGAGTTCAGTTCTCACTGACAAGTGTCAGGTGTCAATAAGAAAGTCTTACTTTAAGAAAACACTTCTGCTTTTTTTTTTTTTTTGCTTTTTTTTTTGCATTACTGATAACTAATACAGATGAAACCACAAACCTGAAGAGTTCAGACTTCACCAAATGTCTGTCATGCATCATTTGGACTAACTGAATACTTGATAGTAATTAGCATTTAATTTGGATGTTCCTTTTTTCTTTTTCTCAAAAACCGAAATAAATTTCCATTTTCACTGGGTTTGTACTACTTCTTATGTGGTAAAGGTCACCTGATTGTTTGAGCATAAAGTTAAGGCCATATTTTCTAATGTGGTAATTCATAAGGGAGGTCATGCTAAGAAGCATGAATAGTTGACCTAACACATCCCTTTGGCCTGCACAGAATTTCTGGTGACACTTTATAAGGCAAGTTACATTTGAGCTATTCACTTTCATTAAAAAAGTTGTTTTCCATGTTTCCACATCATATCTGCAGGAAAAAAGAAGCTGAAAACTGTATATGCAGAGTGATGCCATTCCTTTTCCCTCTCTGACCAAGGATGTCAGCTGATGATCTCCATGCTATTCTGCTGTAGCTCTGTCACTCCTGACCTGACCTTCAGGATACACTGAGAGCATTCTGAGTCCTTCCAGCAGTGTCTCACACTAGCACTCCAGGGCTTTACCTGCCTCAGGTAAGGTTCATCCTCTGGCAATGGGATATCTCTGGGAGCTCATGAATTCCAGCTGGTGGAGAAATGACAGTAGCCAAATCCTGTAGTGATCCCTTTCCTCTGTGGGAGCTGTTGGCAAAGAGCTAGATTAAGCTTATAGTCAGCAGGATACGGCTGCTAAACTCAAAATGTCATTTGCTATTAGGTAACCACGGCTGCAGTGCAGCCTGCAGGTCCGTGGGATGGCAATACAGTAGGTGAGCAGAGATGGACGTTCCAGGGCAGGATGGAAGGGAAGGTGATACTGAGGATTGGCTTGAAATTTCTGGTAGAGATCAACAAAGAACTCAGACTCAGAATCCAGAAAACTGCCTTCAAACTGGAACTAAAACCATACTTGAAAGCCAAGTTAAATTTTATTGTCCTCAGACTGTGGTATAAGAAACATACTTGACTTAGAAGAAATCTATGTGTTCCTCACAGACAGGGAATTCCCTTTCTGATACAGCTGCAAGAAGCAGTATTTATTTTTTCAGTAACATTTAACAATTTTTTTATTTTATTTTATTTTTAAAGAATAATGTAACATTATCAAAGAACATTTGTGATAGTTCCTGATCATGGCATAGTTCTTCTAATTCTACTGATGGAACTCAAGGTTTTTTGTTGTGAATATGCAGACTCTGTGTAAAATGACAGCATGACAATCTTTTTCCTAGAAAGATTTCCCTTCCCATTCCAGACCCTTAAGTTTTAATTTGTTCATTTGTGATTAGAGTAGGACACAATGGACAGAGGTGAAATATATGGAAATATATGCAAAACTCTGCTTTTTTATTATCTCCTTTTCAAAATGGAAAGACAGTGATGGGACCAACTAAATCCATCCAGCTCAGTAGCCTTTCTTTTACACTAGCCAGCTGAGGTTGGCTGAGCAAAGAACAGAGAATGATTTTTCCTTGGGTAAGGCCAGATAACTGCCAACAATCAAGAGGTCAGAGAATTTTTGAGCCAGAGATTGCATCTGGGCCATTGTTTTTGATGTTCATCAATAGACCTATTCTTTGCAAAATTCTTTATTGCCATTTTGAATCCATTTATATCTCTTGGCTTCCACGACATCCTGTGATAGTGAGTTAACTAGGCTTTGAGTAAAAAAAAAAATACTTGTTTCCTTTTATTTTAAATACCATGCCTCAAAATTTCAAATAGTGTACCCTCTTGCATGTTAAGAAATAGTGAATAAATGGTGCCTATCACCTATATTGGGCCCATTCACCTTCCTTTTATCAGTCAATATAAGAGATTTGCTGTATTAATCATCTCTTTTACCAGCTGAAGAGTTACAATTTTTTTACTGATTCCATACCTCTCATCATCTTTGTCAACATATTGTCTACATATTTTTCAGTCTACTGCATCTTCTAGAGATGGAGTGAGCAGAACTGCAGGGGACTGCAACAGCTATGGAAACAGTCTTGGAACATGTAATGTTAAATCACATACTTGCAGTGTAAGTTTCCCAAATGCCAGGCTAAGCTCCATTTGTTGGAATGGACTAGAGAAAATTTTAAAATCTCAAGTTTCTCTTTATCTGTTTCTACCACTTTCAGGACCATCTCTGAGTTTTGCTTTTGTTTAGTTGCTTTTATTAGGGAGATTGACTCATGATTTTGAGGTTAACAATGCTTGATGTATGTGCTTCCCAGCACTGTCTTTGGTTTCTGGCTCCTCTCTCTTTCTCACACTTAGAGCAACATGATATCCAAGTGAAATCAATCATAAACATAACATATCCCAATTTTGGGTGTTATACTGCATTAGTCTCTAAGGAAAGCTCTCTGTATTTACAATTTTATAGCATGCTTAGGTTTTTGATGTGAGCAGACATAATCCATTCAAAGACAAAAACATCAATTAATTAAGCAGTTGTTGAGATCAGAAATCTGACACCCATATGGTGTCAAATTAGTGCCTGAAAACAGTTAACTGCCAAAAGAAGCACATGCATCTGTTGCAAGAGATTAAAATGAACTATCTATTAATTACTGAGAGTTTCTTGATTGACTTCAAAATTATATTGCTGAACTGATTCTCTTTCTGTTATTCATTTTTAATGTCATCACTTGTAAATAAAGACTTGCTTCAAAACTATCAAGTTCCAAGCAAATGCTAAGTACCCTCTAAAAAGCAAGCAAAGGAAACTCCACTCTGAAGAGATGCCACAAAGCATGTGCTGTGTTTTTGTTCCTTTGCTAGGATCTACATAAAACCAGATGTATGCATGAGAGAAATGCTGCCTGATATAACAATGAGTAATAAAGAGTATCTCACAATCATAGGATGCATGACACAATAATGAATTGTATATTACATGCTTAAAAAACACAATTAAAACTGTCAGTTTCTTTCCACTGTCAGTGGAAGTTCATTGGCAGAATTGTGATACAACAAAAATTCCATTTCAGGTCTTTCATACTATTTTCCTGTTTTCATGTGCTCACAAATAAGAAAAAGTGCAGATGTTAGAAGAACACACACTGTGTGTCTCTGTATCCAAGGAAATAATTGTTTCAAAATACACAGTTATCCGGTTATCACCAGCTTATTTTTAACATCTTAAAGTCAAAACTACATCTGCTTGGATAAGTCAGACGTGTCTGTCTCAGTCAGGCCTCTTGATGGAGAAGGAAATATTTCATGCTAACGCAAGTGGTGACATTCTTTCTTCTGAAGCAATGACTTGATATTATTTTTATGAGGATATACATTCTCTTTCTTTAAACACGTAGCAGGAAACCAGGCAGGATGGGGATGGGAAAAGAGTCTACAGCAGCAAACCTACAGTGAGGAGGGAGAGAAAGACTGGATTTTGTGACTTCAACACAAGTGGGACAGACACTTGTGAACATAAAAGTCTTCTCTCACTTACCTAAGACTCAGTCTAAATAGCTGTCACCCAAGCTGCCTGCTTTTTACCTGCTGCCTCACCAGACAAATTATGTAGAAAAATTATTTGAATGTTATCAAAATGGCAACTTTAGAAAATGTATCTTTCCTCACTTGTTCTAATGGAAATTGCACATGATGTGTAAGAAAGCTAAAAAACAGATGCCTGAAGTACCCTGCCTCAGGGATGAAACTATGAGTTTTCTGGTCATTTCCTTGGAGAAAATGGGAACTAAGCTATTTAACACCAGTGAAATTCTCCCCTTCTGGAGCAGGCAAATTAGTATATCTTCAAAAACTCATATCAAAAACTAGAACAAATCTAAACAGCTTTGCAGACATTGTAGTCTCCTGCAGGCAGATGATAAGTGATGACACTTTTGTTTAATAGTCAGGCTCATAAGCTAAATCAACAATATTAAGGAAATCAATATTTCAGGGGGATAATTATCCTGCCACAAGCTTCCCACTGGCTTTGCTCCAAAAAAGGAAACTGAAACAGACAGCAAGATTAACAGACACATCATTTTAAAAGTCTCTTTTTGGGACAAAATATTTTAAAGTTTTCTTTTTCTTTTTTTTTACTGCAGAATAAATCTCTCTCATACAACCACTTATCTGTAGTTTTTCTTATTTAAATCATTGATGAAAGCCATCCTCTTCTCACGTAGAGGAGCACCCATGGAGTCACCAAATAAGACAGATATTCTAGGTGTAACATGGAATGGTACCCACCTGTTTTGTCTTTATTATATATTTCTGGAGACATGTCATTTGGGCTTAAAAATGAAAGAAAATGCACAAAATAATGCCTTGATTAAGATATGTACCAACATCAGGCTGCGGTAACAAATAAAATAAAAGTCTTGCAAAAAAGTATTTTATCATTTTTATTAATCAGCGCTTTTCTATCAACACAGGAAATTTACTGTTTCTCAGTTTAAAAATAAACCAGATTACTCTGATTGTAGCATTTCTTTTTATATGATGCCAATAATAATTATTTTTATGTTAGTCTTTAAGGTGAGTTTGATCTCTGTTCCTGCCTTGTGAAGTCTCATAGCTTATCCATGATCAGTTAGAAGCTGGAGGAGGAAGGCAAGGACCCCTTAGTAAAATTGTGTCATTGACATGGAGAAAAACTGGGGATGAGCTTTTTGCATCTGATGGTTCCCAAACGCAGCTATGTCCTTGAAATGCTCCTTGGAAATTCTTCTCCTTGTGACGGATCCTCTGAATACACCATAGAACAGATAAACTCAGTACAAAACTGCAAATAACAGGTAAAATAAACTCAGTATGAAAGTATAAATCCAGTACCTGAATGCTAAAGCCCAAGACTGAATTCTCTCCCCACCTCAGTCCTGTATACATCTTGTAAGCCCCCCACACCAGGTAGAGTCATGCTGGAGAGCTGCAATGCCAAAAATGATTCTTTTGTGTGGGCTTTGAAAGACAGCCGTGAAGCTACCACCTCTTGCTCTGTCATGTCTGGTGGGTCAGACTCAGGCTCTCCATAGAGATGGGCTTTTTGGGGCCACAGAGCATTCCAGCGGCACCCCAGGGAGCACTGGAAGTGTCAAAAGGCTGGAGAAGGATCTCACAGTTTTGGCTGCTCACAGGTCTCTCTCTCAATTATCTGACAGGATGTTTCTGTGCCAGGAGAACCTGCAACAGCTCGTGGCTGGAAAGCTACCAAGGTGCTTCAAATGACAGGAACGTTATCTGCTCCTTAGCATTCAAGTTCTCATCTGCATTTCTCAAAAGGTGCTGTGTGGTATTTCTCCCTAACTCTGCTTCACTTTGAAGACTCATGTAAACTGTTGTTTAATTGAGATCTGGTTTACTGTGTTCAGACTGGGAAAGAAAGCAAAATGTTCGCAAGACAATGAGAAAACTTTGGGAAGGGCTGCATGCTTTGGTGTATAAATTCACTTTATGTAGGTGGTATGACAGAACAATTCACATTATGGGGTCATTTTGCTCATAAATACCTGTTTTATCCAGATGTCTCTAAATATATGGTACACTATGCAACTACTTATCCTAATCAGCATCTAGTAGCATCAAATGCTCCTGAAAGCTGCATCCATCTGATTTTATGAACAGGCAAATAGCCATTTTATACAGTCTTCTAACATCTTTAACTACCTGTGAAAAACACAGTGGGTCATCTTCATGCACTTCTAAAGTGTCCCACTTATTCCCTTATGCCTGGTTTTAATATAACTGTTCTTTACAAGGGTCAGCGTCTGTACTATGGCAGAAATAAATCTTGAACAGTGTTTTCCTGCAGATTTAAGGGGATAGTACATGTGTCTTGCTTTATTAGTGTGAATACGGTCTGAATGGCACATATTTTTTCTTGACAATGTTAGAAATGCTGCTCAAGAAGTCTAGATCAGATTGACCATGTTTATGGTTTAAGATCCATATTTGTACATATATAGGCATCCTGCAAATGTGTTGATAGCCTGCAGAAAAAAGAGGCAAGCTGTTTTTAATGGTTGGAGAATTATTTACAAACACATGCATTAACTGCATAAAAATCACCAACATAAAGCATCAGAAATTCCCAGAATCAGAGATTATTTTTGCTGGACTCATAATCATCTACTCCATTCACAGAAGAGGAAGGTATTCATTGAGACCTAGTCTGAAATCATCCTCTATTGCAGTTCACTGAGATTTGGATTAGATCATAACAGAAAACACTAATTTTAACCTTTTCATTATCACTTTGAGTATAGCTATAAATCCCTGTTCTGTGCTGAAGCTGGGACGGGTGTCAGATCCCCAGGGTTATGCAGAGCTTCTAGCAACCTCAGTGGGGCTCTTGTGCACAGCTTGTTGCCAGCCTGCAGTGAAGGGATTTTGATATAAAAAATATTGCCAGCTGTAGGAGGAAATGTGTGACAACTGGAATTTCCTTCTGCATCTATGCAATGAACCAAGGCCATGAGTTACTTGCATTCTCTTGGAAACTTGGAAGTTTTGTCAGCTCTATGTGAATCCAGCTACAACTCAGTTTAAATTTCTGTGAAGACATAATGATGTATTTAATCATGTCCTAAAAGAGTAGGTTGTTCTGAATATGCATGAGATCTTACATTTACACACAAAGAGGTTTAGTTATATTTCCCATTTATATAAGACCACAAAGACTAATGAAAGGTACAGGAAAAGCCTCCAGTTTTTTGTCTCCACCCTTGGTTGTCCTAACACAACCCAAAAGTCATCCATTTACTTCTCTGAAGAGAGGATACTGAACATCAGAGCGTATTTCAGTATCATCTAGCTTGTTTTTACACTCAGAAATCTTAATGGAGACCAAAGGCTTTTTGAATTTGTGGATTCAGGCATTCAAATTCATTTATCCATTTATAAAATTATTTGGCTTAAACATTGCCCTTATGAGTTTCCAACAAAAAGCAGGATCTATAGAGCTGAACCATGCACAAAGAACAGGAAAGTCACCAACAGAAAAAGTTAAACATTTAAATGGAATTAATGAAGGAATGATAATTCGCATTTTATAATATTACCATGTGCCTCCTGATACTGGATGGGCTTAATATGCATGTCATGTTTCTATTCACTGATTTCAGAAGAAAGACAGTGTCTGACAACCTTTGGACTGCTGGCAAATGAATTTCTCATCCACCTCTTTATCCAGTTTGCAAAAGCAACAACAGCAGCTTCAGCACCCGCAGCCAGGATTCCCAGCAAAGCAGGAGCCAGTCCAATTTTGACTTAGAAAGCATAACAAAAGTAGGAGCACTTTTGAGACCCGGGACTGATTTTGTCCAAACTCCATTCTTTTGTGGGTTCAGACATTTCTCCTTTGTTTGTATTCCAATTTCTTGTACTCAGATAATTTGAAAAATTGTGTGTCAATATCTTCTGTATTAGGATAAGGTGAGGATGTTTAAACTGGGATTTTTTTAATCATTTTCCATGTGTTCCTTAATTGGCTTGGTTTCTTTTTTTTTTTTTTTTTTTCTGGCTTTGTTCTCAAACACTGGTTCATTCATTTCCTGAAGTTTCACTTCACCTTGTCTGGTTTTTCCGTCTGCAGCATGTTGTTATGTGCATTTGGTGATGAGAATTAGCTTAAAATAATCTGTACCATAATTACTGACTTCAGACTTGTTTGTGTCTATAGGGAGATATCCACGACAAAACAAAATAACAACAAAGAGGGAAAGCTACCACGTTCTTCCATATTTGGACAGCCCAGATGTTATTTACAGCATTGTTTATGAAGCTTTTTCTTTGCCTTGCTGGCTTTGATCCACACACGTTGTCAGTTTTGAGCACACACGTCCTGTCACATGGTGACTGTGTGCCTCTGACGAGTAAACATGCGGGAATGCAATTTATAAAGACAGGCTAGAGCAGCAATTAAGGAGAAAAAGAACTACAAACAAGACAAAGGAAATTAGGCAGGAAGATGAGCTAAATCTGGTCAGAATACAGGATATCAAGGCAACTGCACTGCATGTAATTTATTCTTTAGTCACTAGCAAGTGTCAACATCAGTATGTGATGTTTGTGCTTGTGAAACTTTTATCATTAGTCTGCAAGAGGAGCTCTCAGAGGGACTTGTTGCTACAGAATCCCCCACGTGTGTGATCTTTGAAGGGCGAAAAAGTTCATTATCAGGTTTGGCACTTAGTCAAAGTGATGGAGTTCTTCCAGCACATTTGGACAATGAACAAACAGAAGACTGTAAAATCTCCTTTTTCTCCATTGAAGAGGGAACAGTTGCCAGTAAGGGTCCACAGAATATGGCGGAAGAGGAAAATATCTGACATGCATTACATTTTCATGCTAAAGCGCAGTAATGCTACAAATGTTTCAGGCAATAAAATTTAGTCACACAAATATTTGGATGACAGCAGTGAAAGGTTATGTACCAGAACTCATGGGGCCTGGGAAGGGAGTATGAAGTATTGCTTATTTCCTTGTTTACAAACAAATCAACCCTAGGCCAATGCTGTGATTTGTGAAGTTCATCTAAGAGACTGTGGGCTGAGCAGCTGAATCTTGGGGCTGTTTTAGGAATAGATCTCTGCTGTGTAAGACCATTATAAAGGCCATCATATCTGCTAGGGGATCTGGTAGTTCGTTATTCCTGTGTCTGATAGGACAGTATTCTGGTAAGAATCTTTCTTTTAGCTTTACCTATCCAAGTCTATGGGAGAGGACACCAGAGGCAACTCCTTAATTAATTTAACTCTGTAACTGCTCTTTTCATTTCAGTTATCTGCCATCTTACCTTCTTGATCATTGTCCTAACAGTTATTGTCCTCATAGAGCAGACCCTGGTTTTTCCAGTCCTTTTTTTTGACAAACCTCATAGTATATAGAAAATAACTTTTCTACTAATCTCATTTAGGAAGAGACTGAAGTTGAACAGACTTGCATGGGAATGTGGTGTGCAGCTTTAAATTTTCAGTTATCTGTCATTGGGGTCTGGGAACAAACACTACATTGTGGTCTTTGATGTAAAAGCACTTATATTTTCTGTAATGGCATCATGGCTTCTATACATGCATAATCAAGACAATAAACCAACATGTGATTTATATGATCATTTTGAAATACCTGTCCAAAGGGTTTCTTGTTTTATGTTTAGCTCATCAACTGGCAATGCTTCTGCTAGTGAATCTTTGCTAATATTTAAGAATACATGTCCCGTAATTATATTTGTCTATGGAAAGGTACCCAACTGTTCAAATAAAGTGTTAAAGTAATTTGAAATTAAGGATACATCTGAAGTGCTAGATCCAATCCTAGTTTCTCTATCACAAGAAAGAATTGAAGCAAGTGCAGTGTTGGGCAACAAGGATGAATAAGGGACTGCCCTGTGAGAAGAGGCTGAGAGAGCTTGAGACTGTTTAGCCTGAAGATGAGAAGGTTCAGGGGAATTTGATCAATATGTATAAACACCTGATTGGCAGAAGCAAAGAAGAGGAAACCAGGCTCTGCTCTGTCACATCCAGTGACAGGACAAGAGACAAGCACAAATGAAAATGTAGGACATTCAATTTAAATATAAGGAAAAACTTGTTTTTACTGCTGCTGTGGTCAAACACTGGAGCAAGCTATCTAGAGATGTTTTAGAGCTTTCAGTCTTGGAGATACTTAAATATTGAGAGACATGGCCCAGAGCAACCTCCTTTAGTTGATGCTCCTCTGAGCAGGAAGGTTAGACCAGACCATCTCTAGAGGTTCCTTCCAACCTCAGCTGTCCTGTGATTCTGTAAAGGATACTATAAAATGGATGCATGTCCAAAGCATGTGTCCAGATATATGTCCAAAGAAAAATTATGCTTTCCAAAGCTCAGCAGCTCAACCAAAATGTCATTTGCAGGACAAGATAGAAACCAAAGAGAAGAAAGAAATGAGACAGATAGAAGAACCGCATACACCTGGAGCCAGTGAGACATGAAAAGAAGAGCTTTGATTTATTCTTTCTAGCAAACACTGAAGGGAACTTGTGGTAGGGTAAAAAGAGTTCTTATCTGCATGCTAATATTCCTATCCACATACAGGGCAAAAGAGGAGAGCTAAGCCAGTAATGCAAAATACAGATCAGTCAAAATGCAGGAGTAGCTAAAGTTACATCTAGCACAAAAATGGCTAAACCAAGTCTGATGTAAAATAGGGGGGGGGAAATGCCTGTGTTTTCTTTCCTAAGATTTCAAGATCTTAAGATGCTTGAGGATGCCACAGAAGCAACTCTTAGCACAGCTAAGAAGAACAGCTGAAATCAGCTGCCTTAAAACAAAGAAACAAATTGCCAATCCTCAAGCAAAGTGAGGACACAGGGCTGTCAAGGAATGTGTGAGCAGGCATGTTCAGATGCACCAGGGAGAGCTAGTGGTGACAAAAGCACCGTGACCTTACTCAGCCCATCCGTCTTCTCACTGTTAAAGGGTTTCACTCTCTTCACAGATTTTTTTCATGAAACATTTTTGCTGGAATAAACCAGGAATTTGAGGAAATAATTTGAAAATGAGGGTATAACCAGCTTACAGCTGTTTTCAGCCGATTTTTAATTGACAGCAGAGTGACCCAAGGGTGAGGTGGGCTTCAACTTCCTGCTAGTAGTAAGTGTCTTTGGATCAGGTACCTCCCAAAAGTGACAGAAGCACTTGCCATTACAGATCTGGAGGGCTATGGCGAAGGCAAATTAAAACCTCAAGCGATGGCAGTTTTACTGCCTCAGGTGAGTCCAGAACCACATCTGGGCTCTCACAGCTGAAAATAGGATTAAGAGTTTTAATGTCAGGATACTCCAAAGAAGATCATGGTATACAGATTTCATATTACTAGAGAGCTATATATTAAGGCAGACTTGAAATATATATAATCAATTTCTTTAGACTGTTCACCTTCCCACCACTTTTTTTTTGTTGTCGTTGTCTTTTCCACTTAAAACAGAAAAAAAACCCCAAACATATGATTACATGATCAGCAGAGGTTTTTTCTACCACTCTTCAGAGAACTGATTTATTTGTATGTTAATATTCTTATCCGTATACAAAAATGTGCACCATAAATAGTTTTATAAGGGAAAACCAGCCAACTGGAAATCCTTCCTTTATTCCAAAGATAATAGCTCCATTTGTTTATTGCTTCTGCTGTTGATTTTTTCCAAGGTGAAAGCAAATCTGCTCTCAGTTAGGGGAGCACAACCCTTCTGTGGTCCAGAGTTCAGTACATATCCCAGGGTACCTTTCTATTGTGAAACACCCTGCCTACTTCCATGAAGCTGCTCACAATTAACTCTCATGGATGTGGAGATCCAAGTAGCATAGCCTTTTATTTATTGCCCTGGAGCTACATTCATATGGCCTGAATTCCACCAAACTCCTCCAGTGCTTTCTCCACAGAGAGAGTTGCTGTATTTGGAGGGTAGGTCGGGGGAGGCAGCCTGTGAGAAATGCTGTCCATGAGGGCTCTGTGGAACATGTGAACCTCCCCTGGACAAAAACAGAGGCCAGCTACTGCTGTGTGACTGAGCCTGGGTTTGGTTCAGCTGGACAAGCAAGAGTGATTTTTTTTTTTTTCCCCAGCAAGTGATATTTATAAAATTTAATACTTTCTTTTTTTTTTTTTTTTTTAGAAATATCTTACTTTTTCCATATGTTTGTGAATCAGGGTGGAGCAGAAGTCCAGAGAGATCATCATCAGTTCTTTTCCTTTAATAATTATGTTTGACAACTATTAAAACATGGTGTGTGGTGAAATCATCGCTATCCCTTTATTATGGTAAACTACTCAATTTTTTTCAGTGGTTTGGTGAAAACACTCCAAACATCCATAACAATTGGTTGGAATGGGACACACTAAAATCAGTATAACAAGCACCCTTGAGGCAGTATGCTGGTGCAGGGGAAACTAATGCCAAAGAGCCATGGCACTAATGATTTAATTATTGCTTTGGTCGTTGTCAGGATGACAACAAAGCATGAGACAAACTGAGTCTCTCTCTCCAGATGGGCTGAGGTCTCTTTCAGTTTCCTGGTCAGGTCATCATTTCTCTCACAGTTTTATATCTATGTTTTTATGAATTTACACCAGACAACTGCCTCATGGCCTGAAATGTTTTTCCCAAGGTGTTCTGTATTGGACTGTAGCATCCTGAATCCTTCTTCCAAATGTGTTTTTGTTTTGAGTAGTACAGTCAGAGCAACTCATCTTCCATATCTCAGCAAGGAAACTCCGGGATGTATTCAGGGTCATGGGCTGGGAAAAAAGAAGGATACTAGAGAGGTCTTATCCCTCAGCTACCACCAAGGAAGGGATCTGCTAAAATAGAGTGTTTCATTGAAAACACTACATTTAGTGATTTAGTCAGCAAAACCAGCGTTTTAGTAAAACAGGCCTTAACATAGGTCTAGTTCTTGCCACTCTTCCTTCTGAGCCCTGTCTGAGCACTGTCATGCCTTTCCTCCACAGCCATGTGCTATAGGCATCACTAGGACCTAAGTCTTAAGTATTAAAGGCTCAGACTTTTTCAGAAAAGTATTGGTTAGCTGGAGCCAGTCATTACAGCTTCCTCCTCATTATAGAGCTTACAGGACAGAGATCAAGCAAACACAGTCAAAACCATGACTCCCCAAATAAATGATACAGGAGCATATTCAACTAATGTGTAGCCAGAAAGCAATTGTCAAGAGTTTAATATGATTCAGAACATTCTTGGGTTTCCTTGTAAAACAGCCTTCTTGAACAATGGAGTGGTTTTAACAGGATTTTTCTTCTTCAGCATGTGGACACAAGGAGAGAGTGCCAGGTGATTATAGCAAATTATTCATTCAGTTGACTTGGGGAAGGACAGTCATTCTTTTTTTCATAGCTAATTTGATGTAATCTTATCAAATATTTTAAAGTTTGATCTCCTGAAATACCAAAGCAAGTTGCTTCATGTGCCTTCCAAATTGTTTTCTTCTGAGAAGGTGTTGATCAGAGATATATGAATATCAAAAAGTAGAATGGGTCAGTCAGGATAAGGCCCATTCTCCAAAGATCAGAGGCTTATCCAGACCTGAGCCACATAAGCCAGACTGCTTAGGCCTAGGAGCATTATAGCCCTAGGGTCAGAAAACAAACGAAAGTTAGCAAATAACTGGCCAAAAGGGGACAGTAAATCAATTATTAATACATCCCTAATACAAAGGTTCAGGCTTTCCTGAAGTCTGGGTTTTCCCTCATTTCCTCTGGGGATTTTTTTAACAGCTGGGTGAGTGGGATAACTTGGCTTAAAGATGCTTTTCCTGTACTGGCTCCTATGTTTGCAATCAAAAAGGACTCAAGATCACAAAGAGCGTTCCGGTCTGCAAAACAATGATCTCCCCCAGGTATCAAGAAATACGATGTAGTCAACAGGCCACATTCACCGGTATGCTTGGGATGCTTTGCATTGTCTTGGTGATACAAAACACTCATAAACCTGGACTGTCTGTGGAGCCATATAAAGCAGCCAAGAAGAGGTCTGATCCACATCAGTCATCAGCACCATACATCGCATGCACTAGAAGTCCCCAAAGAATTGTTTTTTCATATAGGTCTGCTGACCTTAGTGAAACAGTGCCTGATACTACAGCTTTTGTCATCACAGAAATCAGTACAAAATGGAGCATCTTCGAGCCAAGTTATTCAGCTGATCCAGCAGTTGTGAAATTCTCCAGAGGAAATGGGCAAGACTCAGAACATAACAACAACAACAACGAAAAGAAAAAATTATAAACCTTCATGCATTACAAGTAAGGCTGCAACAGTGTCAGTGACACTGCACTGCCAGGACGGGATGAGGCTGCAGAAGCTGGCGCAGAATCAAAGTCAGAGAATGCTGCTTCCTGATGGCTGGTTCAGGCAGAAGTCATCAACGGGGTGAGCAGAGCAGGGTGAGCAGACCAGCCAGTGACAGCACCATGGCCCTTCTATCAGCTTTTGAGATCTTTGCCACTAGCTGGGCTAGGTCAGAAGAGAGCCTTGCAAATGTGCTACCTATTCCCTGGAGAAACTTGTGGTTCAGGCTCTAATCCACTGTACTACCGTCTGCCAAAGAAACTTCCCTATATTATGTTAGGTATTGGAAAAGATTACATGCACACAGATCCCGGGTTTTAGACCCCCAAACCACATCATGCAGCTCAGTGCACGAGCATTTCAGTTCTATATATGCAAGCAAATAAGATGGGAAATGTTTCTAAGCACTGAAAATTGAACTCCTCTTAAATTCTTTGAAGGGCCTGTGATATATGGCTTTGCCTCATGCCAAACCATTCCCAAGCACAACCTGAAAGTTAGCCCAGCCAGGGAACACAGTTGATGGGCAGTTTTTGTGTAGCTGTCGCGCTTTGGAGACAAACAAGTTCTCGCTGTGCTGGTGGCCTTTCTGGCAGAGAACAGAGCAGGTCATGCTTAATTTGCTGGTAAAAACTTACCTGATTGGATTACTTCAGCTGTACTGGGCACACAGAGTCTGCCAGTAGTTGTGGTTTTAAAGATTGCTTGGTCTGTAGGAAGGAAATGTCTTGCTTGTTAACTTATTCAGAGTCATCTTTAGCAGAAGATTTAGGTATGGAAGAATGGGTTTATTTGAAGCATGTATTTTCATAATAATGAAATAAAGTCTCAAAAACCAAACCAAAATCACATTATTAAGACTAAACCGCAAAAAGTCTCCACATCTTTTCCAGTCCCCTAAGTAGCTTGCTGGGAATGCCAGTCAGGTGTTATTACTGACCCCAGGTAGGCTGCAAGCATCCTTTCTTGCTTTAACCACTCTGGACATCTCCTGAAGCCACTCTGAGCAGTTGCTTATGGTGCTCCTTTCCACTGCCCTGGGGAATGACCTACTTCTTCTTCTCCTTTCCTGTTTATCTGCCTCTTTCCCTGTGATTGGATGCTGGGACATTGCACGACAACGTGGGGAATGAAGTAATTTCCTCTTTTCATCCCTTCAGTCTCTGAAGTCATTTCCTTCCCCCACCCACCCACTCAGCATTTCTCAATATTTCTGTAGTGTACGCTATTTACCACTTTCTTGGCTTTATTCTGCTTTCTTCTCTTACAGCCAAAGACAGACATATTAGTAAAATATTGCACATCAGATCATGAGAAATATGACTCTAGAAAAGCATGCTGTATATGTCAAAATTACTCTTTCTCTGAGACTAACATATAAAGAGAAAACATAACAAAACCATGGGTACCTGTGTTACTAATGTATCCCCCCATCTATACTGCTGTCTTGAAAGGGGACAAGGATGGGTGGAGGAGGATAGTAAAGTAGCCTTAAAAGGTTTACAGCTGTAATGGAAAGATAGACACCTAGAGTTTTAAAAGCCAAATCTTGTATAAAATCACTCATAGAGCATATCACCATACTCATCACCATACTCCTTTCTTCCATGGCAGGAGTCAATCTATCAACAGCAAAGTTCAGCTGAAAAACTAAATCAAATAAAAACACCCTAACTACTGACAGGAATCCTATCCTCCAGAAGTCAGATTTCCAGTAGGAGCAAATTTCAGAGCTAGGGAACCCTGGGTAGTGCAGTTGTAGCACCAGCATATATCCCTAAGGGCACAAAGGGAGGGATTTCTACTTGGTCCATGTATCACAAGAGCCTACAAGTAAGATGTGGTGATCTGTCCTGTTGTGAGACTCCACAGCACTGAAGCACCCTACAACTATGACTGTTTGCAACCAGAGACAATTTAAAGCGAAGCTCATGCGTTTGGATCACAACATGCTGTTCTGTGTACTATGTTTCCTCACAGCCAGGGCAGCCATTTCCGTTTCAATTTTGGGGCATACTGGTAAAATTATAAACAAGACCAAGAACTCATACAGTGTCTGTGCCCAGGACAAGCAGTGCAAGATATGCCTGAGAGTACATCTTGATGCCTGATTGACTTCACTTGGGAATTTAAGAATTCCATTTCAATCAAAAAAACATAGCCGGAACTAATTCAAACCACAAGGAAGTAAAGCAAAGAAATCAAATCAAACTAATAAATCAAGATTACAGTTCTCTCAAAGAAGATATGTTCTAATTCAGCCAGAGGTTATGAGAGTTGATGCAGGAATTACTGGAGGTAACTCTATAGCCTGTGATTGCTGTTGGTCATATGAAATCATCCTGTTAGTTTCTTTTGTCTTTTTGCACTGTAAGCAGTGCAAATATAGTTGTGTGAATGATGACAAGATTTCTTTTTGCCCACGGAAGCTGCCAGCTACCAATTACACTTGGTGTGTTGGTAGTGAATGGACCTGAGGAGTCTCTACAGGTAAAGTGAGAAGCATCTCACTTGACAAAAGCACCTTCTTGAGCCACAGCTGAAGTCCATAGCTCAGGAATCACACTCCACAAGTGTATTTGCATTTCCAGTTACAAATTGCTACTTAGCAAGAAAGAATTTAATGAAAAGTGAGTGCTGAAGAATACACTTTTCAAATTGCCAGACAAAAAAATTTCTTGTCAACATTCAGGTTTTAATGTTAAGAAAGGATATTGGTGGGGAGGGCTGGTAGGTGGTTTCCTTAGTTCCCTTTGAAATCTCTAGCTTGGTGTTATTGTATTTATCCCTAGCACATAATTGCTGTATTTTCCAGGGAAAGGGTTTGAAAATTTCAATAAAACATTGCATGTGGTACTCTGTCATTGGTGCATTTTAAAAACAGCGAAAGACCTCAGAAGATTTATGCCCTTTTTTAGTCAATGACAAACAAATATGTAGTCCAGCAAAGGAATCATTCTCTTTCTTTTTTGCAGTCACTGTGTCCTTTCATGGGAACATGTATTTTGAGTATGTTCACAGCTTTGCTACCACCAAAGATAAAAGAAGTTTTAATTGTTCCAACCAAAGCAGTGTGGAAAAAACATTACATGATTTTTGAACTTTCACAGCACCATTCGACAGAAGTTGAAAACATAATATATTTTTTGTTCATATATGAATACTTTGCCGAGAAAACAAGTCATACCCATGTCTCAGCCCACAGTAACTGCCTGCAATTCAAAACAATGATTCAGCACAGAGTATGTGAAGTTGTGAACATTTTAACGATTTTTTTTTCCACAAAACTTTTGGCACTTCAGCCTCAGACACTTTTTGTACAGAGCAAAAGTTCAGACAAGTCTTTCAAACTAAAAAAACCCCAAGGGTTTTTGATTCATGCTTAAATGCTTGAAGAGCTGTTTAAAAGCTATCAATTAAAAGGCTTTACATTTCAAGGATATTTGGATTTCTCTGAGAACGTTTTCCAGAACATCTGTGAGTTCAAATGCAATGTGAGAAGGAAGCTCCAAAGGCTGCTTTCTGTTCCTTTCTGAGACGAGTGGTCATTGCTTCTACACCTACCCTCTCACTCTCTTGCCCAGGCTCACATCTCTGCACAGTCCTTTATTGCAAAGGATTTTCCCATCCGTATTCCCCAGGGTGACAGAATGGTTGCAGCAGACTGGCTTATACAATCTGGGTTACAGTATGCTTGTAGACAGACAGACAGATGGTCTGTAAGGCTCTGACCCCAGCTGTAGGATGCCATGACTCATACCTGCCCTTGGGAAGGCTGCAAGGAGTTTCCTCTCATCACCTTCCTGGAAAACCAGCAGGAGCGAGTGTGGTGCCAGACACTTATGAGCTTCCAGGTAAGAATTACCTGGCATCTATACAAGTGGTGAGATGGTCTCAGCTGCTGGAAGGTGATTTCCAGATGGGCAGCTGCCCATCAACCTCCATCCTAGGCTATTATCAGCAGTTTTCAAACTTCAGCAGTGTGGTCACCACCAAATCTCCCCATGGAGGCACAGACTCTTGGGTGGCCAAATTAAACTGACTGGTATTTCGGTTGTCCAAGGATCTGCAAAAGAGAACCATGGATCAAAGATTTAAAAACCTGAGAGATGGAGGGCACCCAAATAAAAACCCTGTGAGGTATTAAAGCCACATTTTCAAATAAAAACATTTTTCCTTTCAGAGTAATAACTCAAATCCAAATGTTCTCTGAGGAGTGCACCAGGGGAAAAAAAAAAGTCTATTTCTTGTGCATTTGTTATAGTTTTAATTTGTGTTGTTCTTTTCCAAGAGAAAACATCCATTTGCAGCCAGAGCAGCAGATCATCACAGAAGTGAAAGCCAAAAGGTTTTTCACCAGCTTTCGGATTAACACAAAATAGGAATTTTTTTTCAGCAAGAATTTTAACTGTCAGGATACCTGGTAGCATCTAAATATGTGCAAGATGTAAGATGAAGAAGGAAAGTCCAAAGTTGTTAAGTGGGTGGTGGTGATACTAAAAGAATAAACACTAAATACAAAAGAAGGTAATTCTTAACTAATAAACAAAGATAAACTGAGGCATAGTAACTGCTGATATCCTTGTTTCTCATTATTAAGGGGTCGAGCAGGCTTATGAAGTAGAGAGCTTGCAAGACAAAAGGAGATACTTTTAAACAAACTTAGAAAATCCAGGAAAGAATGTTAAATTAGAAATGTCTGGACTAATTCGCTGCACTGACTCTAGATGTGAGTCAATGCAACACCATTTTTTTAAAAAGTGGAATAATTTGAATATAAATTTCAATATAAATTGAAATAATACTGCAATCATATAGTACATGGATTTTTTTAAAAAATTAAAAATGTATCATGAAATCTAGTACTCTACAGCCTACATTTTGGTCACAAAAGGAAAACATTAAGGATGAAGGTTATTTTTATCTTCTCATAAACTAGTTTTATTCCTGGAAAAAAGGCCATGTTTCTGTCTCGGAAAAAAGCAGTGAAAAATTTCAAGTAAAAATGAAATATTGAGATTCAGTGCTTGAGAAAACAATGCTCTTAAGAACAGTTGCAATCTGCCGGTTCAATGCTTTGGAAAACAAATAAATTTTTATATTTCCCTTTTTATTAAATACCTTAGATTTATTTTAATCCTTGAAATACTTGAAGCAAAATCTAGATGTTGTGAGTACTATATTTCCTTCCCTGAAGTACTGACCAGGGAAAACAGCAAAAAGTTTATTATATGTGATCATAAATAAAATTTAATAAATATTCACTATGAAAGAGCCTGCCTTTTCAGATTCTTGTCCTTACATTTGCCTGTTTATACTTCTAAGAAGGCAGGTTATAGAAAAAACCATTTTGATTAGACTTCTGTTAAAAAAATTTGGAATCTAGGAATTGTGGAAGGAAAGTTTATCTCCACGTTGGAATAATTTTCTTTTACATCATTAGCCAGATTTCCTCTTTACTCTTCTTTTTAAACACTGTTTTGTGAATTTTTGGGGAAGTTGGTTGGTTTGGGGTTTGGTTTTTTTTTGGTTTTTTTTGATCAGAAGTTTTAATCAGAGGATGAAAGACTATTTCCCTCCAGCTTATGTTCCATATGAGAAATCTGCATTTGTTTCCTGTGAGCAAATATGTATTTTCCACTTATATCTACTCAGACCCTGAACATAGCGGCACCATGTCAGCAGCTTTGCAAGAGATTGCATGCTTTTTCCAAGATCTGGTGATGGAAAATCTGGAAAGCAATATTTCATGTCTCGCAGAAGGCTGTTTATTCTCAAAAATACTCAGTTATTAAGTCTCCTAGCAATTGCCCGTTCCTAATTTGAAGACCATTCACCCAGGAGGTAAAGCATTGAGCTGTAATGAATCATTTGTTTCTTTTATGGGGATTAATTGCATTGCTAAACAAAGAAAAGTTGCATAATTTTAATTAATTATTTATTTATTTATTAGCAAAAAAAAAAAAAAAAAAGAAACAAAGGAGTGAGGGACATACATATTTTTCTCAGTCTGTTTGAGTTTGAAGTTCCTTTTTTAGAGGCTCCATTTCAGGCACTGCCAGTACTACCAGCAGAGCCCGCTATGGGACCACTCAAATTTGGAGCAGAAAGGTGGACATTCACAGCCAGGTCTCTCAAGTTTCACTCTTTTCATAAATCACTGTAATTAAAGTCCACAAGGAGCCACCAGTCATCAGGCCCAAGCACCTACTTAACTATGGAAAAAGGGACACTGAGTTTTACCCAGCGGATGTTACCCTCAGCAGGTCAGCAGTAATCTCAGAGGCAGCATCAGGTCCACCTAAGCTCATCCTTCCTGACTTTTTTTGCAATGGTTTGCCTAAGCATAGAGTTAATTAAACTTCCCAGCTGGTCTAGGAGACAAAGCGTCAGACAGATGTAATGTATTCAGCAGCAAAGGGACAAGGAGTATTTAGGTTGATTGTTAAGCAACAGTACGTGCTGTGGGCAAGAAGGACACAATGCCAGCTCTGGAAATTTCACAACTGTTGGATTTTTGTCCTCAAGACTTTGTAATTGAGGCTTGCGGGGTTAATAAACAACAACCACCACCAAAAGTAACACTTATGACAGGAGAGAAGAAAAGGACAAGAAGAACACTTTGGACTACTTACGGCTGTTATTCAGCTAATACTCCAGTAAGAAAGTGAGAGGTCTTTTGTGTCTTTTTTAGTCTCTAAATGAATCCCAGAGGGGACATGCTTTTGAATACCAAGATGAAAGTGGAGACTAAAGCAGGCAGAGGGAAAGGTGGTTTTGGCTAGACCCAAGCAGCTGTGTTTTGCATGTCCAAAACCAAAACCACGCTCTGAGTTTATGCGTTAGGTCTCACCGGGTTGGGAGCGACAGTGTGCAGAACAGGACTGTGCAGGGCTCAGTGCAGCCCTGTGCAAGCTACCTGAGAAAGGGCACAACTTTCCCACGTGGAAGAGAGGAGGGTGAGTAAGGGAAAGCACAAAATCAGAGATGGGAGCTAGCTGGAGTCACAGGGAAGAGAGGCCATGGCAGAAGAGTGGTTCCTGCTGCTCGTGGTGAGCAGTGCACCTGCGGTGTTGTTGGCTAAAGCTGAGGTAGCAGTGAGCTCAAACTCTGGTCTGCAGCTGTAGACCCCACCTCCTTGCTAAGGATGCACAGATAAATCTCGAGGGATTTATCTCTGAGGCAGATGTACATTTTAATTATCTCCATGTAGAGTCCTGGATTGAACCACTTGCCTTATCTCAAAGACCAAAGGAAAAACAAGAGAAAGTCTTCTATGCTTGCTGCTAGCCATGGCAATTGCAGCAATAGGTATGTGCTGAGACAAACCTACTCCAACCAGACTCACACAAGCACAAATAATTGTCAAGGCTGTGATTGCTTAACAGCCCAAATGAGTGGCTAATTACTTCATGAGCTAATTCAGAGTACATAGACACTGCCTATGCAGCCTGGTAAAAATAGGTCTTGTGCATTCAAAATCAGGTCAAACACAAAGCAATGCAAAAGAAATGGTTTGTAGAAGGGTAAGTGACACGTGTCTCGGGCTCTGCCATTCGCCCACAGGCAGCCACTCTCACAAGAGCACAGCATGGCTAAAACTGAGCATGCAAACACTCAAGAAGCTGGGTATTAAAGAAGCTGAATTTAAAAATCAGAGCAGAGCTGAGCTTAGATACTGCCTTGTGCTCCTGACAAATCCCCTTCTATATAATGTTGAAAGTCCTGCCAGACCAGGCTTTTGTGTAGGCAAAACGTTTCTTACCACTATACAGAAAGCATAAACCACAGCCAGACAGTAAAATTATACTTTCCTGAGTCCAAAAGCTGGAGTCATGGCCACAGGAGGGATCTGTATGCTGAACTTTAGTGTCAATTGCTAAAATTAAAAAAAGTTATTTGGGCCACTGGAAAGTGAAGTATTCTTTCCCCATAGAAGGAACTGTTTCTTCTTGTGGGGCTACTCCAAGCTGCCTCTGGAAGACATGGGCAGCTTGGCACAACCACAGAGAGGCCACTGAACACAAGAGGCAGAAGGGAAACAGAGGAAGAGACATTATTCAAGGGAAGGCAACTCAGAGTATAATTTTCTTAATGTGCCCAGTTCACTGATGCTGAATGATGGGGAGAAGGATGGTGGCACCAATTTAGGGGTTTTTTAAGGTGAACTGTTGTGTTAGCCTACATGTATGAAAATACAAATTGAATGTAACTACTATAATACAATTGTAATACGCTGCATATACTATGTCTGTCTAATATTTTCTGAACTCTACAAGTCTGCAAATTGGCTTCAAGACACTAACAAAATGCTTCTGTGGTTGCAAATTAAAATTTTTTTAATTTTTGCTTTGCAGGAAATGTGACTTTTTATTCCACCCAAGACCTCCCAAAAATCCAATTTTGAAATATATCTCCCACAAATCCTTAGGGATTTCAGTTCAACAGAGGAGCTATGGGGAAGATTCACCATTATAAGATTTTGCAATGATTTGGAGTTTGAAGCTGTCCCAAAATAGCAGGTCATCTGAGAGCTGGATTATTTATGTTCTGAATTTAGACACACTTCCACTGACTTAGTTGTCTTTTATCACTCTCTTAGTTGCCTTTGGTTTATTGGTTTTAACTTTCCTGATAATAGATTTTTCTGGGGTTCATTTCAGAAAAAAACCTGGCTAAAACTATAAATGGGTCTCAGGAACTACAGTTCTGAAAGTAGTAAAATGATATGCAGTACTCCAAGAGATAGAGAGCAATATGTTAGGAGGTAAACACTTGTTTAATGTGACAGCACCTACAAATCTGTGCTATAACTTCCAACAATAATTCTATCTGATGAGCATAAAGATAAATGGTTTTGTTGTTTAAGACCACAACTTTTTATCTGAACCTCTGCATCTTTCCAAAGGAAACTTTTTCTGATTAAAGCTCACTTTCCTTCTCAACTCTTCTGATCAGGAGCTAGATAAATACCACTTGACTATGGTCTGGGGGTGAATCCACAGCTCAGGTTATTAGGGTAAAATACTTCTCGCAGCAAGACCTGCTTGTTCCTCAGTGATTCTCTCCTCCTTACTCACAGACACATACATTTTCTCTGGGTGAAAAGGAGAGGTGCAGGTGAAAAGAGGAGGGTAGGAAGAGAAAGCAAGCAGCAGGGCACAAAGACATTGTAGGGAGAGGCTAAAGTTCCCAACTTGTCCTTTATTTTCTTTCAGCTTAAAGGGCACTTCGTTGTCAGAACTGTTTTCTGACAAGAGGTCACCACCACTTTTACTTCACAGAAGACAATATTATCACCAGTTACTGTATTTTTCACTCTTCTGTTCATGTTTTATTCTAATGGCTGGTGGGTTGCTTGTCAGCTGTGAGAGTCCCTCCAGCACCAGTGGATTTCCTTGACATGCTCCATGGAGTTTCCACAATTCCCCAGCCACCGAGCATGAAAGCTACACCAATGTGTGCACCCTGGGTCAGGAGAAAAATAATAGAAAAGTATCCAGAGCAGCTGCACAAGATGGTCACAAACAGGAGACATTTTTGTTTCCTTTTGCCTGTCAAATGCAGTTCCGGGAGAGGCACGCTTCTTGCGGGACTACGGCCCTGCCTTGCCAGAACAGATACCCATTTGGCACTGCAATGCCCAGAAGAGGTTACCAGGTCAAGGTGGCTGTCTGGAACAGGAACAGTCTAAACAAATTCTGTATTTCTGGGAATTATCACTCCGTTGGTCAGAGTACTGGTCGTGTGGCTGCTGGCATACCAGCTCTACAAACAGAGAAAAAAAGTGTCAGGACTATTTTAATAAAGGATTCCAATGGGAGTCAAAAGCATGTTGATGATTTCTTTCATGTGTTAATGCCATTAGCTACCTCAGGCATTAAGCGTGGGGAGTACCAGTAACTGACAGTGCACTGAGTGGGGAATGAATCATTTTATTTTTATTTAAGTAACTTTGTTGTTCTCATGAAATTTGGCCTCAGCAACATTGTCAGGTTTCAATTAGTGTTGGTAACTTCAGTTCACAAAAAAAAAAAATTAAACTTGATCCATGATGTGTTACTAGAAATTTGACAAAGAGCGCCTTCCAGCCCCCTTTAAAGTGGTCTCCGTCATGAAGGGCATTAAGGAAAAACAGGCCTATGGCAGAAGGACTGCTGTTGTGTCCTGTTCTTTCATGGAGGATGTAAACAGAGAAAGTTTCCTTACGTTTCTCCATGGTCAGCCATCCAACTTGCAGACATCTCTTAGGTCAAAATGCATCCGTTTTGTACGCATGACTCTTTTGTGCCACTTCCTTAACAAAGACCGTTGAGAATTGTCAGATTCACAGCATAAAGCACATCACAGCTGGAGATGGGGACTTCTGAAAGCAAGAGGAACAAACACATGAGCAGCTTTGCAACCAGAGCAACATTTTCTTCTGTGCTGAACCTGACCAGCTGCGTGCTACTTTTGTATTTGAAATGTAGAGCAGAAACAAGAGTAAGGCTCTGGGGAACGGAAGGGCAAAACCCCAGAGGTTGCACTCTCTACTTTAAAAATAAGGTCTTCAAAACTGTATTTAATGGTATCCTCCTCTCCCCAAATCTTCATGTGTCTGAAAGTCCAGATCCAGGGGGAAGCTCGTCCTAATGACAACCTGCAAGACTCCTACCTCAGCTGTGCGTTTCTGCTCCCTCCCCACCACAAGCTAAGAAGCCAAGCTGGCTGGAAATTCACTGTTTTCTTTGTAGGGTTAGTCTTTACCTAGTTCAGTCCTGGGAGCTGGCTCCCTGCCCAGACACACTGGGGAAGGGTAGAACAGCAGCAGCGCTGACTAAACTTGGCTTTGACTTCCAGGGAACTGATCTTTCTTCTCTGCCAGAAATGCAGCAACCGTCATGGCCTTGAGCTCTGCATTGCCTAACTTACTTTGCTGAGCAGACCTGGAAGTATCAATCAGTTCCATGGAGAGTGAAAACCATTTCAAGAGTAATTAATATGAAATCTTCTTGAAGAAATTTTAGTGGGCAGATGCCTGTCTCTTGATAAGACCTAATTACTGAGCCATTTATTAAACAAAGGAGTAATGCTATTAGTTAAGCTTGCAGAGTTGACCCTCTTTAATCTTTATAAAGAGTCTGGGGACTTGTATCAGAGCTTTAAAGCCTGCAGGGCAGCACGCACCTAAAAATGAGTGAAAATGAGTCTTTAAAAGTTAAGTCAGTCTCTAAGCTATCTATGGGAGGGAGAAAGATGCTCAAATAGAGCAGTCCACGTACTTAAGTCAGTCAAAGCTGAAGGAACCTTCTTGGGAAGTTAGAGGATGTTTTATTATTCCTGTACTTCTTTGCTGAGGCTGCCAGTAAATGTGCCAATTAAGTCCAATACTGAGTAAGTTTTAGCAAGTGGCCACTGAAACAGTTAGACAATGCAGATGTCTAACCGCAGATGTTAATGTATTACCTGTCAATTAAATCAAACCTTTTTTAGCAAAGACTGTTGTGAATAACACGTGCATGTGTGTGAGTGTATATATAGATTATGCATTTTCTCCTTTGTTTTTTTTTTTGTTCTGAATGACAAAATACAATAAAATCTCCTGAAAAGTGCCATTACATATGATGAAATTGTCATTAGAGGTGGATATGAAATTTGAGGACTGGGTGTACAAATGCTACATATCTTTGAAGAAGTTAAGAGTGCTTTGTGTGACTGACAGCCACAATTTCACCTTTCCTGTGTACTAGTCATTGTTTCAATAATGAGTTCTCAGCTGATGTAGGAAGAACAAGACAGCTGATCGGAAGTATTAAAAAGGTTTTAATATGCACAACGAGGAGAAGAGCAAAATAGTCTATAGAACCTGTTTGACCTGGCATGACACTGTGCTGTGCCTTAAAATTACTAAATCTAGTTCCCACTCCTCCTCACTTCTCACTCATGTCTAGACCAAACACTGAATTTAAGGTACTTTTACCACAGCATCTGTTTTCTTGGGAACCTCACTGGCCATCTTGATCACTCTGACTTTTTATGTCTGAAATGTGGTCACTGGATGAGCTGCTGCAGCTCTCTGTTTGCCTGTCTACATTGTGCTTTGTCTTGACTCATAAAAATCCTGGCTTATTAAGCAAGCTTCTGACGGTTCGACTACAGTGTCTATCCATTGCATTCATATGTTTAAATCCATTTTCATCTACATTCACATCCAACTAGTGCACAGCATTCACTTTGTAGTTCTGGCATAATAGCCACAAACTCTCTGATGCATTATGAAATCATATGTTTGTAGCCCTTTCTTTTCCTTGATGAATTACAGCATAATCAGGCTTCTCTTGGCATCAAAAAAAACCCCAACAAAAACAAAACCAAAAAAAAATCTCACTCAAAAGGCAAAGATGAGAAATACTAAGAAGTCAGGACACATTTAATATGAAATAAAATCTCATGAGTGGCAGTGTTGGCATCAGTGGTTTGTGGTTATCTTTTTCACACACACTCACACAAATTGATATCATTCACTTTGAACACTGGGCCTTCTTTTCTTCTTGCACAAAACAACTCCATTTTAATTCAGATCGATGAATTGAGGAACTGAGCTATCGAAAGGGCAAGAAATGAATGGCTGTAATCAGGTTAGAAACATCAGGATTTTAGTATTATAAATTAACTAATGATCAGTAACTAGTGGGGTAGGAAAAGATCAAAAAAAACTAAATCAGATTCTCCCTGCCTCTGATGTAATAAATATGTATTAATTTTTAAAACTAATTATATAAAGGCACCTTTTGGATATTGGCACATTTTTCTGTCTCCATTCATAACCCTGCTGGTACAAAGAAGAGGTCAGGACTCTCAGGACAAGAGGAAGTTGTCTGCTGGCTGCAAGATAGCTGGGAGTATAAGGGGGAAGCAAAAGGAGGGCTCACTCTGCCAGACAGGTCTCTTATCAAGAAAAGAATCCAGACAGGATAAGCCATCAAAGTTTTCTTCTTATCTAGAGAGAAGATCATTGGGAAACTCATGAGACCAGATTGGTCAGGGAGAGCCTGCCAGCCCACACACTTCAGAGGAATTCTTAGGAAGGAACTGAATTCAAAATTTCAGACTTCATTGTCTTCTGCAAACTTCTGCAAAGTAAGAGGTTAAGAGAAATTTATGTAAAGCCACATGTCTGAGTAAAACATTTCACTTTTATTTAGGTGGGGTTTTTCTCCTCATTCTGATAGATAAGAGAATGAATCACTGGAATTTTTGTACTCTCCATTTCTAAACAATGGGGATGGAGAGCTGGTTATTTCTGGTAGGACTAGCATTTGTAGTGGTTTCACTCTGCATATTCCTCTTCTACAAAATCAGCTGCTATTTGACAGAGTTCAGAAAACACAATCATCTCACCTAAAAGAGAACAGGCACACTTGTAAGAACTACTGGACCTCCTCTATAGGCTACCATTTAGCTTGCTGGGATTGAGAAGACAAAATAAAGCCCACTTTATATGCTACTTCTCAGCAAATAATAGTCTGCTACTCAGATCCCATCTGCAGTGAAAAATAAGAGCTCCACACACTTGTGTATGTGTCCTCCAGAAAAATCCCTCAGCTTGGGTTTGGGTTTTACCAAGGCCACTGACTTGAGTGAAAAGCCAACCTTTGGTATGCAGATTATCAATGTGACTGGTATAGCTTTTCCTAATAACACGTTCCAGTGCTTAGGCAGCATGTATTGCTTGAGGTTTCTTATGTTTTTGACAAGGTGGCAGAGGGGTGTTTTTGTATCAGAGATCAAGTGAAAACTTTTTCAAGTACCGGTTATCAGTACACAGCCTTGCTTGATGTATGATCCAAGACTGAAGCAAAGGAAAGTCTGCTGCACGATTGCAGTGGCTTCAAATCAGTCCCTTGCTCTTTCTTCCCCTTCTGTTCCCTGTGTAGAAACATGGGGAAATGTGTAGAAATAGAACAAAATCTGAAGATATGGAAATAAACCAGAAACAGAAATCAAAAGAAATTAAATAAAATACAATAAAATAATCTACAAGCTGTTTATATTGTAAGATTGAAGAGCAAAATCATTAATTTAACTCTGTATTTGAATATGTCCTTACCTGGCAAGCTACTTGATCACAATGAGAATAACAGGAGTGTACACTATTCTTAAAATAATGGTGAAATGGCATGCATGACACTACTGGCTACTGCATAGTCTAACCACTCAAACAGCACAAAATTTCATTCTGCTCTTCTTAAAATAAATCTTGTTCCCAGTAAAATCTAGAATCTCATTGCCATTAGCCTTAGGAAGAGTGGTTGCAGGTTGCTTTGCAGATGCTCAGAGTAAATATTTTGTGGGTTTTCAACTATAAATTGACATGGCTCCCTGTATGCTGTGAATGTACATGGCAATCTCAGGAGACTCTGAGGCAGGGTAGCAGAATTACACTCTCATTGCCAAGATCTTTGCCCTCAACCATGCAGCAAGACTTTAGACCAGAAATGAGGAGGAAAATATCCCTCCATCATAAAGATGAGATGATGGTTTAGTCCCTAGAGAGATCCCTAGGGATTTATTAATCTAAGGATTAATAAAAAATCTAGTACTTTTTGATGGATCCATGTGTACCTACTGAAAGACCAACTGTAAAAACTACAGTAAAGCTTAGAGTTAACATGGTAGTCCCACTGGGGCTCTATAAGGGCTTTTTCACAGAATCATCCTGTGACTGCTTAAGCTTTTGACAATAACAGGGATTTTCCTCTGTTTCTTTGTGCTACACATTTGTCAAGTGCAGTAGGAAGGCAGGGAGGGAATGAAATTCACTTACACAGAAGCTGACGCATGAGCTCCGCAAAAACCACTTTACCACTCCCAGAGAAAGCATCAGTGCCACTTCCTTATTTTAAGCTATAGGAATTCACATCCTCATTTTATCTGTAGACACTTTCAGATCTCACACACACAGAGAACATACCTCTCTCCCATTCTCCTTTTGGGTTTATAGTCCACAGATTCACTTTTGTTGCCAGGCCTCTTAGGGCTTTGGAATCAGCACATTTATATTCAAAGCTGAGGAGAAGTATCCCAAGGAGAAGAAAGAGACACTAATCAGGTCTGGCCTCTGCCACAAACTCTTGAATGACCTCCAGAAAGTTATTTGTGATCTTTGGGTCTTTTATTTATAAAGAGAATATTACTTCTTTTATCTCGCCTATGTAACAGAAAAAATATAGAATTTAGGCACCTTCTTGTATGTACCTCAGGCTGTTAGCACTCTCTTTGGAGCCTGAGGTCTGCTACAACCTTCCTTGACCACCCATGTCATAGTTACTCAGAATTTTATGCACAGGGCAATTGGCATAGTCTGTAGTCCCTGACTGTCCTCACTACTGCTTATAGGTAATTCTCTAACTGCATCTTCTAATTTAAAACAGCAGGCTTGGCTCAAGCCTGTAATGACTCAGGTCAGCCTTGTTATGTCAGAACATAGCACTTGCCTCAAAAGTTGTCTTGTTCTCTAGATGCAGCTGTGCTCAAGGCTGGCAGTGTGTTGCTTAAAAAATGTCTCTTTTTCTTTATGACTCAGAGGTGAATAGCTCAGGCTGTTTCTATGGATCTTACCCACAATTTCAGATGACTTTCATCATCAGTGCTAAATCCTTTCAGTATGGCTATGGGCATTTTCCAATGGTCAAATTAAAGCTATGCCACACTGCCAACAGGAGCTAGCAGAGCCAAAGCAGGGCAGAAGCAGAGGGATGACTTCGTAGCCCAGTGGCTATAGCAGTCAGGTGGAACAAAGCTGTCTTGATTTCTGGCCACTGCTTCCAGGCTTTTGCAGATTACCCAGTAGTTATAATTCACTCAACTGACACAGAATAAAACAGTCACATCAGTCCTGTACCTAGTTCCACTTGGAAGAAGTACGGAGGCTTGCCTGAAGCTGCTGTGGAGTGGAAACCTACTCTGCTTCTTCCTGCAAGTCTGGTGTTGTAGTATGCCCTTCCTGCCTTGTATTTATGAAGACAGAGCTCCTTCAGTACTGGGATGGTTGTGTAAGATAAGGACAATAATTACATACTGCATGCTTGTAACCTCTTCATGGACGGCTTACAAAACTTCTTAAAAACATCCATCCATTCTCACAACATGCCTAGGAGGTACACAAGGTTTATTTTGCATACAAGCTATCATTTATTGTGAACCAAGAGACAGTACTCTATTGCTGGTACACCAAAGATAAACAACTTGCCTGGGCAGAGCCTGGAAGGGAACTTTGAGTTGCTCCAAACCATGAGTTTCAATCCTTAGGCCAAAGTAGTGTTTTCAAAGTTATTTAACCTGGCAAAAGTTAAAGCAGTGGGTTATGCTGCTACGATAAATCTTGGACTCCTGGCTTACCAAGGCGGGGATGAACATGGCAGAGGAGCCACAAGAAGGGCTGATAAGGCTGGCAGTGCTCTCTCAGCTGCTCTCTGGTGCACATGTGCAGTTTGGCCCCCGCCCTCCCGGGGGTGAGCACTGCTTCTAGACTGCGTGATGAGTCAAGGTATTGTGGCTGAGACTGCAAGCATTGGCTCTGTCACCAAGCAGACAGACAGACATTCAAAGAAACCACAGCCCTCTGGTTTCATTGCCCTTGTTTGCTTAATCAAATCCGGGTTGTGTGTGCGCATACACGTTTTTTCACCCACAGCACAAACAAATACTGCTCAACACCTGAGGGTGGCTGGCTCTCAGAAGTGCCTCTGGAAAGATGACTCAGAGGAGGAGTAGTGGGAGGCTCCTATGGCATTCGTCCTAACGCGGGAAAGAGCATTCCCTCTTACTGTAAGTGATCTAATTATATTACTGTAAATCTCACTCTCACATTTTCAGCTACCTCTGCATCAGCTCTCAGACTGCACTTATGTAATTGTGGAAAACTTTCTGTCAAACAGAAGATTCCTGCTGCATGCCACATTGTTTGCAGAAGACTTGCATATGAGAGTGAGCAGGGAAGGGAAACTTCAGTGCAGAAAACTGAAAGTGATACATTTTATAAAGGTCATGAATTTGTGCACCAAACTGCACTGTGGGCCTATAGCAATTGGAAAGAAAATGAACAGTCTAAGAAAGGAATGTTGTTTTCTTCAGTGGGATAAATCCCATTTAGACAAATAGACCAACTTTCTTACTCCTAGTGTTCCAATTAAAATATGCCTCCTACTTCTTGTCCTCAGTCTCACCTATTTCCACTGCTCTTATCATTAGGCAGCTGATGGAGTCTTGGCTACATTCCAGTGGTCCTCTACCTGTATCCCCTATAGGTGCCCCCAACCAGCTCATCTCACACAGATCCCCATTAAACATGCTAAGAGAACCAGGAGTAAGGTCAGGAGCATCTGATAAACAAGGATCAAGATGATGAGCTGGGAGCAGCGAGCACTAGGGGAAACAGGTATGGAAATAACTCTTCCATTAGGACCCATTGAAGGAGGAGGTAATCACAGAACCATAAAATGGTTTGGGTTGGAAGGGACCTCAAAGATCATTTAGTTCCAACCCCCCTGCCATGGGCAGGGGCACCTTCCACTAGACCAGCCTGTTCAAATCCCTGTCCCACCTGGCTAGGATGAGTTTCAGGGATGGATCATCCACAGATGCTCTGGGCAACCTGTGCCAGTGCCTCACCATGCTCACAGTGAAAAGTTTCTTTCTATCCTCTAACCTAAATAACTTCTTTTTTTTGTTTTTTTGTTTGTTTTTTTTTTTGTTTGTTTGTTTTTTTTTTGTTTTTTTTTTGTTTGTTTGTTTGTTTTGTTTTTTTTCTTTGTTTAAAACTATTCCCTCTGGTCCTGTCACTATCTGCCCATGTAAAAAGTCGCTCTCCACTTTTGTCATAAGCCCCCTTTAAGTACTGAAATGCTGCTATAAGGTCTCCCTAGAGCTGTCTCTTCTCTAGGCTGAACAACCCCAACTCTATCAGCCTGTCTTAATAAGGAAAGGTGCTTCAGCCTTCTCATCATCTTCCTCTACAAATTGCACCAGCAGGGCCATGTCTTTCTTGTGCTGGGCAGCCCAGAGCTGGATACAGTACTGCAGGTGGGGTCTCACAAGAGCAGAATCCCCTCCCTCGACCTGCTGGACACACTGCTTTTGATGCAGCCCAGGATGTTGCTGGCTTTCTGGGTTGCTGGTGCTCATTGACAGGTCAGGTTAGGTCCTGCCTCTCATTCACAAGAATCCACAAGTCCTTCACCAAAGGGCTGCTCTCAATGAGTTCTCCCAGTTTGTACTCTTGTCTGGGACTGCCCTGACACAGGCGCAGCACCTTGCCCTTGGACTTGTTGAACTTCATGAGGTTCTTGTGGGCTCGCTTCTCATGTTTACCCAGGTTTCCCTGGATGATATCCCATCCTCCAGGAGTGTCAACTGCACTACTTAGCTTCATAACATCTGCAAACTTGCTGAGGGTGCACTCAATCTCACTATGTCATTGACAAAGATACTGAAGAGCACTGGTCCCAGTGGAGCCCTGGGGGACACTGCTCAGCACTGGCCTCCACGTGGACACAGAGCCATTGACCATAACTTTCTGGCTGGATTTGGAAACAGAGAGAAGGGAAGAGCACAGCCCATCGGCCCTGCTCTCACTGCAACTCAGAGACATCTCTAGGAAACAAAGCAGAGACATGAATGGCAGCTGCATGTGCCAGTGCTTGCCAGAAAAAGAGAGGAAAGTTCCAGAGAGATAGAAGTACCAAGAACACAGTCAGAGCAGCCCTATGAGCACATCCTGAGAAAAATATGAAAGAGTGCCTGGGCCAAAATGTAGACTGGAAAAGAAACCTGAAAGGCAGAAGACTCTGAGCACATCTATGCAGTCTGATGCCCCTGACTGGTGCCATTCTACCTGCGTGTAGTGCCAGCCTGGGAGGAGAGCCTGAGCTTTTCAGTGCCACCCCTCAGAAGATGCCACTGCTCTCAGCTGGCTGGGGTCCAGCCACCTCCAAGCCCATGCAGAGCAGCCTGTCCGCATCTGGTCAAAAGCATGTCTACACAGCCTCTGAGATGATTACTTCTTTAAAATCATTTTATTTTAACCTCTGCTCTCTCCAGAAGTAAAAAACCCAAACAGGAAAACACGCATTCCTTGCAAATTAGGTAGAACATCTCAAGCAATTGACACCATCATCTTCTCCATTTAACTGTGGTAGCCCACTGGGACTGTGCATTTCACATAGATCATTGAGTCAGAACAGACAATATTATTTTAGAAATAAAGTTTCTAAAAGAGCCCAGAACTTGATCTATTGTCTAGGAATCCAAATGGCAGTAAGCCATATAAAAAAGGGAGGGAAATGGTCACTTTAGATCATTCTTCTAGATCAAAAACAAGCAAAGAAAGAAAAAGAAAATGCAGCAGGTCAACCAAGGAACTAACATCAGATTGCTGGAAATTGTCAGACAAAGCAATGGCAGTTTACACAGACCGCTTGATGTTTGCTAGGTTTATGTCTCTAAACTTGCACCTCTGCAAAATGTCTATATCCCCACTGAGGAGGGTGAAGAAGTGATTTTCTGAGGTAGGCACAAAACAGAAATATAAGCAGGGAATTTGTTCCAATGCCCTGCCAGAGAAAGAGGGAATATAAGGGTGTAGCTACAGCATGAGCAACAAGATGCTGAAAGCAACCTGAAAAAGTGAGGGAGTGTGTGTTTAAGCTCTGGGCAACACTTTTTTTTCTGTAGTTGTTATTGTCTCTATAAAAGTGTGATGAAGACAGAACCTCACATTATGCCCTTTAAAAACCATAGCACAGCTCTTGCTATAAAGAAGTGAGTATTCTGTAACTGATTGTTGATTATTTCATTCTGTGAATACTTCCAAAAGGCACAGACACACATAAACTTTCTATAAATTGGTGTGGTGAATTTTTACGTACACATGGATATTCCAATTCACTCATCAATACACACACTTTGGATTTGATCTGTTTTCTTACTATTTATTGCAGATACATGAAAATGAAAGCAAAAATAATGTAGATGTACTTAGGACCCAGTCCTCCTTCAGCTGAGTTGAAGGGGATATCTTTGATGTTTTTTAATGTTCTTTCTTCCCACATCAAAATCCCATCTGCTGGCATCCAGGTGAGTAACAGGAAATCTCAAATTTTCTTTTAGAAACAAGCTTCTTGACTGTTAAGCTACAGACATTTCTTCAGAACATGAAACCAAAACATTCAAAGGTCTGAAGACAATAAAAAAAGGACCTGGCATTCATAATTCTTTTGGACCGTGAGGTTTTTAAGCCACTTCCATGATCTTGGGGGACTAATTTTGCAGACTGGAACTTGTTTATTTGTACTGGGCAAGCCATTCCCTGTAATGTTGGCACCTTCTCTCCTGAAGAGTTGGATGTGTCTCTTCTGCTCACAAGGTGCTGGTGTTACATCTCTACCGAGGTCAATTTTCTAGATTTCTGTGAGTCACCACACTCTTATGAAAGAGAAAAATAATTTTAGAAATTTAATTGAATCAAAGAACTAATGCTACTCTTTGTTTTAGATCTACAATATGCTCTAACATCTTTGATCCCTTAGTTTTACAACACCCTTTTAATATGTGCAAATGTGGTGAAAGGTAGCAGACAGTTCTGGATTATTTATCTTGCCAAGGTGTGGAGTATAACTAGAAAAATATAAATGTAGGGAGATATCTGTCAGGTGTCACTGAAGAGGTAAGCACAGATAAGAAACTGAGTGTTTAATCCTTTTGTTCATTTGTGACAGGCTTATGTACTCTGCGTGTGATTTCCCAGAATTAGTACATCAGATTATTAAAATGAAATGAATGCACTAAGGAAATCCAAGCAATAAAAAATATTTAATTATAACCTAAGAAAAATTATACCTGGTTTAATTAAGCACATTCTAATTGAACTGGGATGAACTTTGAAATAAGCTTAATTTTCTAGCTGAGGCAGGACCACACTTAAAAACCTTACTCAGAATATTGTGATCTACTCCTTATCTTCATTTCAGAGTCAACAAGCATGAAATCTATGTAACTGGTTAAAAATCTGTACAAGAATACTATGACAAATTGCAATCAGCTGTCACATTTTCCTGTCTTATGTCTTCATTGTTCACTATCTGTGAACGTTTGTTTTAGCCAAGTGTTATTTGCATGAATGTTGATTTCCATTTAACTGAGAAAATCCCTAGGATCATATAACTATCTAAGCATTTGTTGCAAAGATTAGTGTATGAAATGGATTTTCAATATATTTGCAAATATAATATAGCCCTAGCAAATGCCATGGAAGGACAAGACATTTCCATTTCCAAGGGACTACTAGCAAATTAACATACTTTTCTCTGAATCAGAATGAAAAAGGAACTGCCATGACTGAGGGAAAAAAAAATCCTGGTATCATGATAATTTTCGTTCTGCGACAAAAATCAAATTACAGTTTAAAACTAAAAGTAGCTTGACAAAGCACCTCCTCCCCTTGGTTTCCATTCCAAAAATGTTGAAATGGAATATTTTGACCTTCTCATAATACTTCTTCCCAATTTTTTTCCCCCAAAACAAAAGGTTGTGAAAATCAACATGCCTCAGAGAGCAGTTTTGGTTAGACAAAATGGCATTTTCTGATGGAAAAAAAAAACATTCCATTGAAAAAAAATTTAACCAGCTCTAGCAATAACTCTGGATTTCACACTTTGGGCTAAATTCACAACCCTTTGCCCTCTGAAATGAACTGGAACACTTGAGAAGTAAGGAATTAATCCGGGGAAAGAAACACGCTCCCAGTATAGTTTGAAGACTATGGAGGGGGGCCTATTGGAATGGATCTGCATAGGCAGGCTGCTCTACGGGTTCCCATGGTGTTTGCTCCCACTAGCCCAATTACAGGATCAGAGACAGATTTGTAAGAGTCGAATTTTTTTTTTTTTTTCTGAGGAAATAGCTTCATTTTGTTTTGCTTCTTGCTGTTCCTGGCATGAAATTCATGTTTTATTGGTATGAAATACAAGTCTGTTTTGACACTTGCAGAGACAACGCAGAGAGAGAGAAACATCTTTCTAGCTATAAACTGGAGTTTGTATGCCTTGTAAATAGTTTTTTATTGCTCATCTAGTATAAAAGGAAAAAAAAAGAAAATTTCTTACAAACACAGATAAGTTATCTCTGTCTTGCTGTGTGCTTTCCTATTTCTTTCAAAACAGGAACCTGGTTCACCGAGAGCATCTGATCCTTTCACCTACTTCAGCACATAAAGCAATAAACAAATCCCTGAAATCTGAGTACAGCTTCAGTGCATAGCTGTGAAAAGTTGCCTATAGGCTAGGTAGGAAGTTGTTTCTCCACAAGCAAGCTGTAGGGACAAGATGGTCTTGGTGTCTCTTTGGTTTGAAGTGGCTCAGAAATGTTTGACTAATAAAAGGAGTCTGGAGGTTTGTTCTGTGCTGTTGGAAAACCATTGGCCCTACTTTAAGATGCTTTTGATCTGCCATAAAAGCTAAAGTATATCGGACTGAAGCCAACACATTTTTGTCTCAGAAGAGGCACAGATCTCTTATCTGTGTGTTGCTCCCATATCTAATACAGCATAAACGCAACTTTCATCCTATAAGGACTTGAGGCTAAAGCAGGCAGGAAACAATGTTTTCTCTCTCTCAAAACTTTTAAAGACTTTTTTTCAATAAATCTGTACCTCATTAAGATGAATCAAAAGACATTAAACCCTTTTCTCCCAGAGAGAGTGAAGACTTTGCACCCAAGACACGGGAGATTTAGAGGCCTCAAGAAGGATAAAACTGCTACATCTGTACCCAGGAGTGGAGCAGTGCTGGCGTACTCTCTGGGTCTGTAGCACCTTTTTGGCCATGGACACCCTGCTGCATGCTTCAATCCCTTGGAGCAGGGGCTGAGGCACTTTGGGCTATGATCCATGCTGACTTGAGCCATGCTAGTAATGGGGCTAAAATTGTACCAGGAAACTTTCTAGCATTTCAATGTCATGGCCATGTCCCAGTGCCCAAATCTATGGCACTGGTATTCTGTAATTTACCTGTATCATTGTACTGGATCAAAATAAGGAGTTGCTCTAAAATCTCTCACTTAAGTACTCTGTCCCCAGACTATTAGTGCTTCTGCTTTAAGTCACATTTTAGGACTGTTGATAACATCGTCTGCTCCAGAGTTACAACAGGATGAGACTTTGTGCTGTGTCATGTTGATGGCTCCATATACAACCAGCTATCATTGTTTAGGATAGTGAGAGACAGAATTTTACCTAAGCAATGGAAAACCTTGTATCAGTAACATGGGATGGAGTGGAAAACCAGGTGGCTATGTGTAATCGTCTCAGAACAGCCAGGTCCCCTCCAGCCCTGCTGAATCCAGATAGCTTACTGCTGTGTAATTTAAATATTAATGCAGTGAACTCACTTGACCTTTAGGATATGGGGAGATTTAAACTTGATATGTAGCTGCTATACATATTTGTGACAAGTGCTCATTAGAGACAAGATTTTAAGAATATTTTTTCAAAGTTGGAACTCTGAAAATGCTTATTTTAATTGTGAAATGCAAAGGAAAGGTTGCAGAACTTCACACTTAACCCACATATCAAGGATTTACCTTTTCATCAAAAGGGTATGGGAGAATTGTCTTCTCTTCACAGAAAATTTTAGCACAGTTTTGTCTCCTCTCCCACATGCAAAACAATGAACCTTATCTTTGTGACAGGGCATACCTCTGGAAATGCCATTTGGTACTCTTGACCTTTTTTGTTCTTATTCAAATTCATCCTGATGAAATTCTCTGGTATCTTCTTGAGGCTTTTCTGCTTCCCTGCCAAATGTTAATTGGTATCTCTTCCTGTACATTTCAATACTCTGTCCCACAGCTGTAGTGATTAGCCTCAAGCATCTTTCTCTAAGACTTTGACATACCTTCAGAAAACTAACTGGAATCCTTCTTCTGAGACTGTGTGACCTGACTGGCTTTCTTACTGCTAAATATTTAATTTATAAGAGTATACATTGCTATATGGTCCTGCAGGCCTGGAATTGAGCTCACTGAGCTGTCACAAACCTGTCTTTCTGTTTTTCATAAATGCTCTCCTTCTCTGATCTATGGCAAGTGACTCTGGGCTGATCTATAAGCACCTGTCTCGTGCAAAATGGTCTGTGGCCAAATCTGTGTACATGCCCCCCAGTCTTCAGGAGGCATATAACCACATCATTGTGTAGAGAAGATCGGTAATTTGAAGTTTTATCTATCTGAAAGTTGATGCTGAGGGGATTGCCAAACTCTTCATTGCCCTTCCAAAGCACAGTCTCTGCCTTTACATTTTGGGTTCCAGACTTAAACATAAACACCCAGTCTGCAATAATGAGAATATGCATACATGTTATTTATCCATATTTTAATAGCTTTTATTTGCACGAGTCATCAGATTGCTGTCTGATGAGTTTAGAGTCTGAGCACTATCTCTTGGAAGACTATATGTGCCTGCTCAAGCAAGTGGACCTGATACAACAAACTGAGGTTCAGGCAATGCTAGTAAAAATTGTACTTTGCTGGATGTCAGTGATTCACTCCCAAAATATGAAGCACGATAAACTGAGAGGAAAAATAAGTAAAACACCTCTCAAGGGGAAGCTGCATTTAGGAAGAGACAATGAGGCACCAACTTTAAATATTTGTTATAGAGAAGTCAGGAAGAGCTGTATCTCAGACACCCATGTGGATACAGCCCTTTCACTGGAGCAGAAGCCTTTACTACATGGCCATTTCCCATTATTTCAGTGGAATATGACATCTTTCCAGAGTCTAGAGTGAAACATGTTAACATCCATCTACAACCTCAGCTTCATGGCTTGTTCCTCCAGTATCAAGACAGGCTGGTGTATTGACTCAGGAGTGAGTAGCTCCTTACTGCATGACTGAGAAGGTGATTCACTACTGTCATCACCAAGGACTTGCTTATGCTTAAAAACTGGTAGAGGTGTAATTAGAGTTATTTACAGCCAGTCTACTTATGTTGCTATAAATTTGTTTAAGGAGAACAGAATGGCTGAAGCCTCAGTTACATCAATTTATCATAATTGTCATTATACTATAAATGAGGTTGAAAACTGATTTGGCTAATACTGTTATTTCTATTTTGTGGTACACTAGGATAAAAGTACTCACTTTAGTGTGACTGCATTCTTCCTCAGAAAGTTGTATCTCCTACATTGGTCATGTTTTCCAACTCAAAAATAACCTTCTCTTACACTAATATGAAACATATTTGTGATCTGCCCTTTGAGATTTTACCAGTGTATCAAGATGCAAAAAAGGGACATCATATTTCAGTTAAGAAAATGTGACAGATGAGTGAGTATTTTACAAGCCCTAGTATAGTTAATAAAGACCTGCTAGAGACAGAGAAGGTTTTATTTCAATAGCATATCAAGCAAAAAGGATCCCTTGTGTTGAACTCTTTATGGACATGATGTAGCTATGCTTCATTTGATGGATTTCACAATTCCCTTGTTCTGTTTTTGTAGGAAACTTCCTTAATATATGTGGTGTTTAAAGTGTACATATAGGGAACAAATACTTCAGTCTTGTGAAGAAGTGTCATTGGATTCATTCATGAGACTGTACTGGCACTTGTGGTCTGTAAATAAAGTATTTACTTTAGAGGTGAACTGGTCAAAAATTAAACACAGGAAATCACAGTTACTGGCTTCTTTTGCTCATTGTTCTTTTAACTTGACTAGGAAAGGACATCTAAGCAACATACGTCCCCATGACCCACCAAACTGGGATGCAAAACTTCTGATGTAAAATAAGAGATGGGAGCACTGGATGGGAAGTTTTCTGAGCTGTTCTTGATGCATCCTCGATGTTAAGCAGTCTTGGTCTTACTCCATCCTGCTCTCTCTTTTGTTTACATATTCCCACCATATGGTTTTGCTCTCTTTTACCACTACTCAAGAGGGAAAGGCCCAGACTCCATGAGCCAAATCACAAGATCAACATTATTTGAGTTTAAAAAATATCTGGCCTTTATATCTAGGTTGGGTTTCATTATCAGAGAGATAGGCCTAGCTTGTTTGAAACCTCATGGGAAAGGTGATATGCAAGATGGATGCAAGACTTTTGTCACGTTGCAACAACCCTGTCATATTTTGAGTCACAGAGTAGGCAGAGTACATGTATTCCTCCACAACCAAAAGCTTTATGTCTCAAAGTGAATTATATTTGCTTACCATTCATGTATGATTACATTCTTTTTCAATGGACAGGTTTTTGCTTCCTGGAAAGCACTTTTGATTTTCAGTGATCTAAAATAAATTGTTCTTTCCCCAGGCAATGCTGACAACCCAACACTGTTTCATCCGATTGCCCTGGGCATGGTTCTGTGTGTTTTTCCCAAGCGCACCATAAGAGCCCAACTCTATATTCCCAGACATCCAAACTACAACTGACTCACTGATGTTCTAGATATTCAAAGTATACAAGAGGGGACCCAGAGCAAGAGATCAGTCTCTACTGAACTCTTTCACCCTTTATTAGGATTTTAGTGCAGTCTGACACTATACTAAACATATTTTTTAACACAGTATTTCTGTCTCCTCTTCAGTTTCTAGTCTTCAGTACTTCAGGTCTTCTATCTTACTCCCCTTGTTCCTTCCTTTTCACTCTGTTTTTCTGATTTTGCGAGTTTGCTCTGTTAATTTTTCTATTTTTGTCAGCTATTTTTGTCTTTTGTTTCTTCAGTTTGTCTAACTCAAGCTTTCCTTTTAGTTCTCTTGCCTTTTTTTTTTTTTTAAACTCCAGGCAGTTTTTCATTCTCCTTCATTTACAGTCATCCTGCTTCATTCACCTTTTCTTATTTGTTTCTTAATTTTGCTATGTTTACTGTGGTTGCTAGAGCTCCCTTACTTGTGATGAATATGCAATTAGAGATAGCCCCACATTAAAGAAGTTTCTAATCTAAATAAAAAAACAAACAAGAAAAAAAAACAGTTGGAAAGAAAGGAAACCTTGTTATCTCCATTTTACTGAGGGAAATCTGTGGCAATAAAAAAAATCAATAATGTTTTTTAGGTCACACAGAAAGCCTGTGGCTGAACCAGGAGGAAATGCCAAGCCTCCCAGATTTCATTCAGTGTCTTACTCATAATTTCTTGCTGATTTTTGCAAGTGTCTGCAGTGTAATGATTTGCAGTGTGATAATAATGGCACTGTCCACAAAGGAGCAGACTTCCTGCACTACTTGGGTTTTCAAACTTACCATAAAACTTGTTGATTACTTGGCATACACAGCATTACAAACTAAGAATTACTTCAAGAAAAACAGGATGTTTTTTTCCCAGGATGAATTCACATTTTATTGCAAAAGCTCACCAGTAAACCAACTCTATAAGTTCTGACATCTGTATTTAACCAGTGAATTCTTTAAAGAAAATTGGAGTTATTGAGTTTTTTCAAGTTTAAGTCAACTCCATTAAGATGAACATTGGTCCACATTCTAATATATTCACAGAATTCACCTCAGTCTGTGTTCAAAATCTTTATTTGAATTAGGTGTCATTACTTACAACTACTGATTGTTTCTGTGATCAGCGTTTGATATTCATTGCAGTATCAACTAACAGTTACAGTATTGGTTCTCATGGAGAAGGAATTGTGAGTTCCCAGGCATGTGTTTCTGAGGTTAGCTTGTTTCTCACTGTTCTAATCTGCTCCAGGCAGGCCATTTCTCTCTGCATCTACTGCTTTCAGGGAGATTTTGCATAAATACGTCACAGGGAACAGGACAGAGAGTGTGCAGAACTTCTGAACATTTCCATGTACTTTGCCTGAGGAGATGCCAATATGGGGCTACAGAAAACTGGGGGGCATTCACCTACCTTGATCCCATGATTATACGGTTGCCTCTTCAACAGCTGGGAGAGTCAAATGGCCATCAGCAGCATAGCAGTACTCATCTTTCCTCTTCCAAAAGCTGAGGATTCAAGCTGTGAGTTGGTGGTGGCTGGTTGAACTCAAAATCTCTCCAGGCACCTGCTCGCAGCTATCAGAGCTCTGTGTTAGTCTCCTGATGGTGCATTACCAAAATAAACCAGCCTTGGAATGGAGGACATTCCTATGGCAGACTAAAATCTGTCTGGGGGTGCCAACTTCACCATGTACAGAGCCAAGCTTTCCTAACCTTCAGCATGGCCTTGGCCTTTCCTAGGGCATAACCACCATGGGGCAAATGTGGTTTTGATCTAAGTCCATTGGCTTAGTTGAGCTTGTAGAAGACGTATGAAGCAGGCACATGAAACCACATCTGACTTCAGCTGTGCTTAAATTTCCCTCCTTCCCCTAGTGTGTCTGTTGCACCTGTGAGTGGACTAGGAGATTTAAACAGACTATATCAATATAGCCATGTGGCACAGCATAAATGTGCTTTGAACATATTTATGCCACTGAAGGCATTTCAGGATTAGTGTAATTGCTGTGCAGTTGCCTCAATAAATGTGATGCAATTAATTCATATGATTGGCTTGGTGCTACATTGAGGCATGGAGATGGGAAAAAGTAGCAAAGTGAAGAGCCTGCCCAGGGTGCCTCCACTGATGGAGAAGTTTCTCAGATATCTCAGAGAAGCCAGTGTTCACATCCATTCAAACTGCAAACTAACACATGAGTGCACCAACACTATAACAAAACCTAAACTCACCAGCAGCCTCCTGATGAAGACCAAGAGGTGCCAGAGTGAAGACGAGAACTATGTCTAATTCTGATCTTGCAAACAGGGATGTAATACGGAGTAAATCCAGTGAAATCTATTAAATGGGTTTGAAATGGGCCTATAGGGGCTTATTTGCAATACATAAATTTAGACACTGGCTCAAATGCCTAATTCATGATCCTACAGTCTTCATCTAAAGTTTGAAAGTAGCACAAAGAGATTCAGAAGTACTGATGCCATAAGGAAGGGGGAAAAAAACTTCCAAGACAACTTTGTGTGGGTAAAGTAGAGAAGAGTTCTTTTACTTAAAGAATTTTGGGGTACAGAATATAAAGGAGTATAAAAGAGTACAACACGTGTTGACAAGTAACAGATAGAAAAGACCGGTGCTAGGTTGAACTCACGGCCTCAG
>JAWWTY010000106.1:71589477-71754023 GCA_035222235.1 Margarornis squamiger | reverse complement strand
TAGTTGTCTTAGCTCTGGTACATGTTTCCCAAGCATGGTGTTCCAGCTATTATCTGACCCTTAAGACAGCTAGCACAAGGTTAGAGGTTGCTAGCTACTCTAAATGTAAGAAACTACCTAGAAGTATAAAAATCTACAAATTCATGAAAACCCTAAGACATCAGTACCCAAGGTAAGTTTGTGCTTTAAACTGTTCTAGAACCTGTCTGTCTCTCTATTAATGGTAAAGACAGTTTGGGGAAATTGAATTATCATGTTGGTGACTAAATTAGATGTGCAAAATCTGATAGACTGAAGATGCCCTAAAGTATCCAGATGTGGATATGAATAATATTGGGTACCATGTATATACTGGAAACTCATAAGCCTTTACTATCATTAAGACAAACTTCTCTTTCAATATAGAATTTCATCCCTTCCTATGTTCTTGATATCCTTGCTGAAACACTATAGCATGCTTCATTTGGGAAAATATCTGCTGTAGGTTCCACATTTAGAATGTTTGAGGCATCCTACCTGGTTCCAAATGGATGTCTGGGCTAAATGCTGTGCTGTTTAGCATTCTGTGGTTGTACTGAGATTACAATGGTGCACCTGCAAAGGCAGACTTTTTTTAATTCTCCAACTCATATCAGGTTTCTGACTCATACTCTTACATGCAAAGCCAAAGATGGATGCCTTTATAGAAGTGTGGTCAATAGAGTGAAGCAGGACACTAGTCCTGTGACTGAGCACACTCCTCCATACCACCACAACAGGACGTCATTCAACTTGACATACCAGTTATAAATACCTTTAGCTTCTTCAAGACAAAGTTAAGCAGTTAAAGTGAAAGTGACTCGTCCAAACAGCTGGACTCCCCTGAAATGCCTGAGCTGGGTGATGACAAACAGCAATGGAGCAATGGCAGCTTTTTCTCTCAGCTCCCAACTTCACTGACTGACTAGGAGAGGACCATTTAGGAAACTTTCTCCCCGTGAACACTTACGGGTTAGTTATCAGCTCCTTGCTGATAACCTGACTGAAGCCATGTAGATGGGCACTCTGACCTCAACTTGTCATACTGCGAGGTGTGCCAGCATTCCTTAAGGGCAACAGCACAGTTGTTTCATCATCTGGCCACTCACACAAGGGGGTTGGGTTTGAGTCAGGGTCAGGCTCACAGGCAGCACGGGGCACCTACCAAGTACCCTCACCATTCCATGTTGAACAAAGTGCCTTCATGACTATCATTTCCACTGACAAAAGCATGGCAAGAAAAGGCCTTTATTGGTGCACTGTTGTCAGCACACATTGGTCTCTTTTCATCAGAGAAAAAAAGATGGGAATTCTAAAGGATCTTGGTGTCACATTTGCAGACCAAGAGGCCATAATGTCAGAATTTCTACCACAGCAGAAAATGGGGCTCTGTAGGCAAAGGGGAGATCTCCCTTGGTATGGTTTCACCCTGGTGGCTCCACAGGTGACCTACCCAAGCTGACCTGGTTAGCAGAAGGCAGGATGGTGATGGTTTCATGATTTTGAAGAGATGAAAGAGTTTTTCTATTACTGTACTGCCTCTTCTGCATTGCCTTTGCATCTTGGTGCTGTGCTTCCTGCAGATTTCTTGGAAGGTGTCCTCTGTCATCTTGGCTTTCTGCAGTGATGGTTCGTCCTCTTGCAACTGGAACACAATGTTTTGCCACCAAATGAGATTTCTTTCCTCAACACAGAGTGGACCTTTGTCAATTTGAGCAAGCTGTGTTTTTAAAGCTCAGGTAAAGTCCCTATCTGAAGCAGTTTCTCCAACTACTTGTCTTTCTCAGCCATGTTTATCTCCTCATTCTCTGCAGCTTCTGCAGTTATTCTTTCAGCTTGGGGCAAAGCTGGGGTGACAGCAACTGCTGAAAACCTGCAGCCACAACTGCTTGGGTGATACTGGGGCAAAACTGTTGCTCTTTGAAGGCAATGCCTCTATCAGCTCCTCAGCAGCCCTTCTGGAGCCCTGGGAATGAGTCTTATGGTACAGAAACCTGACAGCTCATCACAGCCTCAGGTATTGAAATCAGATATTCAAAAGGAGCTTGGGCAAGGCACAGGAATGGAAATATTTTTTGATTTTGGCCTCAGACTGTAAAAGGTACTGATTTAGAGTTAAATTCTTCTCACCATCCCCCTGTGCACAGCAGAAGCTGTCTCAGAGTGCACAAGCCCTGGCATGAATACACAGGGTCATAGAGATCCCACAGCTATGAGTACAGAGTTTCAGTGAATATTCCTCCACATAGAAAGAAGTATTAAAGTAGAAGTTGTCTGCCTGCTTAGACAAGGCTGGGATAGTGAGGCTGATCAATCTCTCAGCTCCTTCACACTCAGCCACTGACTCTTTGGCTGTGTCTTCTTGGTCTGTGATTTTTGTAACTGGGACCTCCAACCACTCTTCCAGACAAGGGCCGAGTTTTCTCCAATGAATCATCCACCTTCTTCAGGATGACATAGGTCTGCAAAGGCTGCTTCTCCTTAGGCTGAAGCCTCAAACACATAAATTTTGGGGAATTGACACTTCCTTTAGTTATCCTTTGGGCTAGGTACTGGTTGCTGAACCTTTTAATATTCTGCATGTCCTGTGCATCATCTCTATTGCAGATGAAGAATGGGACAATATAAAGTGAAAAGCTCATTTAACTCTCTAAGCTGAAAAGCCTTCTACTTATTTCAGCTTTACACCCCCTAATGCTCCAATGCATACAGCATAAGGGTATCATACTTCTCATCAGTGCAATGGTTACAAACATGGCAAAACAAATTCTATTCTCAAGCAGAAACTCCTGATAGCTGATGGTGGACTTGCAGTGGTGTAATGAGGCATAGAATTTGCTCCAATGTGTTTTTAATACAACTAGAAAGACTCAGGCTATTTATTATGGGAGTCATATAAACAAGTCATTCAAACAAAATCCTTCTAATTTTACAGCAGTCTAGACATGTAGCATATTGCAAAGCCATGTCTAAAGGACAGTGTCATTGAAGTTTTTATCCTTATTTCCAGTTCAGAGGAGAACTGAGGATAAACGTGGCAGTCTGGCACCTACCATATTATCCCACAGTACCTAAAAGGAGAGTCAGAGTCATCTGAAGAGCCCTTTGATTATTACGTGATAAGAAACATTTATTTCATGATTGCTGTGTTGGGATAACATTGGATTTACTGTGTTTTGCCAAGTTTGCACACTTTCTGTGGGAACCCTCCTCCTCCCAAAGAAATGGGATGATAGGAAACATTTTATTAGAGCTTACTGGAAAAATGTGCCATAGGTGCCAAGGAGCCAGGACTGTTGTCCAGCTGGCTGGAGACAGACGATGTGTAAGTTAAAAAAAGTTGCAGGATTGCAGGGCTATGTAGAAATTCCCATCTCAGCTGGTGCCTGGTCTCCTAAACTCATACACCTTCCGTGAAACACATGCAAGCCTTCTGTGCCAGTCCTAAAAAATGTCTAGGAAATATACTGTAAGGGTTGCCTTAAGGTAGGCAGGATTTTGAAGAAATGGATGCATGCAGAGCTGATTCTACTCCTGGAAGTCCCCTATGGTCCTGGGGACGTAATGGCAGCATGACACAGCATGACTTTCCTTCACACCTGCAGGGCACACAGCTCATTGCCTCCTGTGGGTCTCTGTGAGTTGGCACAGATAGGACAATGTTGTCCCCTCTTCAGGCTTCACATGTGCTTCTCCTCTTTATTTTTGGTGTGACTGAGGCTCATCTGGAAACATAAAGTTTAGCCCAGAGCTCTCTCAGCAAAGTCAATGACATCTGGAAGTAGAAAATGCCTCCCAAATATTTATGAGATATGTCAGCATTTTCCAGATTACTATTTTTCCCTAGCATCTAACCTGAAACTTTCCTACTGGATTTTTAACTCATTGTTTTTTGTTTGTTAATGAAGACATTTCAGTCATTAAAGTTTACGAGTAATATTCTAAATGAGGGCATAAAATTTATTTCAAGAGACAGCAAACCAAAAAAGAGCAGTCCTGTGGAGAGATTTGGAAGAGGAGACTGGATCTGATGTGTCCTTTTCTGGCACAGGAAATGCCATAGGGGGAAGGAAGGCAGAAATTGTTTGTGGGAGGAGGCAGTGGAAACTACAGTCACCAGTGGATGAGTGACAGGAGTGCGAAACATAACAACAGAAGTCTCACGCTATGTCTGGGTGAGATGCGTTGTCGGCCAAAGCATTGATGGAAAGATAAACTGAGATAGAGGAGGACATGGCTTCTCAGGCTACCAGGAAGACATTTTGGTTGAATGCCAGGACATAAATATTTTCAATGAAGTTCAGGCTCCACCAAAGTCTATGAGAGTTTAACCATCAACTTCAACATGGTCAAATTTTTTTGAATTGTGTTTTATTATTTATTTCTTTTCTTTTTTTTTTAAGTGGGTGTGGTAGCTTCTGAGAATGCCAAAATATAGATAGGCAGGTATTAAATCTGTGGATCTGGATTCAGAGCTACATTCCTACTTTACCTGTCTCAAAGACCTGAGGCAAAACACAGAGGGCCAATGAATTGAACAAAAACACAGTCAGATATAATATTAAAATCCTTCAGCTAGAAGTAATCCAGTTCTTTAGTCCTGGAGCTGTGGTCTAGCCTGAGACTAGGGTACAAGACACAGATCAGCACTCTAAGTGTGAATCAGATTTTATTAAAGAATAGTGAAGGTAAAAAAAATCTTCTCAACAAAAGTAGCAAGAAAAATTAGCAGCTGTTTTTCCTTTGCTGTTCTTTTTGTGTCTGGTCACTCCTAGTTTCATATCAATACACTGCAATGGTATAATATTGGCTACCACATGTATTTTAGTTTGAACTTTCAAATGTTATGTTCTCTTATCTATTGTCTGGAGATATATGTATATAAATAATATTGACCAATTTAAGTCAAAATTCAGCGAAGTCCCTAAGTGCTTCCTCTTCTGTGAGTCAATGAGATACAGTTGTGTAAATGACAAATGTTTCAGGCCATGACTGAGCTGGAAAAAATGAGTGACAAAATCTTTGGGAGAGGGCAAGAAAAATGGAAAACATAGAATATCTTAATTTGATCTGACGTGTTGTATTTGAAGTAAAGCATTTAGTGTTGACCTCATTTAGTCCTTCCCAAAGCAACGTGAAGCTAATACTGAAACATAAAAACTCTTTCCAGAATGAAATGTTGACCTTTCTGTACAGTTGTCCTCTCTATTTTGTTTCTTAACACAGTTGCAGTTTTTCAACAAACTGTAAAGTAGCCTAGCTGTCATGTTAATGACCATAGACTACTCACATGATCAAAAGTTAGGCAACGTTATTGTGTTTCATGACATTAAGGTGAAATAAAAGCAAAAGAACATCTGCATTGAGAGTGGAAGATACATGTCGGTAATACAGATCAATGTGTGCAAAGAATATATTCTAGCATGTAAACTATCTGCAAAAGTTTAGCTAGTGTACAAACAGTCTTACAATGTGTTTGCATTTTGCAGGCCAACAAACACTCATCATTAAATCAGTGAGACCAGTCAAGATGTCTGTAACACAGCGAGAGGCACAGCAAAAGCAGCAGCAACAGCAGCATCTGACTCCCCTCTCACTGTCTACAAACATCCCAAACTTTTATAGCATTCATTTCTAGCAGGCTGTTGGGAAGCGCTATCTTCTGACCTTAATATCTTTAGCCTAGCAGAGAGAAATCATCTTCTCAAAAGCTGGCACTTTGATCACCCCCAGAAATAAGGATCAGAGGATGACTAAGGGTCTTAGGAATTGAGGTCCTGCTCTTTTTCTTGCTCATGCAGGCATGCAAAAATGCACACAAAGGCACATTTTCATGTATTTGTTATGGACACAGACACACTTCAATGAGAGATCATTACAGCACACGTACTTAACTGACACATTACACAAATGTTTGCCATGTACAGAATAATCAAGGAAACAGACTCATGTTTATTATTACTGAATCAGCAGCAGTCTAATGGATTAAAAACATCCTCTTTTTTTTTTTCTCTCTCTCCTCTTGTGAAAGTGCCAGTGTTGTAAGTGTTCCCTGCAAGAGAAGTGGGTGGAGATGAAGCGACTCATGACCTTCATGACTTGTGAGCTCCCAGTCTCTCAGGTTAGGTCTTCTGGCCGCAACCCAAAATCCCAAAAACATCAGCTACAGATATTTGGAGCCAATTGGGTTGGGAAAGAAGACAGTAAATGTCTGTTTCCGGTTCACAGGCCTCTTAGCGTCACCACATATTTTGGAAGTCTGTCTGGCTTCCTGACTTTAAGAGTCTCACTCTTGATTTAGACTTCAGGGAGCAGCAGTGAAAGGAGGGGAAACAAGGGTTATCTAAAACCTCGTGAATGATCAGAACATTTTCTTTCCTTCGACTTTTAATACTTTTAAAGCCTTAATTTATTAGATTAATTTTTTTTAGAGATATTTATAGTAACTCCTGTTACTATAATGAATTGTGGTTCTTTACATGCATATTCTTCAGATTGGAAGAGATGCCCTAAAATGGGCCTGAACTCTTTTTATCCATCCAATTTTCCACTGATTTCACTGATATCACAGCTGGCCATCGAGGCCACTGTAAACCCAAAAAGAAGGTTCAGTGTACACTGAAACATTATTTTCTTAAATTTGACAATTTAAGGCAGTAGCCTGTCCTACTTAAACTCAGACTTTAGTCAGAACTTGTGAAGGTTTTATACATCTAAATTAACTCAAATTGGCTCAATCTGATTCAGTCTGTCTGAGCATCTGGTTTTAATGTGGGAAGAACAGGATTTAGCAACACTTTGCATATTGTTATAAAACTATTTTTAATCTTGCTGTGATAAGCAACACCGTACAGAGGCTTGGCTACCACTCAGAGCGGGGAAGTGGTGCGTAATTATGAGGGACCGAACCTGTTCTGGTCCATTAAAATAGCTCAGTTTTGTGAGCGGCTTGTAAAAGGAGCTCCAATACGTGAGAGCAGAAACTGGATTACTACAATGATCTTAAATGGGAAAGAGATGTGGAGCATGCAGAGGTCCGGCACTACCTGTGCTGGAAGCAGTGTTAGAAAAGGAGTAAAAGATAAAAGCAAGGGGACAAGGCAAAAACACATAGGGCCCTTTTACCATTCTAATGGCCATTCTCAGCATGGCATTCCTGTTACTCTTTGGCAAGTTCTGTGTTGATGGAGGGGGCTAGGTTTTGGAATTCAGATCAAGTTGGGTGCATGTGATGAGGTTGTAACTTCTGAAACCTCAGCTACATGCTCAGTGCTGGCCTTTCTGTTATTCTTTTAATCAGAGAACAGTCTGTTCCTTCACAAGCAAGGACAGCATTCCTCGTGGGCTCCTCATCAACTTGGCACTATTACCCCACCTCAGCAACAAATTCCTACCCACATTTCCATATGTATTCTCATTCTTGCAAAAGCGTCTCTGAAAGGGTCACATTTCCTGGACCAAGCCTACTGATACATTTAACTTTCTCTTAATCAGAGCTGACCTGCATACTCCTGGCAGTGTGCCTAGGCAAGCACACAAAGCACAGCCTTCCCTTTTCATTCTGGGCATTTATCAAAGGACACAGACATTGTTCTTGTCTTTCCTCAGCCCAGTGTTCCTTCTATGCTAACCACCTCTTTCAAGCCCAATGTGATTCTGCCTGTTGGTCTGGCATGCAGTGTTGGAAGGACAAGGAAACCTGCGAATGGCAAAGTCAGTGAAACACAACCAAATAGACTGCTGCCTGCATTGCTGAAGAAAAGGTCTTGTAATTGTTAAGGACTGATGTTTTTCAATCACCTTGCAGTGATGACCCCTGGCCAGAGGCTGTCTTGCACTTTACCACCCCATGACGGACAAGGACTGTATACATGGCAAAACTGACTACAACAAACAAGATTTCCTCAGATGCACAAGGTGGAAATGTCTTGTCATACTCTTTCTTGTGTAATTTCAGGTCTACCTGCCACAGAGATATGTCTGCTCTTTGTCCATCAAAGAGTGATGCCGCCAAACAGAAAGGTCAGAGGGTGTTACGTGTGGGACACTAAAACACTCCCCCAGATGAACTCAGTCACCACAGGTGTGTTCAGGCCAAGCCATTGCTTGGTACTGGCCATTCCCCAGAGGCAGAACCTGTTGTGCATGTTTGTAGGGTTTAGCTTCACCCACTGCAGCTTGCATCTAACAGCCATAGGAGGAGGGAAATACTTGGATTCATCACCTTCAGCACTTTCATTAAAAATCCTTAGGGAAGGGTAAGGCAAGTGATGGACAGTGTTCTGACTGCCACAGGCAGTTCATGCCCCAAATGTGGGTATGGAACCTCTTGCTACACTAGCAACTGGGATGCTAATCTCTGAAAATGGAGCTGTTGTAACTTTTGCAACTCCATATCATCAAAGGTAGGTTCTAGCAAGTCAGAAATTTTCCATTAAAATTGTTTTTCCAACTGAAAGTTTCAAGCTCTTTTGTGTGAAGAATATTTTCTTGCCACAGAAAATCATTCTTTGTCCCCAAAAAGCTAAATCCCTGGCCTTGTGGCTATACATGAAGGTCATGCTCAGTCTTTCTGGCTGTCCCTCTATTCTACACTGAAAATACTGACAACAATTAAATATCCTGTAGAGCACTTTATCAAGGTTTTGAATTTCTTACTATTCTTATTTATTTTAGTGTGAGTCTGTGTTTATTAGTGGAGGCAAGATCCAAGAGGTTTAGGGACTCACTCTAGTTCAGGTGCCTTGTTGTCCATTGAGGTCATTTAACAAGGAGCCCAGAGATGAAAAAACTTGTGGATTTGGGACCCCTCCAGATTTACAGGGAGATAACAGAAATTGCCTTTTGTAGCTCAGTCATTTATTTTAGAGGCCTGTGTTGCATGTTTGTTCCTTGGCAGGATGAGAACTACGAAGTGAATAAATACACTTCAACCACAAATGAGCAAGCAAATGGAAGGAAGTGCTGTTTAAAAAAATGCTTTTAGTGACTTATTCAAGTTACAAGAATGGCAAGAAGCATTTTCTAGGAAGGAAGAGAGTTTCTAAATTGTTTTATGCAAGATGGTCTATTTTATGACTTCATTCTAAAAAAAAAAAAGTTGAGGTAACTACCATGAACAGAATAGCTCTGGCAGAACATGAGCACTCCAGGGCTTTCTTTCTTTCAGAAAGAACATGTCATATCACCATGATCATCATCTGTTACAAAATCACAAAATATAACACTGAGATTATAATGCTTTTGTCTGTAAGTCCACTTAGTCTCCTTTTTCTTTTTTTTCCCCAAGTCTGACCTCATTCTACTGAGGGACAGCCAACTACTTCTCCCCCACCTCTGTGGCCAACAACTAACTTCATGTATGACTTTTTTCCTCATTAGTCTTACACATGTTGGACTTTTCTCTAGTTGGTGAAATACTGTGTCTGATGCCAGAAGAGAAGCTGAATACAGACCTCTTACTATGAACTAACAAGTAGTTTACAGCCATTAGTCACTGAGTACCTTCTTCTGGATTAAATAACACAGAATATGACCTAATCAAATTATCCATATTATCTCAGTGCAACAGCAAAAATTAGTCTGAATTTGAACTTGGGATTCCAACTCCAATTTTGGATTTACGTACTAATAAGGCTTCCAAATTATCTCAATTAATGAACACAACTCAATGTACTCTAGAGTTTGAATCCCACATTAAAGAATACTAAAAATCCAAAGCTTTAGCTTTTTCTATTTTATAATGACCATATTTGGTTTCAGATTCAGACTTCTGTCTCCTCTCTCGAAACCACCTAATGTACATATTTCCTTTATAAACATAAACTTTTACTAAATGAAAACCACTACAGAAGAGCTAGGTTTGACCATTATCACACATAATAATTAAACCTCTTTATCATATCCACTGATATGGATTTAGACTTGGGTTAAACTAACCAGGAAACTTCTCTTGTTTAAAGTCTCATTTACAGATGAGGCAGCTTATTACCAGTAATAACTGTATGTAAAGGAATGAGCCATGCCATGAAGGACAGTTCCTGACAATTCAGGCCTTAGTGGTAAAGTAGGCAGGTAGGTGGATTTGACTAAGAGTGACTTTTCTATCCATTGCATAGTAGCACCAGTAAGCTGTTTTCCAACAGCAATGAGAGGACAGCTAAAATGAAATGCTGGTGTGTGCTATCTACAGGCACAAAATCAGGTAAGGAATCATTTAATATTACTGACTGCTGACACATTTGATTACATCCATAGGATGGGCTACACTCTAGTACTGAACACAGTGTAGGAGTGTACCACTGCATTCTTAGTCAGAAACATATTTGCTCTGTGTCCCATTCTTGTGAGAGGTTTTGTAATATTGCCTGGTCACTGCCTTCTTGTCTACAAAGCAAATATTCAGGGTGGGGAGGAGAAGAAGAGTTTTTATCTGTGAGTGCAAAAAGGTGAGAAAAAGAAAACAGCTTCCTGTGAAAGCTGAAACACACTATACAAACATATAGCAAATATACTCAGTACTTTTCTACTAGCAACACAGTACGTGTTGCTTACAGACAGGCTTGTAGTCTTTGTTACTGTGCTCCTTCTAACAGCTGTATGCATGTGTTCTTTTAAAAGTACTCGCCCATTATTATGGAGGTCTCTGCAAGGAGGCAATTCATCCTTACATTCGTATTCAGAGAAGGAGCAAAAAATGAAGGCAGAAACAAAGTAGAAGTGAAGTGCTTAAAGGTGAACAAATACAAAAAGATCATTATTAAGTTAAGGTAGGAATGTTATTAAGGGAGAATTATGGAGTAACAAAGTGCCTTAAGTCAGCAGTGAGTTGTTGGAAGATAGATCCCTGCTCCCCCCACAGAGCAATTAACTACCCTTGTGTTAGGGAGGAGTCCTGGACCTTCTTTCCACTTCTTCACACGAACACTGCACTTTCTCTGTCTCTGCAAAATGTTTCAAATGCCTTTTTTTTTTTCTTTCTGTTTCTAATCTTTTCCTGGATTACTGAATGTACAGTGAAACTTCTTATCTCATGCAGGAATTATGTTTATAGCAGAAAAGGAACTTAGGGACTGAATGCCTCAGGGACTTGGATGATGGGATGTAGAGACTTTTATCTGAGATTGCTTTCTTGAATCAGGCCCAAGTTGGTAGTGACCTAAAATTGCCTCAGCCTAATGACTGTTTGGTCTCCACTGTGAAATGTGTTTGGTGGTCGCAGTTTAATTCCTGGTAAATACTTGTTTGTGCACTAAATTACTTCCATAACTGGTATCCATGTTGGCAGTCTCACAGAAAGGTCAAGGGTTTGATGGGAACCGGGCCTGAGCTATTCTTTCATGCTGCGAGCTGGTCCCTTCTAGACATGCGAACTGAAGAAGCAGTGCAATTACAGTGGGTCAAGGTCTGCTTGCTTATTAATGTGCTTCCTTTCAAGACCATAAACTGCAATATGCTAACTCTGAAAAATTACTTTGATTCAAAATAAAGATTCATTCATACAGGGTCCTTTTAACATGTTGAAGGCCAAGGTACCTCCAGAAACTTCAGATGATAAAGGGTTAACCCATGTCAGGACATAGTCAGTCTCACTAGCCCAGTTGATGGTGTATATCTGGATGCCAATACAATGCACAAACAGCTTAATTCACATAGATAATGCCTCTCAGCCTTCACCTCTTTCCCTTCTCCCTAATGCTCTTTTTTGGTTTCTCCATTTTACTGGTGATGGTATTTGTGTGAATATATGAAGTGTCAGATCAGGCAGATCTATAGGTTACAGCCATGAAAAATATGTACATGGTGGAGTAAACTAAATAAGATTGTTTGCTGTACTCAGCTAATGCAAAGAAGATTATTTTTTCTTGATTTAAAAGCCTTCTGTTATTCCACACATCTACAAATTTAAGATTACACAGAGTGCTGTGAATAGCAGACAAAGTGAAAAGAAAATTAGCATTCATCAATTATTTTCACACATTTTCAAAAGTATGTTGAGGACATGTTTCTACAAGTGGCATTGAAAACTGATATGAGCCAGAGGTCAGTAAAAAATTCATCTCTCAGATGGCAATTTTTCTGTCACAGATTCACATGAAAATTTGTTAGAACCCTTCTGTCAGATTGCACTTACAATAAACCTTATGTTATCTGTCAAAATGGCACAATAAAATGCAGCCATGGGCATTTTCAGTCTGCATGCCATGTAAGCCCAAAAATGAGTTTAAGCACTGAAAATAACATCTGCTACATGCATGGTCTTAGAGTGTGATAAGACGTAAAGTGCAGAAAGAAATACAGATTGTTTGCTGTCACGCAGCACATACAGACAGTTAAGCTCCAGACCTGAAAGTGAGGTTTGACCACAGCTCCAGCCTATGCATGCAAGCTCTTCAACAATTATTAGCGTAAATTGTATTAAATCCACTCCTGCCAGCTGTTTAGGATTTTCAAGACAAGTCTCTTGCTGTGTAGTTATAGCATTTACCATTGTAATTTTTAATTACAGGCTCTCATATTAACTGCAGCCACATGATATTATCATGGTTGAAGTGAATACCAGCAGTGCTGTTGGAAATCTGTAAGACTGTATGCCACCATCTGAAAATACTGAGCCATAATTAATTTTACAATGAGTTAGGTAGATCCAGTATTTTCCTGTAGTATATACTTTCATATTTTTACATATATTGTGTTTAAATGTTTTACAAAATACATGTAAGTTATCTGGAATTATATTCCAAACACATTATCTTTCTGAATTTTAAAGACATAATTTGCAGTAGAAGCCACAATGTGTACTGTAAGTATACAGGTACATGTGAAAAAAGGACAACATTTGCAATACTGTGCTCTTTTTTTTTCTTAATGGATGAACTAGAAATCAATGGTTGTTTTTTTTGCCTTGCACTTTTCTTTTCCTGAGATGAGCTCTGAAGTAATTTCCTTTAAAATATAGAATTGAGAATGGCACAGAATGTGTTAGTTCATGTGTGTCTAAAAAGATCATAAAACTGGCAACACTGCAGGCTCTCAGATGCATAGAAAGTGCTAGTGGAAAAAACGAAACAGAGAAGACATCAGTGCGGCCAGCCATACGATAAAATAGATTTTATGAACGTGCTTGTTTGTATCTAAAGAAGAGCTGGTCTGCCTTAAAGTATGTCTGGCTTTTCCCAGTTTGTGTAATAAAAGATATTACCATTCCCCACTTTTTTCTAAAAGCACATTCCATTATTGAAATGGCCGGAATGGCCTAAAAAAAAATAACGAACAGCAACAACAAAAAAACCCCAAACCTCTTTTAAGTCTGTGTGATCTTGGTATGTAAAGTCTTCTTAACTGGACTTTCGCAGAACAGATGCTTCACCAGTCCTCTGCTTTTCAGAAAAAGCCCATAGGTGTAAAACCAAGCTTATGGCACAGCTGCATCTCAAAACACAGCACAGCTGTCAGCTGGGGAAGAAGGGAGATTTTCAATCTGCAAAGATAAAAGCATGATTTCATCTCCCTTCTCTACTTCTGAGAAAGTGTAGGGGTGATCCCACAGTGTCCTCACTCCTTCCAGGCAAATCTACATGAGTTGGGTGAGAGCTGTATACGTGAGCTGCAAGGACTGCATGGCCCAACACAGCAATTATCTTTTTAACTTACAAGGGTAACTGCCAAGAAACTGGTAGTGATTACACATTTCTCCACTCAATGCATGCAGCTGCACTGGAAAGAAAGAGCATGACAATTCTGTCTTCAGTTTGCACATGGGCAGTCTGAACCTTTTAAGCCTCAAAAGCTTAGTTGTACCATTTCACTGTATACCGACTTACAAACACTTGCAGCGGGATAAGGACCAGGTCCTAGGTCAACAGAATTTTAGGAGGTAATTTTCAAGCTGCTGCCAGAGCTAGAGGACATGTCTTTATAAAAGTTTCATCTATGCATAGTAGCTGAGAACAAACCCAATCTGTTTCCCAGCATTGTTTTGCTTTTCTGCAGTGCTCACATAATGCAAACCCGTCAGTGCCGCTTTGCTGGCAGTTTCCATGAAGCTGATGTTCTATAAATCTGACTATACACTGTGCTAAATTGTTCCTTCTCCTGCATCGCCTTGCAGAGCAGTATTACTCAACACAGTATAAAATTCTTAGTCACTGCTATCACTGGCCTTTCTGTGGCACAGACCCAGTTTTCTGTACTGCATTCCTTATTTTATAGAACAAACTGGAGCTTGTTTTTGTTTGAAGAGTATTGACCAACATCCTGAACACTACCCATTAGGGTCAAGCATGGAGCATTTCACCACCTCCCATTTTTCTGGGCTGCACGGTATAGTATCGTTAAGTTTGTACTTGCAGGAAACTGAGTCATCCACTCTTTTCTACTGTGATACACCACAGTTGATGACCATTCGAAGATGGGATCTGGGCTTAGCAGTTCCAGTTCTGTCCTGGAATATGTTACCTCTGCAGTGGAAACGGTGATTTTTAGGGTCAGGTTTACTGTAGAATGTAATTTCTACTCTCTGCTTAAATAAAGATGTACAGTTCTCCTGTCTGATCTGACTGGTCCTCACTGCCCAACCAGTAAAACAGATTCTATCACTATAAATTAAAGTAAGCACTGGAAATTAGGAAAAGAAGATAAAAGAGTAGGAAAACCAACCAAGATTTCAGTGATGTACACAAAACAAGACCACCTCAGCACTCTCACCCAAATGCACAAAGACCACCAGGTGAAACAGCCTGAACAGCTATTGTAAAGCCTAGCAGAGGTAGGGTGATGAGGAGAAGGGTAGGGTGACAAAGGGACCTTTGTTAACCTGCAGAGGGCAAATACTAGTCACTGTTTAGGCCCATGGGTGACCTTCTCCTGGAGATACAGTTTCAAGGGGGTTTTAATATTCCAACAAACATAGACCTCAGAGAAGAAGGTGGAGGGAGATTATGCATTTGCTGCATGTGCACCATGACACCAGCTGCCAGCACACAACCAGAACAAGCAGGGCATTATATACATCTAGCTCTTCCACAAGGCTCTGAAAGGAGCATGCCCCTTGTGGCAGGAGTGCCCAGGCTACCTTACCTCCTCTTTTTCCCCATAAGGTCAGGCTTGCATGTGTACTTCATGCAGTACAGATACACTCCAGATTATCCTTCCTTCTGGATTAATCTGTGACTTAATTAAGCACAACTAAGTTGTTATAGCAGAGTACCTGAAATAGTTCACGGTCTCATCATGATGTACTGGGCTTGGCACATCTACACCACCCACGCCAAAAACATGCTATTGATGACAAAACCTGAAAGTTACCACAAGCCTTTCATAATCCAAATTACAGAGACAGCATCTGAGTAGCAATCACATGGCAAAGATTCTTTCTGCATGTTCAAAACCATCTAGCCAGTGCAATCAGGCAGAAAGGTCAGGAGATGGACAGGGTTATATCACCTGCAAATCCACATGGTTTTAGTCCTCTCATTAACAAGGACTGAGGAGGTGGCACTCCTATACTATCTGAAATGGTCATAGTCATGCAATCACGAACATGTGCAGTTTTCACCTCTAAACTACAAGCTTGTCTTCCTTCCCCATCATAGGCTGGGCTTTGCACTGTAATATCACATTGGTATCCACCAATAGTGGCCATGGTAGGACCTGATGATTTCAAAGGTCTTTTCTAACTTAATGATTCTACAGTTCAAGGGCAAACACAACCAATCATTCTGAACCAGATTTACCTATTAACATTAAAGCAAGATCTCCCCATGACTGCCCTGATTCTTGGACTGTCTTATGAGCCTGAGTCCGTCTTATACCAAATTTACTGCCCTTCAAACCTTTTGCTCCTGCATCTTGCCTTGTTGGTTGAAAATTACAGATTGTCTCTCCTCTTGATTTCCTGGCAATTTTAAAATAAAAAATGAAAACTCCCAATGGCTCTATTAGTACTCTCTATTTTTTCTTATACCAATGCAAGTGTGTGTACAAGTGTGTATACGTGTGTGCATCCACAAGGTTCCTCTCACTTTGTTTCCAGGGTGGAATCTGTATGCCTTTTAATTCTACCTGACACCAGACCTGAGATGTGATTGCCCTGTCAAAGATCTAGCTGAGGGCTATCTGAAAAGAACAAATATAGCAAGAAGTGTGTACAGGACCCCAAAGTTATGCAATCAGCTAAAGAACCAGAGACATGGTTACTTAGTCATTAACAAATGAGTGAAATGCAGGCAAGTAATGTCATTTTCTTTATATGAAGTCCTGGGGTCAAAAGAATTTGGACTTATTTCCATTGAGCACATAACAATTAATGTGGCAACTTCTGAAAAGTGGTGGAGAAGGCAGAATTTTGGGAAGGTAGTATTTGAGGTATCTTGCAGGTAGGGATTAACAGGTCAGCTTTCCTTAGCTGGTTTAACTGATTCATCAGGATGAACAATTCTGTCTTGATTTGAAAGGCAACTCCTGAATATTCACATCTACAAGTATGGGGAGTACTCAGCCAAAGAGCTAAACTCCCCATCTGGCCTGTACAGAACCAAAATTCAGAGTAACTATGCACATTTATTTACCAGAAATATGGTATCTGTTTCTAAAAACTGTGAGTTGGGATCATCTCAAATAGAAATATTAGAAATATTATGGCTATTTAGTTGTGAGTTGGCTTGTATTGTAATTATAGAATATCCTGATTTAACAGTAGGGGAAAAGTTGTTATCCTTCTCTACTGGTGAAATTTTCTTTTCATTCTCTGCCTTTTTTTTTCTGATGGGCAAGAAAGAGAAAAAGGCAGTGATGACAATTGTTGAGGGACTTGAATAAGGAACATCTGAAGCAGCAGTAGAAAAATTTTAATCATTGTCTGTATTACTGGTAAACTTGAAATTTTTATTTAGAGTAATAAATTATTGCTGTGTGAAAACATCAGAATTGTGCCTATTTATAGAAAAAATATTTGATTTTTTTTAATTAATTGACTTTCATTTGTTAGCAGTTGTCATTTATTTCTTACAAAACTGAAAATCAAAATAGTTGTTCTGCTGTTTTGCTAGAAAATTGAGAATTTTTTTAAATATAGTACGTTTAATTTCACTTAAGTTGTTCTCTTATTCACTGGATTTTTATGGAGAGATCTACCTTCCTCAATGCCTGTGTCTGTCTTATACACATATTTATATCTTTAGCAGAAACTCCTAATTCAAAACTAGTTTAAGTATAAAGGCATATCACAGCTTTTTTAACTCGGTAAAGTTGTAGATTACTTTAAGTTTAGTTTAAAGCATTCAGGCTCTTTGATATGAACCAAAACTGGGTCTTACAGAAAATGAGAAATATCTATTTGTCTGAGTTGTAAAATTTTTCAGACCACAGAGCTGGTAAATCTGGTTGGTTTTATCCCTGAACACAAAATCCTTGATACTTGTAATGACTTGGAAAAAAAACTTTAGCAAACTTTTTTTTTTTTTTTTTTTCACTCAGTTTATCCATTCTCTTCCCTCATACATCTCCCACCTTAAAACAAGTCAGACATATACAGGTGGGAATGCTGCAAAGAGCATGGGCTGTGCTTGTGAGTACATGGTGCAGTTGTACGACAGCCAACTTACAGCACTGTCCCTGGCCAAAGCCTCTTCTTTGTGGAGAATGGAAATGGCTCCTGCAGAACCTCTGTCTGGGGTCAGGGGCACTTTGGTCTGTACCGGCAATAAGAGTAATTGCTGGCAACAGAGTGAGGATGTGTGCATGGCTATGGCCAATTTCACTTTGAGTTTTCAGGTTCACCCAGTAACGAAACTCAAAGCACAAATAGTGGAGGGGATGTCCCAAAGTGAGCACGCCAGCTCCAGTTTCCAAAACCTATGCAAATTGTAGTTAGTGGCTTTAGCACAGCCTTACCTGACAGATCATACTACAAAGCCAGCTAGCACATTTTACGGTCATGAGCTCAGGCTTCCCACAGGGTTGCAACAAGTGCCTCGAAAACTCCACCTTACACTCCTCTAATGCAATAGTATCTTCAATAAACACTCTAGAGAGCCCACAGCATAAGCTGTCTGTGTGCTGTGCATAACTCTGAAACACAGTGGGATTCAGGTGACATGAAGGTTTTGTACTGGTTAAAGTTATGGGATGAATTTCAGAGCAAAGCAATCTAAAATGGCCACACATTTGGCTTCAATTACAGTAGTGTGCAAATTATGTCCCTGCACAGATAGCAGTGCTACCAGCCTGATCTAGATGTCAGCATCTTTTGTGAGACTGATTTAGTTGTGTCATGGCTATTATTTGCAAATGTAGCAGTCAAAGTACTCAAGGGGAAAGATTTCCTGAAAGAATCTACATTCTGAAACATATTGCCAAAATGTTACTTCTTTTTTTTTAGTGCTTTCAAAGGGCAAACATAAAACTACGAGCTAGTGCTGGTCAAGACTGGGAAATGCAGGAGATGCCCAACTGATGATAGTGTCACTTTAAAAACAGAGTTCCTTTTCAATTACAAATATTGACATTTTTCACACTGGAAAGAAATTTTGGAAAATTGGAAATTTTGACAAAGGGGAACCTGTGGGACTTAATATTAACTTGAATTATCACTTGAAAAAGAAACTTATGACAATACCATTTCACAGAGAATCATGTCTCTGTCCATTTATAAGCATGAGATAGAACAGGATTTAATGAATCACTGACTTGTGATTCTATTCCACTAAAAATTGTGTCCTTTCCTTCCTCTTCTCCTCATTTCAGGGAAAGAGCAAAATGCCATGTGAGGCTTTTCAACTGCCTGGAGAACTTGGTATTAACCACTGTAGGTTTGCAGGTCAATAGTATACTACTAGCTAGCATTCACTGTCAGTGCTGTATATTACAGCAGCTACACTAAGTACTGCCAAAGCAGTAATCTGAAGTAAATTAACAATTGTTACTAAGGGGTGTTTCATTTAATCCTTAAATAATTCACCTGCCTTTGATGTTAATAAAGGGGCTTAGAGAAGTAGCATTTGATGGGAAAAACTGCAGATGCCAGCAATAACATGAAAAACTCCTGCTTAAAGCAGTTAACAGCTGCAAAGCTAAGTGTAACAATAAAATGTATTAGTTAAAGACATGTATATATAGTTAAGTGTACTTAGATTTTATTACTAAAATGTATAATGTGATACAGTGCAAAATTTAAACAGTAGGGTTTTTTATTACCTTCTCAAGTGTTCAGAAAGAACACAGCAGAGAATGAGGGATAATTCACTGCATTTTTGTGGGCAGCACCCACATGTTCACATTTCCCAATGTTTTTTTCTTTATGGGAAAAAAAAGAATGCACTGGGTAACAACTTGTTTTTTTCCCATGTAAAAATCATGTGCCGGTGATTCAGTAATTCCTATTTTTTCTTGTGCTTATAAACGGGCAGAGGAATGACTGTCAATGAAACTATTAAAGGATGGAGAATACCTCAGAGAACCGACATTCCATGATATATTTAAGATAAGACAGATTCAAACAGGTCACTGCTTTGCAGTTGCACAACTGTCTGGATTTTTTGGATGTAGTTCATTTCATTACAGTCTTCTGAAATTCTGACTTACGCACTGTTAGGAGCAAAACAGTTTGATGAGCTGACATTGCAGTCACTCCCAAATGTTAAAAAAAACATGAGTCAGGGAAATCTAGGGAATGTCTTTAAGAAAACCTTGCACTCTTTTATTTGTTTTCTGATTTCTGAGCCATTAGGGTGCACTCCCTCCAGACTTTCTGGCTTTTCTCTGCACCCAATGAAGGCTAGAAATGTAAATTGATGTTTAAAAACACAGACCAACAGTCCCATACAACAAATTGCCTCCAGGATTTGGATTCACAATAAACCAGCAGTGTGTCCTGTATAACTGTATGGAAAAATCCACTCCCTCCACCTGTGTTTTTATGTCTTGTCTTCACTTGCCTTCAAATATTTGAATGGTCAAGTTTTACTTGTACGTGTCTTCACAGCAAGTCAGTGGTAAGTTTATACCCTGGGGTATCATCAGTGGAAATTACAGATTCATCAGCTCAGAAAGGAAGAGGCCTGCTAAGTATTTTAAGAGATAATCAAGGTCATTCTGTGCACTAGAGTAACAACAAAATCAGAGTTATGGATTGTGCATGTACTCAGTCAGTATTTGTTCCAAAACCATTCCTTTTCTAATTTCTAGTCTGTGTGGTGAAAAAATGTCAAGATGGAAAGGAAGTATAAAAATTAAGTTCATTTTCCCCCTAAAAATATAATGTTTTCTCAGGTTTTTAAGTAACAGAGATTTCCTTACAGCTGATCATAAAGACTTGTTGGGTTGGTTTGTGGTTATTTTTAATAGCAGTAGTACTAAAACAATGTGGGAACATAAAGGAATCCTTGTGATTTATAGATCTAATTCCAGCTAAGCCAGGTAAAACTCCAAATATCAATATTGAGTAGTGTGTTTCCCTGTTCCTCCACTCAAAAAAACCTACTTGAAAAACTTTAAGAAAGGAAGAAAGAAAAAGACAACGTCAACACAAATTATGAATTCCACAAAATGGTCACTTCTGTTCAAATTAGATGCAAAAGTCACCAAAAAAGCAGTCAAGATCCTCCATTTTCTTAGGGCAGCTAACAGGTTGTTTCCTATGGCTTGTGCCCTGTGTAGAAACAGCTCACATGAGAAACAGTTGAACCTCACAGCTGGTTCTTCTGCATCAGCTCAGTTCTGCATCTCTGTCTTTGACCTGATGAAGGTTTACTCATGGAGGCTTGGAGCATCTTCCCCACTAAATGATGTTTAAGAACAGCCATATTTACTGGGAAGCTCTTTCCTTTAAAATCCTTACTATTTCCTGTTCTGCTCTTTAGGAAACCCACTAATGAAAGTTACATCAACTTCTGATTTCTGTGTGATGCAGATTGAATCTATAACACTTGTCAAAAGGCTAATTTAATTCAATAATAAATTCAAGAGAGTGTTGCTATTGAGTGGCAGTGCTCTAATATTTTCTACGAGCAATTTTTTACATGACAACAGTAGAAAATGAAGGAGCAAGACAATAGAAAGTGATCCATTAAGAATCAATTAAAATTGTAGAAAAACAGAACCACAAGGGCTGATTAGAAGAGAGCCCTACAGGGACTGTAAGAGGTGTGAACACCCTTCAGCAATCTACTGCCCCTTACTCGTGCAGAAGAACAACTTGGTAAAGAAAAAACTTGTGTGAAATGGGCTTTAGTAAAGGACGGCTGTTAGGAGGATGCTTGGAAGCAGAGAAAGAAATGGTACTGTCAGTTAAATGAGAACATGCTGAGTGATGGAAGGAGGAAAAATATAGAGATTTAGTAAGAGAGCAGGAATAGATGTTGTGATGGCTGTGGTCAAACTGTTATGGTTTCCCACTGGGCAAGAAATCAAGCACTGAGCTTTCTCCCAGGCCTGTCACAGGTACACTTTGTGAATTTGTAAGGGCCAGATAACTTCTCTGTCTTTATGATTTTCCACCTGTCAATGAGGAATAGAGAAATATTCATGTTAACAGTTTCCCTGCAGGATTTTACCCATTCTCCCTGTCCTAGGAGGTGATCAAATACCACAGCGTTGATAATCCTACCTCTATCAATAAATAAAAATAAAATGTAAGATAAAATGTAAGCTAGAAAAACTCTAAATATGTTTTGAAAGTTTTCAGACTTCATATTCTATTTCCATATGATACCAAATACTGTGATGTCAGACTACCTTCTAATACTTATTTGAGCAAAATGACTAATATCTGTCATGTTAAGTTCCTTCTCCTCCCAGAGAAAAATTGTGGCAGTTTAAAATACATATTTATATCTTCTTTACTGTGTGATTTTATTAATAAAAGCTGAGTCAAAGGAGATCACTTGCTCTGAGAGCAGAGGTACAAGTACCATGGGGAGCCACAATTCTGCAAGAGGTGATTCCACAAGCTTGGACTAAGACACTGAGAAAGTCCTGTCTCAGCACAGTCTATTGTAATAATCAGGATTTACTTTTGTTTAAGCAGCCAGAACTTCTTTTTCAGATTCTATAGCTCTCTACTCATAACGTGCTCTAGCATGAATGAAGGTCAAGTTTTCTGTGTTACGTGAAATCTGCTGCTATGAAGGTGTATTTCTATGCAGTATTACAGGTACTGACCTTAGTCCATGGACACTACTGTGTTTACCTAGGAGTTAGACAGGACAAAACTTGTGGATACAGTATGAGCATTTAATAATCATCACTTCTGAGATTGGTTTGACTGGATCAAGTGCCTTGTTATAAATCACTATACACTTGGTATTAGAAAAGCTTGACCCAAAATGTGGCCCAAAGAGTATTTGAAAGGTTTAACAATTAGCTCTGGGTATAAGGATGCTGCCTCCTGCCAAGACACTATTAAAAATACATTATTTGAAAAGATAACGTAATAGAGTGGCTTTCTAGTTTTGTGATAATTTGTAGTTTGCTGAAGTATCCAGGATGAAAGAAGGGGAGACAGGCAGGAAAGGAGATTCTCAGAGGGCAAGGTCGACTGCTACTCTCCAATCTCTGCATTCTGTTTCTAATGTGATCCAGTTCCCAATTAAAATGTTGTGCTTGTTCCAAGTGAGTTTTTATTAAGAAAATAAAACCACCAAAGAGGAGGTTGTGCAAACTATCTGGAGGTCCAGAAAAACAATTACTTATACACATACGTAGTAGACAAGCGCAGAGGTTTTACTCACCCATCTTCTGGCAGGTCCCAGCGCACGCTAACTCTCCCTTGGGGAATCTTCATTTCCCATTGGCAAAGCTGGGCTTGAGAAAACAAAACAACATTTATAGAAATAGACATGCCAGAATGTCATACAATCTTTTGGGCTTTCTTGCAAGGTTTTTAAGAGAACAGAATTTAGAAGATGTGTTTTAATAGGTAGTTGTCACTGATTAAAATTTTTTATTGTTTTTGTAGCCTGGCTTAGTGAATGTTCAAACTGATTTATTTTTCTCCTTCTTCTTATTGTTTCTGCTGAAGTTAATATGTTGATCTTCTAAAAGGTACTATATTACAAAATATTAAATCCAAAAATAAAAGGCAGTAATGAAGTGCCTTAATTTTCTGGACTAGCCCAAGAATTCTTCTTTTGTTACAAATCATGCATTTACTTTATCCAGGTCCTGGTACAAAGGAAAAGGAGCAATGACACTTACTTCTGAATCCTTACTCCTGTTCATTGTCGTATGTTTCCCAGAGTGTGAAGGACAGTACTGGCTTGCCTCTGCAGCACATGAGCTGGGACCATACACTGTCTGAAGGCATCTCTATTTAGAGCTTCTGCCAGCAAGAGGGCTTACTTTCTATACCAAGGCCAGGCTCATCTCAGTTTAGATTTCTTTACCACAGGGAAGGAATATTGTAAGTCTCTTTTTCAGGATTGGGCTCCTGCATACCTTTCTATCAGAGTAATCTTATGTCAGTATTCTAAGACTGATGTGAACATAACTGTCACATGCTTACTTTTTAAAATCAGTGGACACTTAGGGTAGGCTACAGCTTAGTAGGTAGACATTTCAACATCTTTTGTAAAATAGTGTTGGCATTGAATGAATGCTAAGAGCAAAGTAGGAGCGAAATCAGCAAACACACTTGCTGGCCAGGTTGCACACCAGATTCAGACCTCACCATACTCTGAGGTTCCTAAATTAAGGGGGATTTATTCTTTTATTCTTCAGAGCAAAATCTATCCTAGGCTGGGGCAGATAAAAGAAATCTTAGCAGCCAAATATTTGGTATTCTGTGCCGAAGAGAGCTACCTACGCACTTCAGTGAACCAAACTTATGGCTTTTTCAGGGTGAAAAGTGAGAAATGTCATTATCTCTTACAATCTCCCACGTCAAACATTTCCACTTGAATTTTTATGTATGAGCTTCACATAAACACTATTCATTTCAGAGCAAGGGACTACAGAATCTAGCTTCTAAGGTGACTCTCCTCCATGACCAGTTATGTTCTACGTTTACGTGGGATACATAAGCATGCAAGCAGTTTCTACAGATGCAATCCTCTGTGCTGCACAGACCAGTAAAATCTATTTTTTACATGATGAAGAAGAAAACAATTATTCAGCAATGATTTACTATCCAATCCTAGACATTCATTCTGAAACCAGTAAAACAACAAATACTACGTCATGGAATTATGAGGTACTTCAAATACTTCTTCACTGATGACCATTCAGGTCATATACCTCACGAAACCATTGAGGGTTTTTTTATGCTGAATCACTAATATTTTTTACTGTATTTTCACTGCTTACTACTGAGTGCTAATCAGCCTGGTTAACAAAACAAGGTATGCCACATATATGAGTTCTTATCATCACACCGAGGCACATTTACTCCAAAGAGATTCTGTTAATATCACTAAAGACGTCTTTAGTGGCTTGTTTTAGATAGTGAAGCTAATTTCTTATTAAAAAGACTGTGTAGCTTTTTTTTTATTATTATTTAGTAGCTTCTAAAACCCAAGAATATTAAGCTATCCAGTAACTGTTTTCCATGGAAAACCTTCTTCCCCCACTGGCCCTGTGTGTGGGATAATTGATATGCTTTGCATCACAGTTTTAAAAAAGAAAATCAAAACTATCTATGAGAAGTCTGTTTAGTCTGTATAGAAACGGGGCTTGTATTTGATGATCTTTGTAGGTCCCTTCCAACCCAAATCATTCCACGCAATGACTGCTGCTCTGTGCCGTGAGGGGTGCATGCATTACTGAAGCCAACTCACAGGTTAGACCTGGCACAGCAATTGCTTGTACAGATTGGCACATTCTGAAGTGAAGGTGAGTGTGCTTGTTGGGGATAGCAAGGCTTTACAGTGTGTTGTGCACGTTCAGTGTTATATGATTCCCCAATGTGGACCTGTAGGAATTTTCAGTGGGGAAGATCATGCAACCTGGCTGCCACTCTTTCAGACCTGTCTAATCTCTACAGTTCACTTAGTCCAAATGGAGCTGAATTTACACAGATTTTACTGACTCATTTGGAGTAAATCTTCAGTTAGTTCAGAGAGGAAATGAAGTCAATATGGTACATGCAAGCTGCCCTGTGCAAGCATACCACTTGCATTGGCAGGTTAAAATGTAGCCAGAACCCTTTTTTCTTTCTGAAAAGACATTATTTTAATGGATGATGAATAGATATTCCACTCTGATTTTATGAGATTCCATCACATTTCAGGGAAAAAGAAATAATAAAAAGGCAACTTTTCTTTTTTTTTTCCAGAAGTTCAGAAGCCTTATTTGAAACTAATTTTCCTGCCTTATAAATTTCCAAAGAACTAAAATGTGTTACAGGAGGAGATGACAAGATCTGCTGCAAATACCATTCTTATTCTGGTTCACCCTGTTTTGCTCCTCTATAATAGTCTCTAAAAGAAACTGCGTTAACAGCTGCAAAATCTGGGGTGAGGCACCCATAAACTCCCCCCAAATCCATTTTAGCTTTGCACAGACACCTAGGTTTAGCAAGCTCTAGAGGTTGCTTAGAAGTAAAGACAGGAAAAAGCTTAAATAAAACATGGAAAGTTCAAGCAAATTAGAAGAAGCAGTAATAATTATAGTGGACTGAATTGTTAGATGTAAGTGACATACATCATTGTAACTTCTCTGAAGACCACAGGATTCTGACTTTAAAATACAGGATGGAATCCAGCTGCAAATTAGGCAAGATTAGTAGGTTTTCCTCCTTTCCTTGCTCACTTGCTTGCCTTGAGAAAAACACATGCTATTAATTTTGCCTTCCATTTGTACAAGAAGGTACCAAGTATGCAGGCCATATTCCTGGACAGAAGTAAGAGAATACCAGGATCAGTTGATTTCCAGTGGAAAAATACGGAGCGAATGGCTGCTGTTTATGAAATGGCCACCCAGGTGTGAATCTGCTTGTGTGACTTAAGAGTCAGCAACAAAAAGACAGAAAAGAAGTTCTTATAAGGGTTAATCCTACTGGGAGCTAGGAGAAGGAAAGGCAGTTTTTGTGCTCTATTTCCTGCCGTTGTATCAAAGGGGAAGAGCCCCTCTGTAAGCCTGCCACCACAGATTTATAGCCAAATTAGGAAAAGTACTGTACTTGCCCAATAATGACTGCCATCACTGGGAGATAAAAAGCACTCAGTAGCATGCAGAATGCACTTAGTCATCTTTCAAGTTGTATACTGTCTTAGAATGTCTTTTGTGAAGCTGATGCACCAAAAAACAGAATAAAATAAATGTGTAGATCTGTTGCCCCTGTCAGCATGACTCATGCTGGTCCTTCTACTTTTCGGTTAACTTTCTAACACCACTGTGTGATTGTCATATTTATCAGGTGTGGTTCATTCTTACAGAAAATCACAGGCACTTGCCACAGTCACAACGCATTTCAAACTACAATAATATGAAGGAAGGATAATCTTGTGGCTTTATTTCTCATAATGTTTACCCATGACATACAGAAACTCAGATAAAATTCTCAGATGGTAATTCACCCAACCCCCTAGAGACCAACCCACCATACTGCAACCATCTCGGTGACAGCAAATAAACAGCAAATATATAATCATCAGTCCTGAAAAAATAAGTGGGTACTTAGATATAGGTGCAGCTGTATAGGACAAAAAGTATAAGTAGTTTCAGGAGCATGAGGAAATGCTATTTAAGTCAGAGAAAAAGACAGCCAGAATCACCGATGCCACCTGGATGCTCTGTGAAGTTCCATTTTTGGTTGATTTAAATAGTTTGAAATAACTGATTTCATCGACTGTCAGAAGTTTCCACTACCATCTAGACACCTACCTGACACCTATGCTTTTCTAGACACCTAGATGACACAGAAAATCCCACCAAGGAATTATATCCTATCTGGTGGTCAGAAATGCCATTCTGTGAGAGATGAGAGAAAGGGGAGATCCATTATCAGACTGGCCTTTCTTATGAGTTCAGTGGTGTGATGATTTATAATTCTGCTTACATGGCTGTGCTTCTGTTGGGATAAGATCCATCACTGTCCTTTCCAGGTCCAGTACAGTGTGCACTGGAGGCACATCCTATGTCTGTTATAGTGTCCCAGTTTTTTACAGACCAGTGTCCTCACATACGGTAGTCAATTGCCCACTCGACCTCTGCTCTTTTCATTGTATAGACTAGTTTTTAAATCTTAAATTGCACAAATTTAACCATATCTTGTGTGAGACTTGCATACAGGAGATACTACACTGGTCTCATCCCACTATGAAGAGGGGATGCCAGCAGCACTCAGAATCAGGAGAGACCAGTCTTTGTGAAATAGAAGAGATGTTGTCAAGGCTTGACTGCACATCAGACTATCCACACCAACTTAGCATTTCTCATCATGTGTCTTCTATTTGTAATCAATGGTGTTAGTAGTCCTATTCTCTCCTGGTTGACCATTTGTGCTGTTTATCCACCTCAGCTGACACTTTGTGAGTCTCACAATATTCTGTAGTGGGAACAAGAGAGATCATTCATGTTGCTGGGTGAACTGTTCAAGTAATGTGATGTCTCAGAGAGAGAAGCACAAGGCATATTCCTGTTCTGCAAGCTGTGCCCATGTAGATAATTACCCAGAGGTTTTTCACTGCAACTATGACACTGGAAGATCCCGATAGCATGTGGCATTACAAGAGGGCAATCAGACCAGCTTTTCTGTACAGAGAGGCCTTATCTTCTTTATTTTGGCACTGGGCAGCTTCAGGATGGTGATTCAGGATACTTTAACCATGCTCACATGATGTACATCTAACACTCTAGAACAGAGTATTCTTTGCCACAGTGGACATTTTCACTACCATATTAGCAGAATCATGGAAATGTTGGTTGGGAGGGACTTCTAAGGGTTAGTCCGGTCTCCCACTCAGCACAAGACTACCTTCCACTCAGGATCAGATCCTCCATGTTTTTGCCTCTCCAAGTCTTGAACGCCCTGTGAAAGGATGGAGCTTTTGTAATGAAAAAACCAACCTTTTTTTTTTTTTTTTTCCCTAACATCCCATCTGAATTTAAGAACTTGGGGCTGTTGCCTTTTGTTTATGACAGAGGCTGCCAAGGTGAGTTTGGCTCGATTGCAACGCCCCTCTACGCAACTATGGGCTACTACTGACTTACCCTTTAGCCTCCTCTTCCCCAAGGATAATAAGATGTCTTTGCCACCCTTAGTATTTTTGTGACTTGCAATAATCATGAGGACACCATTTGTTTTCTAGGGTGCAGAGACAGAGGAACCCTAATTCTTACACAACAGCTTCCTCACAGCTCTTAAAAAATTTGCACTTAGCTATCCAGTTTCATAGTAAGATAGCGAAGATGCAAAGGAAAGACTCCAGAGCTGACTGACTACAGTGCTGAGCAATTATGTGGGAGAAGCATGTTCAAATCCCTGATGTAGCATGGAAAATTCCTGTCCTGAATCAGGTAGAGCAGGAAGCTCTGCCTGGGTCTGCCACATGTTACTTCACCACCCAGGTATTAAAGGGACACATTAATTCCACCAGTACACATAACTGATAGAACATTTATGATTTAATTTCAACATGGAACAAAACCAAATCCTTCACTCTCAAAGTAGCTATGTAGTAGAATTGTTGTCCCCATGTCAATTAATACTTACTGGCATCTTTCCTGGCCTCAGTTACTTTGGGTACTATTGGCTGTAATTATCCCTTGCCCATTACATATAAAAAAGGAAAAAAAGAAAAGGAAAAACTATTCTAAGGGTGTTCCCCCAGCAAGCACATGCTTGTAAACAAGTCTTTAGTCTCACATAGCATGGGTTGACTTTCTGGCAATTTTCTGGTGGGTTTCTGGTAAGCCTACAACGAAGAAGGGTCTCCATCAAAACATCACCGCAACCTATTTAATGACATTTCCAAAGACAAGCTTCTGGAAACTGTTTTCTCCTGTGTCTTCATTAGAACTATCCTAGGCTAGCCATATCTTGCTACATCCTCACATTTTTTTCACCCACGGCCATGCCTATCTGTTGTGTTTTAATCCTAGAAGGCAGTTGAGCACTCCACAGTTGCTTGCTCATGACCACCCCACCACCCACAGCAGGAGAGAATCAGAAAGGTCAAAGTGAGGAAACTTGTGGGTTTACAGAAAGACTGTTTAACAGGTAAAGCAAAAGCCACAAGCACAAGCAAAGCAAAATATGGAATCCATTCACTACTTCCCATGGTCAGGCAGATGTTCGGCCTGCAAGGGGTTTCAATCATTACCCAGGAGAAAGGGATTTACATATATTATTTAAACAGTGAATGAACACTTCACTCTGCTTAACAGCACTGTTTTTTAAAACTATGAAATTGATGTGGGGGCTTGGAACGATATGGAATTAGGGTTTGCAAAATATAATCAGTTTTAACTGAGGATCATAACCCTTGTTTCCAATTACACGTGACTCAATTTGTTTCTTTGCTCCTGTTTATCAAGGACATATCTCTGATCCTCAGGAAAGAAATTCTGTGGATACTTAAATGTGAACCATGATGAGGGAGAACCTCTGAAGCTTTTCACTTGTCAACATGCAGGAAAAGAACTATGTGGTTTTTCGCTTGTTTTTCTTAACATGTGGTATCATTGGGCAAATAATAAATAGGGGAAAAAAGTGATTTCTGGTAAACAAGTAAGAATTAATTCCCTCCACATCAGGAATTGTTGTGTCAAATTCTACAGTTTATTTGAGACTAAGTGATAGCTTGTGGTGTGACTGAATCTGCCAGTAAATTTTATTGATGCATGGTTTCAGTCATAAGTATACTTATTACAATGTGAAGAAGACAGGTATCACTTGAGTAACTGTCTCCACATCTGCACAGTGACATGACTCAAATTAGTTGCACACATTTAGTATCAGGAAATATGAAAGTTGCAATAATATTTACAGTTTTGTGTAATTATCAGTGAATAATATTTGTCATGTGGTTGGCCCAGTAAGGAACTAAGCTGTATTAGGACTGTCATAATAATGCCAGAAAGAGAGCAAAAGTGTGATAAAACAGCAGAATGTCTTCAGTTTTTCTCCTCATTCCCTGGGTTACACAAAAGCCCAGCTGCATCTTTTCTTGTACCCCAGACAAGGTTATCCAATTGCGTGTGACTTCAGACTCAAAAATCTTACCATAATGCTTGTGAATCATTAATTTAGAGGAAGCTTTGTCTGACCATCTGCGGATGTCTGCAGTATAGACTTCTACATGTGAACTACTTGTCCAGGCATCCTTATCAGTCAAGGGAGAGGCAGGCTTAAAGTGCAGCTCCTCTCATCCTGTGCTAAGTAGCTAAAAAGATCAGATAAAGCATGCTCATCTGTGAGTGAAGGTAGTTTTTTCAGACTCCCCATAATTGCCCTTTGGAGGCAATTCTGAAGGCCCTTCTCCTCGGGGAAGCTCTATGAATAATCCAGCTAAGGCAGGAATATAATCAGTAAGATTGTAGACTATGGTAGAAGTAGTAACTCAACAGCCTGTTCCCTAATGAATTTTATGGCCTGTAGTTTTCAAAGCTGGGCTATAGTGAAGACCTACTGCCATTCTGTGAGAAAGGGTTGTAATGAACTCCAGGATTATCCAAGTAAAAGAAAGTCACTTCTTATTATTTTTGAAAACAACCCTTCCTCTGGCCTAGCTGTTTAGTATTTTTTTTATTTTGGTAACATATTTTGAGTCTTAAGGATAAAATGAATAATGGCTGAAACCAACAAAAGATGAGATGTTAAGTTATGACTTAGACATCAAATGAGTACTTATGCAGCATAACAAAATATTGGGAAAAGGCAGTGTCATAAAATATATTTTCCTTTGTATTTCTTTTTACAAAAAAACATATGTAGTGGTTTGAACAATTGCGTATGGTTTGCCACAATGATTGTCCTATAATTAGACAAGTGGTTTGGTTACTTGGAGAGTACATCTTCACATGCATTCACACATGGCTTTGTAACCTGGCTAAGTGACTAATTGCCTAAGATGTTCTTCTCCATATATACCTGATTTGAATATTCATTCAGAATAGAATCAAAACCTTATCTAGGTAAAAAAAGTATTATTAACAATAAGGTGGGCTTACCAGGAGCTGGGGCCCTTTGTACAATGACATGGAATCTAGATGATTCATGACTACTGGCAATCCATGTTTTAAGATAAAAATCTTCCTACTATGCAAATCTCACAAAATGGGTGGTGGGTCACTTTCTCTTGAACACATTTCACTGCTTTATTTTTATCTCTAATCGAGACTGCCACATCTCTGTCAAATTTCTGAAGAAATGAAAAGGTGAAACACAAGACATTCTCTGTAAAAACAAAAGATGCAAGGAGAATAAACATACAGATTAAAATTTGCAAGAAAGCAAATGAAGTCTATGTGACAAAATGGTTCTAAAACACATATCACTTCTATTAAAGTTGAAGAACTGGAAGAGTGTTTAGCATGCCACAGCAAAGAGGAGAAAAAGTATACATCAAACTGTCTATAATTCATATTACCCTTTAGCTACTCCCATTAAAAGGCAGCTTTCTGTGACAGCACAGCAGGCATATTGTCACTTTCTTACCCTCCTGTCAGGCAGATTTGCTTAGCGCTGTAATTCTGCATATATATGTAGGTTTCTGCTTGATCCACTCCAATAAAAATTCAGCTCCTACATCTATTCTGCGTCTCTACCTCTCTGAGTGAGTTTTTATTGCTAACTTTAAACAGATTATGAGTATACTCCTGGAAATATGCACTAATAGAACAGATACGGAAATACATCAGTTTGAAAGTAAACATGTCTGTATAAGCAAGCCCAAGAGAGGAGGTTTCTGAACTGCCTCACCTCCACAACTGCTGCTGTAACGGAAAGTCCAAACTGCAGGTTTTTGGTTCTTTTAAGTCACTGCTGCTGTTTCTGTTACAATCCTCCCACAGATCAGAAATTATTTGGAGGTACAGGAGTTGTTGAACTCATTTGCTCTTTAGTATTTTTTATTACATTAAGACATTGGCAAGGCAGTTGTAGAAGCTGAAAATGTTCTTGAAACTATTGAGTCATAGGTGAAAATCGTTGCAGAAATGTTTTAAGGGCCTAATTTATATAAGATTATTTTATGTTAGAGGCAGAAACTGCTTGTGAATGGTTTGTCTTCCTTCTTGGGAGTTGTGGGTTGTGCTCTGGAGGATGATGTTGACAAAGAAAATAATGGGAATTGAATTTTTTCAAAAGAGAGGTTGGATCGAGTTTTGGCTTGAGGTTAGGATATGTTCTTAGTTTAGCAGAGCTACTTCAAACATTGCTAATTAGAGAAGCATTAGCATAAGAACAACATTTCAAATTCATTGATGTCATCTTGCTAACAGATTTGGATACACAGGCCATAATCCCACTGGAAAACAAGAGCTGGTTTTTTTTCCAAAATGGGAAATGCCCATATGTCTAGATCTGTTTTCACGGTTGGAGGAAGTGGGGAGATGGGAGGGGTAGGATCAATTCTTAATGGCCATTTTTCTTCCCAGGAGTCATCAGCAATAATGAACTACACAGAATATGCTTGGATCTAGCACCACACTGGTTTTGGTTTGTGACTCACTTGTTGTTCAGAAATAGAGCTTCATATAAAGTCTCACTAGTTTTCATATGCCATATGACACTGATATCACTGATAAATATTGTCCCAGCAAGAGTGACTAACTATACTGACCCGTAGACAAAATAGGCCTTTCTCTTGCATTTAGGAGGTTTTAGGGATACCTCTCCAGTTTTTGACCAGGAGTCAGTTTTACTATGTGCTACATTTTTCTCATATGAATACACATCAAAATGCATCTTTTCTTCTTAAGTCAGTGGCCTCAATATTAATTTTCCCAGGCTGGTAAGAGTGTTTCAGGATTGATAGGGTCTTTTCACTTGCTTTGCTTCAGATGTATAACATTCCTAGTGCCTGCACAGCAAATGTCACATTGGCAAGACTGAAAGAACATGATGTCTCAAGATGGTTTATTACCAACTCATATGATCCCAGCCCTCCAGCAATCCAGTACCTAGTAAAATTATTAATACCTAATAAAAAGGCTTATTGCAGCTCTGAAGCTAGTGATTGCTTTTTAATTACATATTTCTTTTGATTTAATAAGGTAGTAAATATTTTCTTCATCTCTCCTTAAAGAGAAATATGCATTTTATGTATAGGTACCCTTTATGTAGGTTATTTATATTCCATACATAATCATCACCATATTTACCCTGGGTCACATCAACCTTTTAGCCACCTTTTTGCATTATTTTTGCTATCTTTACAAAGCATCAGTTATTTTACAAGTTGTAAAAAGAACTCCTTAAAGATAAAAGATACATAAATTTTTCCTTGGTGTGAATATACTGCAGAGTAAGGAGGACCCTTACACAAGTCACGGCACACTTGTGTTCATTCCAGCCCATGCCTGTGAAAAGGAAGTGATGGGGTCTGAGGCTGCACGCACACTCAAATTTAAGATGGGCCTTTAGCTTGTGTAAGTTGATGGCTTGCTTGATGATAAAGAACAGTGAGTTGCTCGTAGCATGGGATTCAAGAGACTGAACCACATGGGTTCACTATTTTCTCTATCATACACCCCCACTGCAGGAGCCTGCCTTTCACAGAATCACAGAATCTGCTGGGTCGGAAGGAACCCACAAGGATCATCAAGTCTAACCCCTATCCTTGCACAGGACCATCCACGAGAGAACACCATGAGAGTATTGTCCAAACACTTCTTGAACTCTGTCAGGCTTGGTGCTGTGACCACTTCTCTGGGGAGTCTGTTCCAGTGCCCAACCACCCTCTGGGTGAAGAACCTGTTTCTAATATCCAGCCTAAACCTCCCCTGACACAACTTTAGCTAGATCACTTGTTAAGCCAGGGATATACATGTATATGTAGCCTCACACTCTCATTCTAGTCACAGCACCACCTGAGAAGGTCTCCATCACCACACTGGCCCAAGAACTTGCTTTATCCTTCAAGCTTTCTTCTCTTCTCTATATTCCCTGCATATCCAGTGTTACATCCACACAGCAAAACTAATAGTCTTCTGAAATGCAAAGCTGAGAGAGTGGCTGTATTAGAAACCTTCATGATTCCCAGTCACATTAGTTTGCTGAATGCCACGATGAAGTAAAATTAAGTGTTTACTTTGTGGTTATGTAGAAACAAATTCAGCATCTCAAAATGTGCTATTGGTCACACTTCTCTCTCATCTGTCTTGATGCTACCATTAAGAACATGAACCTGTACTAGAATTCTGTCTCATTCAGGCTCCTTTTATCCAGAGGTATCTTTAGTTTGGACTGCACACACTCCTGAGAACACAGTGCAGAGAGGGTCATTGCTAGGATTGCATCTAAAGCACGGGCCTCCAGAAAGTTGCACCAGCACTTTCATTGCCAGTTGGCACCACGAAGACAGCCAAAAGCAGCACAGGGACAGGGACAAACAGGTGGGGCAGGAGAAAATGTGGGAACTTCTGGTGCTGAACATAATGCTGAAGAAATTATTCATTCAACTACACCCTGAAAGTAGTCAAGAATGTTTGGTGCATCTTGATTTGACACCAGCTAATACTTGCGTTTTGCTCACATAACCTGAGAATATACTATGACCCATTTTGTCTTGGTTAAATCTGAAGCTTTGAATTCAACCTTCCCAGTTACAAATGTCCTTAAAAAAAGAAATCTGTTAAACAAACTCTGCTGTTTGTTACTGCAGAGAAAGAGCAGTGATTGCAGCTTGTCCCTAGGGGTTATTTGAAAAGCCTAGCATGCAGTAAGTAGACAGTCTGCCGTGCTATAGACTGTAAATATAGCCCTTGTGTTATCCTCTTCACATTTTCTTAGGAGAGCAGAAGTTGCATGGCAGAACTGCTTATTCAAATGTGGCACACACAAGACATGGTGTGGGGGGCTGACCCTGGCTGAATGCAAGGTGCCCACCCAAGGCACTCTATCACTCTGCTCCTCAGCAGAGAAGAGGAGAGAAAATATAACTAAAGGCTCCTGAGGAGGGATAAAGACAGGGAGAGATTACTGTCATGGGCAAAAGAGACTCAACATGGGGAAAAGTAATATAATTTATTAGCAATCAAATCAGAGCAGGGTGATGAGAAGTAAAACTGAATCTTAAAACACCCCCTCACCCCTCCCTTCTTCACAGGTTCAATGTTGCTCCTGAATTCGCTACTTCTTCCCCCACAGTAGCACAGGTAGATGAGGGGACTGCAGTCAGTTTAATCACACATTGTCTCTGCTGCTCCTTCCTCCTTAGGGGGTGGACTCCTCATACTCTTCCCCTGCTCCAAGATGGGGTCCCTGCAACAGGAGACAGTCCTCCATTAACTTCTCCAGCATGTCTTGCCCAGGTGTCTTCAGTTCTTCATTAACTGCTCAAGTGTGGGTCCCTTCTGCGGGGTGCAGTCCTTCATGAACAGGCTGCTCCAATGTGGGTCTCCCACAGGGTCACAAGTCCTGCCAGCAAACGTTCTCCAGTGTGGGTTCCTCTCTCCACAGGGCCACAGGTGCTGCCAGGAGCCTGCTCCAGCACAGGGTCACAGCCTCCCTCAAGCATAAGGTCCTCCATAGGCTGGAGATGGGTCTCTGCTCCAGTGGACCTCCATGGGCTGCAGGGGGGAGCCTGTCTCACCATGATGTTCATCATGGGCTGAAGGAGGAATCTCTGCTCCAGTGCCTGGAGTGTCTCCTCCTCCTCCTTCTTCACTGACCTTGGTGTCTGTAGATCTGCTGCTTTCACATACTCTCCTTCCTCTCTCTGGCTACAGTTGTGCAGGATTTTTTGCCCTTTCTTAAATCTGTTAATCCAGAGGCGCTACCACCACTGCTGATGGGCTCGGCCTTGGCCAGCAGTGGGTCCATCTTTGGAGCCAGCTGAAGTTGGCTTTATCAAACACAGGGTAAGCTTCTATCAGGTTTCCACAAAAGCCACCACTGCACTCCCTCCACTACCAAAACCTTGCCACAGAAACCCAATTATCATCAACATGCAATAGAACATAAAAAACATTAACAACAGCACAAAATATACAATTGGAACAACATTTAACTCAGTTTTTACTAGTATATAGTCTCTGCTTCTATTCTGTTTTGATACTCTACCTAATGATTCACATTAGTTGTTGCATTTGCTGACGTGTAATGACTTCAGAAGGGATTAAATTTTTGTGTCTAAGGCCATTTTGAAACTGAGGGCTGCAAGCTCAAAAGCGCATCCTCTCTGCAAATCTTATTTCCAGCCTGAAGCTCCAAGCCTCTGCTGGTCCCTTCCCATTGGTCCATGAGACAAGTAGCTATCAGCTTTACACACAGTTTCGTTTTCATCTAGGCCTGCACAGCCGAAATGTTTAGCATCACAGAAAGTAAAGTCTCTTTCTCTCCACTTTTACTTCACCAAGTTGTGTGGCTGGAGAGTGAGGAGAGCAGTAGATCACAGCAAAGTGATGCAGCACACTGTGCCCAGTTACTGCTTGCTGCACGAACCAAAATAATAGCCCTCAGTCTTTATTTGAAAGAAATAAAGGAAACTCTTCCTTATGGAAGCTTATGGGGTATTGCCTCAGTAAACATGCAGGGTATAATCTTCAGTTAATAAGAAAAAAAAATGTATACTGGAAGACAATCAGTAATGAAGCCACATATCACATTTTTCATGATTCTTTATTTAAATGCCAAACTATCCTCTGGTGACCTAGGTACAAAGGAAGAACATACCTCTGGTCTGAAGGGCAGTCCTTGGATGTGTCACAGAGCAGTGTAACTTTCTAAGCTACAGTGACATAAGGAATGTCACAGACTTTGCTCCATCCCTTAGGAAGTCTGTTTTCCCTCTGCTCTTTGATCCAGACACAGCATATGAAGGGCAAACAGCCTCATGGTTTGGGCACAGCTGGGGCCATCAACTGTGCTGGGTTTTCTTCATGGTCAGCTGCGTACCTGCTGCCTACACTGAGTTGTACAGCTGCAATCTCTGCCTTTTGCTGCTAGCTACCTAAATGGCACAAAACCCTCTCTCAGTGACAGTTCTGAAGCTGTGTTACTAAGGGGATGTAAAGAATTTTACATATTCCTCTGTTCAAATTCCTAATTAGTGCCAATACATTATAAGAAGAGGCTTTTCTCCAGGCCACTCTTTTACTGTCATTTGGCCAATTAGGGTAAATGAAAAGACAATGCACATGATTTTCCACTCCATCCTTTTAGTTTCACATTAATGTAATAGAGTAATTAACACTTGAGGCTTCAGCCCCTACACCTGCTAAGCTGGAGTGAGCAGTTGTGTCTGGGCCACTGGGAAGCCTGAGCTGAGCTAACCTCAGCGAGTGAAGCAGGCAGAGCTGTGAGCCAACCACCTGGCTGCACAGCCTGTGTGGGAAATCTTTTTGATCTGTACCTAGATGCAAACAAGAGGCTGAACCTCAGTAATAAATAGCAACTCTACATAATAATAGCTGGGAATTACTAAGTGCTTTACTCTTATATAATGCCAGTCATTTTGCAAATGCTAACCTCTGATGTTAAGTGTGCATACTGTGAGGTTATTAATTAGTTTATTTTTTACTGGGGTTTTGGGGGAGGGGGGAGGTTTGTTTATTATTTTATTTTTTTGTTTATTATTTTATTTTTGTTTTTAATCTGGAGCAGTTCCTTAGTCCAGCTTACAACATAGCCCCACACTTAGTTACATGAATGTTAGTACCTAGATTTTGATGATGCTGATAATGGAGAAAAGGGAAGTGAGACCTTTCCACCAGTGTAGTCCTTGAAGCCTTCATATTGTTAAACCACAGGTTTAGGCAAAAATATATTTAATTCCTTACCCCTATATTTAATTCACATCTCCACCAATGCAGTTGTGATTAAGATTTTACTGCCTTTCATTACAGTCTTGTTCCCCATAGTTGTAAGAACAATTAAAAGGCCTTTTTCCATGCCCTTGATGTGACCCCTTCAAAAGTAGGTTAGGGCTCACCTTTCGCCTTCTCCTGCCTCACTGCTATTAAAGACAGGATTGGATTTTACAGCCACTAGATCTACTTAGAGTTACATTATGATTCATAAATTCCCTGAGGCAGAGACTGGAGCCAGATCTGTTGCTGGTATAAACTGGCACAGCTCCACTGATTTTGACAGTAATTTGCACCACCTCACCTGTGCATGTTTTTCAAGGCACCATGTTACCATTCAAGCAGTAATAAAATGAACAGGTCATTATTGTGAGCGCTGTACTTGTGTTGGCTACAGCAAAGATACATGAGGCATGAATTTGACTCAGTATTTCTTTGGCTGATGGAGAAATCATGGTCCTACAGATAAACAATATGTTTTCTGTTTGTTCTTTTATCAATATCTGGATAGAACATATGGAGGAGGTTTTGAAAGCTTTCTTCCGAGCAAGGTTGTTTTCCATTTCTGAACTGCCAATTTACCATGAGAAATCTTTTCACTGGAATGACAGAACGAGCAAGATGTACAGCAGGAATAGTATGGTCTGTTGCAATAAATTACAGGTTTCTTTTTCATGTGCAGCAGTAGAGGCGGCACTGATGCAATTAGCTACAGCTGGTTATAGAAAGAAAACATGCATCTGTAGATGGCTCAGACTAGAGGGAACCGAGATGTATTCTCTGGAATTTATCACTGTAAAGAGAGCAGGGGGGAAAAAACAGCAATTTTCATTCCTGGCTACAACAAACTTTAATAACCTTTATTTCCCCCCTGTTAAACTAACTTAACCTAATAAACACATTTAGTCCATTACATAGCAATTAGCAAATGCATCTAGGTCATCACAGATGCTCAAAGGAAGGATATGAAAGGTCCATTTTCTGGAATAAAGGATTTGAAATAATTATTTGCTGAAGTAAAGAACTGAAGTGTGCCATATGTTGTATACCCTTTTACCTCTAGGCTTCAAATATCCCATTTAATTTTGTTGTAAGAAAGGCTTGGGACTAATTTATCAGCAAAGCTCTTGCTGAAGGCTGTTCAGATTTTGCCTGTTCCCAGGTACTACAGTTTCCAGAAACACAGTTGCAGAGGATGTGGCTCACATACATTATTTTCAGTACCAGACTCATGGTTTAATAGTATTTCTCTTCACAAATGTCCTGGTCACAGATTTATTTTGCCTCTGCCTGTTTTACCTGCTCCTTTAAAATAATGTCAGTTCATTCACCATTTTCCACCATGTTCTTCCAAGAAAACATGTAATTATCTTTAAATTTTTCCTTTGAGAATTTTTTTCTTCCAGAGACAACATGTTTCCCCAGATAAAACTGCACCTGACTTTTTATTTGCTCGGTAAATTTGATCAGAAAAAAAAAATTCTGAAAGATAATTGCTTTTTTCTATGTCTGACTGCTGTTTTTTCTTTCACTTTTCAGTCTCTGTTCTCCCTCTATATTTTTAATTTTTATGCTTCTATGAAAAACAAAATTAAACAAAACTTTTACTCTGAAACTTTCTGTGTCAAGAGTTCTCCTCAGTCTCATGTTTAGTTTGCCTCTCTTATTGCTCTGGCCCCCGTTCTTTATGTAACACTCTTATCTACCAAGGTCAGATCTGACAGACAGGAGTGAGAGAGCTGGCATAACAATTCTTTCTGCTGTTGCTTGCAACTGACTATGAGCAAGACTTGGTTGTGAACACAGAATATTTTCTCAAGATCTAAGTAATTCTGCCACTACAACCCAGTTTCTCATTATCTGGCAGTCTTACAGCTCATCTACTGTGGAAACATCTCCAATAAGAGCTTCGCCTTCTGTGCTTTGTAATGTACTTAAATTACTGGGTTGGATCTTTTCCATTTCTTTATGCATGAAACACTGAAGTCTGGGAAGAGTAAGAGTAAGAGTATATGAACATGAATATTTCCCAATGAGGAGATGTTGGGAATAATGTTTTCATCCTCCAATTCTACCAGAATCTTTCCATGTGTTTGAGGGGTAGAATGCATTTCATGGCTTCAGCATCATAAAAGCAGCTACTCAGCTATTTTTTGCTGTTGCTCTGGGTCAAAATAATATGGCAATGGCTAATTTGTCCTTTCTTAGAGTAAACTCAAAACTTGGGTAGAAAACATCACAGGGTGAGAAAGGAGAGGAGACCTTGAATATTGGTATTCAAGACCAAAATTCAAAAGGGACTTCTGGACTTTTTTCCAATGATTAATCTATGTCTAAGCTGACAGCCCAGCAGAAAACCACAGAGAAGATTACACCAGTGCAACATGATCACTGATTTGCCACTTATTTTCAAAGCTGTGTTTAAAAGTAAAATGCCACTTCTTAGACTTCCTCCCTTGTTACACAGCCTGCTTTAATGTTCCATCAAAACAAAGAAAACTGTTCCCACATTAGGCATACATTAGCTATGGGGGAAAAAAAGGAAAAACATCTCATTATTACATGCTTTGAAAAAGGAAAGGAGCCAGGGTGTGTGCCCAGACGACAAATTTCTATAATCTCCACACCTATAATTTACTTCAGAAATGTGTGGTTACCTTGAAGGAGAGAGGGATCTTCCTGGCTTGCCAGTATAATGAGTGATTCAGGTGTGAATGGAAACACATGAAGGGAAAAAATAAAGATCTAAGGAAGACTGAGCTTAAAAACTCTAAGGCTAAACAATGTCTACTCAGACCTCACCCACTCAAATTACTGCCCCACAACTCAGCAAAAGGAGACAAGCTGTCTTGATACTGGCACCCTACTGCAGTCAAATACTAAAAAAAAGCAAATATTGAAACCCACAGGACAGATGGCAAAGGAGGCATTTGAAGCTCTCAGATCATCCTGTGAGTTGAAAACAGATCTTGACAAGCTTCAAGTTATTGAAAACGGATCCAAGGAAGAGTTGAGGCTGCTGCCAATTACTCCCTCATTAATTACAATCAATATGTGTTGTGTGCTCACCAGAAGGTAAAAAAAAAAGAAAACCAATGCCACAGCATTTACATTGGAGATGGGAAGTACAACCTGTACTCATATATTTCGCTGATGATGCTGAATGCAGAGGATGTTCAGAACACAGGGAACAGTGGCTACTTAATTTGCTCATGAACAGAATAATTTATGCCAACTGCTCCCACAGAGAATAATGGCAAAGTTTATTCTCCTCATTACTCACTTTGGAAAAAATCTTTGCAATTGCCCCAGTAGTTGAAGATTAAAATGGGTCTGAATACATCACTTAAAGTGAACAAAAAAAAAATATTTTCCATATCAGGAGTCAGCAATGCATTCTGTTTGGATATTGTCTTTAGTGCTTGTCCAAGGATCTGGTAACAAGGAAGAGTAAACCCATCAAGCCAGGTATAAAGATAAAGAATGCCCAGCAATGTGAGGTGTTCATTTAGTGTTCCAGGGGCCCCACTTTAGCTGGCTTCAGCTGTCTGAGAGCTGGTTGTCTCAGGCTGAGCTAATAACCTGAAGTTTCTTCATCAATAGCAGTGCTTTCAGGAGGTGGTTTGGGTTCCCATTCACATATACCTTTTAGGATGAAAACAGCTTTCCAGAAATGCATGTGTCTCTCTGCTGAATGCAGAGGCAGCTTGGGCTGACAAGGTTAGGCTGGGGCTACAGCTCAGCTGTGCAGCAAATACTGCCTTAGCGCTGCAGCCTAAATGTCACATTTTTTGATGGCTCAACTTTTTATCAGTGGGTCTTGCTACAGACCTGGCATTATCCATGCTCTCACAGCCAGGGAAAGCCAGCATAAGACAGCACGAAGGTATAGCAAGTGCTCTGATTAAGTTGATGGAAATGCAGAGGTGCACCTGCATGGGATGACACTCAGGTTTGAGCACGCCATAAGGATTAGAAATGGTGAAACACAGCCCAGGGCAGCAGGCATTTCAGTGGTCAGAAATCCAAAGGCCCTTTAGGGAGTAACACGGAGAGTCTCAAGGGAAGCAGGTCTGTGGCCTTACCGTCCCTCTAGACTCGAGTGGCTATAGAGAGACGCTCTGTGCACCTTTTGGGATGGGGAAAAGCAGCAGTGTGGGACTTGGGCTGAACCATCAGGGGACAGCCACTACCTCACCAGCTGGTAATGCTGGGCCTCCCCTCCCTGCCTCCAGCGCCGGGTTCACACCTGGATTTTCGCCTTCTCCATATGAGAGCAGGGGGTGGAAAAAAAGGAGCAATCAGCTCTGCAAGATTTTGGGCTCACAAGCAATTGACTCATGTCAGGCGTCCCTTTGAAGTACTGGGTCTGTTTGTGGAGGCAGAGGATCACAGCTTGGCCCTGGACAAGCTGATTGTTTCAATCAAAGATTTAAATGAGTGCCACATGCAAATACGTGGGGAAAAAAAGCTGAGCTCCAGAGCAGGCTGCATCCTCCTGGGACCCCTTGAGCACCCGGTGGCACAGGGGTGTTGCAAGGTACGGCAAGGCTCTCCAACCACTGAGGACAATTTCTTATTGCAGCTCAGACCGTCCATCTGCCATGAAGACAGTCCACGCTTTTAAGAATTTCAGAAGCTCAGGGCTTATGCTTTAAAGGAAATGTTACAAGTTTGTGAGGCAGCTTGGGGGCACCTTCTGCAGTATGTTGCCAGGTTAGAGTTACAGACTCACCCTCTGCCCAGGGGCTTCTGATGGGGCAGCTCTGAGGTGCTCCCTGTTTGGTGTGCAGGTAGGTTTCAAACTCTCTGTAAGGCATCTCTGGCTCCCTTGTGTTGGTTGCTGGAGGGTTTGGATCACACCTCAAGTAGCCTCTCAGCTCCAGTCCTGTGGGTTGCAGTTCCTCATGGGCAGGTTCCTGAGAGTCCACAGCAGTGGTAGTCATGAAAACACTTTCAAGGGATAGTAATACTTAGAGTAAGGCATCTGTGGAAGAGTCATGCAATAGCCTGGTAGTGAGAAGAGGAAATGCCACCTGTCCCTCCAGGACTCTTTTTAATTGACCAATTGCAATGTAATAATGTGTTCACTCATTTTACATGACTGCACAGCCTAGAACTGCAGATTTTCTTCCACAACACTATTCCATTCTAAGAGAAGCTTGATGATACTTACACATAAATTGCTTTTTGTGTCCTTCCTACTGACCCCAAGTATTTGATATCATCTAAATGTCATGTCAGTGTCCAAAGATCAAATATAAGGAGAATTCAAAACAGGCTGCTTGTTGGACCACAAGTAGCCAGCTCTGCCTGGTGAGAGTTTGTCTCTTGCGCTTCCAATAAATTAAACAGACTTGAATGCTATCCATGCTACTACCAAGTTGCTACTCCTCACCTGAGCTGTCCAGAGATGATTCATATTTTAAAACATGTTTTTGTGTTCATGATGTCCAAAGAGGAGTTGCCAGCTAATTTGGGCAGAAAGTTTTGCACTGCTTTTAGGAATGTGAAGCTAAGTCTTTTAATCCTGGTCTGGCCTTCATAAACTTGGAGAAGGAAAAAAACATACATGGCAAGAATAGTATTATACAAATCCCATCCTAGTTTATTCCAGTATTTGCCAAACATCAGGCACTCTGTAGAAAATATGAAGAAGCAGAGGCATAGAAATAGGTGGAGGTAGGGGAAAAGGTGTAGGAGGCTTCAGACATACCTACATGAAGAGATGTAAATTTTAACGTACTGTAGCAAGGATATGATTGATTTTATGTGAAGGGGAAACTGGTTCTGCATTTAAGCCAGATGCTCTTGTTCGGGGCCCAAGTTTTGGAATTACCCAATTGCATCAGACTCAGGGTTGTGTTTGAGTGCTTTTCTACCTTTTACTGCTCAATAAAACACTTTGGAGATGTGAACAGGCTATGATATAGATGTAGATATGCCTTTCTGAGTCAGCAGATAGCCTAAAACAATCATTCCAGAGAGGCAGCTCTTTTCCTCCATCCCCAGGAGCTATTTACTACAAGTTTTACTGTCTTGGAATGCTGCTGACACAACCTATCCTGAGAACACTGTGCAGGACAGAAGAAAGACAATGCAGTGTCCATCCTTCCTAAGCAAATAGGGCCTTACCTGCTGTTGGTAAGGCAAAGGATTCTGCCAGACTAACATTTTTGAGAGGAGGAATAATTGTGATGAAGCCTCTGGTCAAAGTGGAATATTCTACACCACAGCTTCTGTTTCTCAAAAAAAAGCCCAGCCACTATCACACCATCTTGTTGGAGTCCTGGTGTGCTGTTCCAAGCATTGCCAAATACAGCTCTCTGGGTCAGGGAACAACAAACAAACATTTTTGAAATCACAATCAGAAGTGTAAGCTCATCCTCACTGTACTACTTGTGTAAGACTTTCAGCCTGCATCATGTTTTGCCCCAGTACAGGCGTCTGCCAGTCTTAAGGAGACCACAGGGTTGGGGCCTATTTATGACAACTGTATTTGGCAAATTAATGCTCCACATTTTCTCCAGCACCTCTGCTCCTGATGGAACAATTTCACAACAGCATGCATGTGAGTAAACATCGGAGCCAATCTGAGCAAACCTCCAGCCAGAGACATCACACTTTATTGGAGGGAGCCACTTAGGCTGTCATGTTAATGATATGAAAACAAACATAGTATTGTGAGGCTTAATACTGGTGAACACTTGCTTTTATTCTTCTGAGCATGGGTGGGTCTCATATGAAAAAATAATAACAAATTATTTCTAATCATATTTCTTTCCTTTTTTTCCCCTCCCTCACTCTAGTTTTATAGTCCTCACACCTGAAAATTAACATTGGAACATTCACGTTATCATTTCTTTTACTCCATCTTCTTTGCCTCCTCAGTGCATAAACCATTTGGTGCAGGCTCTGTATGTGTACAAACAAAACTCTTCAGAAATACTTTATGACAGCAATATAAGTTCTGGCTCCTGACGGAGTTCTTGGTCCCAGTGGAGTGAAGCAAGGGGTGCAAAATGCAAGTAGTCTATATAGAAAGGTGGCATAAGTGGCATGCTAATGCTTAAAGCTACAATCCTGGGAACTGGGAACTGAAGTGAGACAGGAGACGAGCTTGTGAATACGATCTCATGGCCTGTGAAGCAGTAATAAATAGATCCAAAGGTTGTATGCACACATGTGACTGAGCTTTAAAGCTATGCCAGTAGCAGCAGAACTGCAAAAACTCTTCTAAATGAAGATACATATCCATAGCAATTGTAGCACAAAGTCTTTAGGGAAGATGAGTGCCAGGCCTTGTGCGTGAACAGAAGTCCAGCATGTTAACTTTTGAGCTTCACAATGTTATAAGCTTGTAGTATTGATAGGAAGCAAAGGCAGATAGTAGCATGGGATTTGTCAGGATAGTTGGTCTTTCTATAAAGAGAAGGATTCACTGCCTTCAGCTTCAGATATTTGCAGCGCAGCAAGTTCTCCACAATGAAGTGTAAATAGATACTTCTGGGGCATGGTTAATCTTGTCCTCACGTAGATATCTAAAATAGGTCAGATGAATCATCTCCTGTGAATATTTCTTTCCACTGACTATAAAGGGAGCTGGCCTCAGATGTAGACTTCTGTATTACAAATGTCTGGAGTGAGGTGTACAGAGTTCTTCAGGAAGATATACACTCCAGCTGAATGTCCAGAAGAAACAGCCTCTAAGTTTAAACTTCATTATTTAATGCTTTGAAAAGATGGATAAATATGTCCTCAGGGTTGAACAATGGATATTAATAAATTTTGATCACAATCTCTGACAGAACAAACACCTAAAAAATTAACAATGTGTTTCCTTATCCTTAGGTCAATGTCCTTGCGGAAAGTTGCTACACTTTTCAGTTGAGCAGCAAAGGAAGCAGAGAAAAGTGCTATGACTTAGTCATGTCCCTCTCCAGGGCTGTGACTCTGAGACAGGAGAATCAGTAGTGGGCGTATTGCCCTCTTTTGCCAGGGGACAACCTCTGCTTCCAGAGCTCCCACAGCTCACACCAAGGGCTGGATGTGTCACCAGCTACCGACATTCTACCTTCTGTGGCATGACCACAACCTCACCAGGGCTCATGCCGTGAGTTGGTGACTGCCTATCGTGATATGACCATGACATTACCAGGGCTGTTTCATCCCTGTGATGTGGCTATTCCACCATTCTAGCAAGATGAAACAAACAAGCAAGCAAAGCCCCAACAACTGATAAGGCTGAAGAGGGAGATTAAGCAGCAACGTAAAGAACATCAGCTTAGGAAAGGTTAAAAAAGAATCAAAGCAGCAGGACCTACCAGCTGCCCAATGTTAAAGATTTGGGTGGTACTTTTTTTGGAATATTTGTGTCTTTGAAGGCTAAGTTCTGGAAGAAAAATGCTTGTCAAACTGACTGAAGGTCATATTTCACACCCTTGGAATTAAAGGCATGTCCAGTACTAGACTCTGCACCTAGGAGTGGCTGGCATTGCTGAGGAGTAGCAGAAAAAGGCAAGACTCAAGTTTTTCTTTCCCTGAAAGAGTCAAAGTTCCAAAGTGGATCTTATTTGCTTACTTTGAGAGTGGCAACTGGAGGCCATCCTCCCTGAGGAAATACAACCAGATGTTTTATGAAATGAAGAAAACTCAAAACTGTGAATCTCCAGGAGAGATAAAGTGTTAATCCTTCTGACTTCATCAGGTTCTCTGCTAGTTCCGCCTTGTTTGGGCTTATATCTAGCACCTCCTAGTCTCTCCCAGCCACCACCAATGCCTCTGAGTGGTATGACCACATTTTTCTGCTATGAAAATCCCAAAGCCTGGCTCCCAAGGGATCTTGCTATTGAAAATGCAGTGTTGGTCTTCTTGGGTTTGGATTTCTTGTTGTTTGCCTCTGTGAGCTGTTTATTAAGTAATCAAATAACAGCATGGTAAACAAATAATGTCTTGCCTCATAAGGGCTGAAATATGCAAGAAGTATATAAGCCTTCCTAGATTTTACAAATATTTAATAAGTCAAAAGTAAGACAAAATACATGGCAACTTACTCCTTGGGTGAACATACTTCAGGATAAAGCACACTAGAAATTGGAATGGTGTGCTTCCTGTTATGTACAAAATGGCTGCAAAGGAGCTATTAAAATTTCCCAAACAAATACAGTTCTTTGTGTGTTTGTTTGTTTCTAGTTAGAGGTATACAGTCATTGAAAAGACCATGTGCTGTATAGCCTCCGCAGGGTTTGCTTTGTAGTACAGATAGTGCTTAACCACTACTTTCCTCTCTCTTGATCACTAACGAAAACAGACCATATAGAGATGAAAGTGTTCTAAATCAGTGCTCTGTGTCATTTCCCACTTACTTTGCACTTTTCTGACAGCTGAAAGGCTGCAATAAATTGAGTGCATGCACACCCACAGAGAATGACAGTACAACCATAACCTAGCCTCTCAGGACGTGTATTTTCTTTCCCAAGGGACTATATTGAAAAATTATCAAAGTGGGGGGTATTTTGGTGTTTTCTACTGTGATTTTAACATTTTTGATCAATGTAATTTCTTCGAGAGTTGAGTTTTACTACTACTTTTTTTTAAAAATCAGAACAACATTTGAAACTAAAGTAATTGAACACAAATCTGATACTATAGGTAAATAATTGTTTTATACTAGCACACATAAAGTTAAAAATCAGTCACATACTACAGAAGACTTTTTTCCTCTTTTTCTCCCTTTCTTCTACCTTTTCCTCCCATTTCACTTTTCTCTTTCTTTCTTTTTCTTTCTTTCTTCCTTTCTTTTTTCTTCCTTTCTTCCTTCCTTCCTTCCTTTCTTCCTTCCTTTCTTCCTTCCTTTCTTCCTTTTTTCCTTTCTCTCTTCTTCTTCTCTTCTTCCTTCTGTTCTTCTGTCCTTCCTTCTACCCTTCTGCCCTCCCTCCTTCCCTTCCTGCTCCTCTTTCTCCTGTTCTTTCTGCCTTTCTTTCTTTCCTCCTTTACTTCTAATTTTGTTTTGTAGGTAGTTGGAGATCTGTTTTATTTTAAAACAATGAAGGAGGCAGAATCCCCTGAGGTAAATTCATTGAGTACTGGGAGGTCTTGGTAACACAATTGAACTGGCACCAAATCAATAAAAACAGAACAGAAGAAAAAACAATAATTAAAACATTCTGTCAAAAAAATGGAGCAGTAATTAAAAGATGCAAACTATTGTTTTGCTACACTAATTACATTTTAATTTTCAATAGCTTGCTGAATAGTATAAAAGCCCATGCCTATAAAATGTCCCAGTGACAGTGCTCTTTCTGCAACTAGCGTGATAACAGTGTTTATGTGCTGTAACAGAGTGGTATGTGCTTTCAACTCTGTGTGGGTGAAACTAGCTTCCTTGTAAGATAGCATGACAACAAAGTTTTAATTATTTTTTTTTTCTGCTGTGGAAAAATATTACTCAACACACACATACACACACAGACACACAGACACACACAGACACACACACACAGACATGCACGCACATATACATGCACATAAAACCAGGCTCGGTCCAAAGGCACTCTGCTCAGGGCACTTCCATTGACCTCAATGGGAATTTTATGTGTGGCGCAATAGCGGGTTGTTGGCCAGCATGAGTACTGTACTTAGGTTTAGACCATGTTGTTTTTTTCACATGTTATTGAAGGATGAAGAGAAAAACAAATTGAATTTTCCTATTAATGTACACCATTTGCAAACCTAACACATGCAACTTTTTCAGGCAGGGTCCTGAGGACTTTTCTCACAGACCAGTCCACATAGATTTCACTGGTAGATACCCATACATAAAAGCAATATAATAAAGCCCATATTCTGTACCACTATGAATCATAGTTATCCTGACAATAATTATATAATTCACTTAGCTGCTTTTGAGAAGAGCTTGCTTTTGAGACACAACCATAGGCACATTTAAGAAACACTCTAAATCAAGCATATGTGTAAAGGAGTTTGCTGTTACTGTTGTTTGTAGCAGCTCAACACAAAGTCAAGTTATCCAGATGAGTCCTGGCAAAATCTGGATCCATTAGCTACAATCTGTTTCTCCACAACTGTAGTTTACACACTCTGCCTTTCATATCATCTCATTTGAATGATAGAGTTCTTCCAGAAACAACATCACATGTGTTCAGGCATGCCCCAAAAACAATAGATCCCTTCCATCAAAGTGGGAGTAGTAGAGAAATAATTTCTCAGTAACTAATCCCTGGATTTCAGATGTATAATATCAATGAAAAGTCTCAGTCTATGAAAATGGCCAGCACTGCCAAATAATATTTCACAACTGCATAACTTTTCTACATTAGCAATTTAATTTGAAAGCATTTTAAAGCAATATAAATGTATTAGTATATAATATAAAAGAAAAAATAAAGACTGCACCAAATGATGGAATAAAACCAACATACTTTGTACCACAGCAGCCAGAAGCACAAATAGAGAGGGAAATATCTTTTAAAGAGAAAACACTGAGCAAATATTACATATGTTTTCACCACTTTACAGTCCTCTTCATATTCTCCTAAATTAATATCTCAGTTATTTGTATTTGTTTCCATTCATCTGGGAAGGGTTAATAAGGTATAAATCTGGACAGCATCAGCCTACTCCCTGGAAATATATAAAAATAAATTCAAAAGGGAAGCCAGGTTAATGATATTACTGAAGCCAGAATCATTTACACTGTATACAAAATCTGTATGTTTTTCTAGGGAGTGATAAGGTGATATTGATCACACCAATAGTACCTTTTGAAAATGGAAGCTAACCTAGAGGTTAAGGACAGCTAACTACTATAAATAGTACCATTTACATCCAACAGAACACTGCAATTACATATTTTCACACACTAAAGTTGCAAAACCAAAGCACATACAAAGCCCAGAGCAAAATCTGGGAAAAAAAAATAAAATAAAAATTAAAATCCTCTAGCCTAGAAAACTAGTCCCTTATCTTCTGGCAACAGCCCAAATTGAAGGGGGTTTTACGCTGATGCAAGAATAAATTGCTTCAAGAATTATTTTATGGATACAGAGTATTCCCCAAATCCCTATTATTATTATTCTAGTGAAATGTCCCGATTTACTGAAATTAAACAAAGACAGATATTTATTTAGAATTCCTGTAACTGTTACAACCAGTAAATGTATTTCATCACTGTGATTGCAAAAACAAATACCTACCAGAGAAATGTGGTCCACAACAACACAGAGCTGAATGGAAATAGAAATGTTGCACTAATGCTTATGGCAGAAGTATTTGACTGAAGAAACAATAAATCACAACTACTAGCTGAGGCTGAGCCATGGATGATTCTCAGGGAGCAGTGAGCTGGGCAGCCCCTGTGCATCAGCATTACCACCAGAACAGCTGCTGCGGCACAGGCAGTGCTGAACAGCTCAGTGGGGAAAGGTGGGATTGGTGTGGGACACTAAGAGTGTGACTGTAGGCCCAGGACCACAGTGAGGGAGAAGGCAAGGATGTCCTTATCGCCCTTGATAGGATGCAAAAGACTCAGGATGCCACACTCATGCCACCTCCTCTGCACCACCTGGATGGAGCTACCAGCGTATCCTGCAACTCTTTTGCCTGGCTCACACTACCAGCCTCTGGAAATCTCTGACTATTGCAGACACAACCTTTTTTCTTAGTGTATAATATACACCTATTCCAAGGAAAAATGTTGCAGCAATGCCAAAGTTGTAATTCTCCTCTTACATGCTGCGGTTGCTGCAGGACTGGAGGGAAAACAAGAGATTTCCTCAAAGCAGACAGAGCATAAGTGGCCCACTTGATATGGACATTCTATGGTTTTTGGTACTTGTGGTAAAATGCTCACACTGCCAGTCACACTGTCTGTTCTGGATAGATCACTGTATACATCCTTTCATGGATCCTTGGATACTCGTTTCACTTCCTGAGAAGACAGGAGCAAAAGCAACATCAAGACACAGTCTGTATTTTTATATTCCTCTTACACTTGATTTTTTGAGCATACAAAGGCTGTGGTTTCACAGTTTGGCAGAATAGGGGTATAAGTATTATAACCTGGCAAGCCTTAGAGGCAGAGACAGGTTGCTCTGTAGCTGACACCTGGTTCCAACTAGATGAACTTCTCTAAATTATTAATAAATCTCTGTGTCAAATATTGTCCTCTTGGCTGGGATGGGAATGCCACTGACAGCAGGAGAAGACAGAGATACGATGATGAGCCAAGGTAGGATTGCTCTCATGTTATGTGTGATTCAGCTGCTTTAGTTGTGTGGTCAAGGGTTCATGTGTTTTAAAATTAAGTTTCTTTCAGATCCTCTGAGCGACTTTTTGAGTTGGGTATGATGATGTGACATAACCACAAACAGCTACTCACAGTATTTTTTGAGTGTATTTCCTCCGGTTGCAATTCTTTGTGTTAAAGAAGATGATCAAGGCAATAGTAAATACATGAATGAAACTCAGACATTATTACAACTTGGAAGCATAGAATGGTACCCCTCTGCATTCATTCAGTTAATTGTCTAACACTAAAACCCATGAGGTGGGTTTTATGCAGCAAGCACACAATTGTGCCAGTTCTGAGCTGGTTGTAATAAATACTGGCTGACAGAATCAGTCTCTCCCTATAGGAAATCTAATGCTTTGAATGCATAGTACCATTCTAATTAAGCTAAGTGCAAGGGTTAAAAAGTACAGATCTTTTTGTCTATGAAAAAATGATAAACAAAAGACTAGAGTTCCCACATTTTTGTACCCTCCCCAAGCATACCTACTTTTAATAATTACTTCTACCATATAGTCCTGTGACAAGTCAAGAGGCCTTCTTTAAAGAGCAAGACAGTGTAGAGTGCGTAATGTTACACTGTACCACACATTTATAGAGCCCAGAGGAATAATGAAATCCTCTCTTCAGCATCTGTAGTGGAGTTATTATATATCTCTATAACAGATGTAAGTCTGTACCAGCAAAATGATTTCTTTAAGCACTTTCTTCTCTGAAGTGCTGCACGACTCAAGCAGAGCACAAGGAAAAGCAATATCCAAAAATCCTTGTGATCCTGGCAAACAGCCTATGACCAAGAAAATAAAAAACCTTGCAACCCTTGCCCCTCTGATAAGGGAGAAGAAATTCCTACCTCCAAACAGTGAGAAACATCAACCAACCTGCTATCACAGTTACTACCAGCAGCAAATCATTGATGCTGCAGTGAAGAATAGGCTTCTCTTTCCTCTTCTCTAAGCTTCCAAACACATCCAGACAATCTTTACACTGAGGAAAACATTTTTGTCCTGCCTCTGTCCTGTGTAAACTCAGAAGTCTGTGATTTGAGCATCGCTATCAATGTAGAATCAGATATTGAGACTATCTCAGATAATTTTAATCCCTCTCTGGCTCATGAGGGCAGAGATGTGAACTGATCAATTTAGGAATTAATGGATTTCTATTTTGTGCAGGACATCAACATTAATGACCTTGAATTGGAACGGAAATTAAATGGAAATGCAACATTATGATTTTTCCTATCTTGCTCAGTTACAAAGCAGGTGGGAGGTGGAGTGCTCTCTAATTCTACTCTTATTTTTATCTTACTGCGTTTTTGAGGCATTCCTGTAATTTATTGCAAGAGCTAAACTAAATGTGAAGTCCAACATTTAGCAGTATGTGGATCATACAATAGGCAGTTTCGTATAAGGCATTGTATTTTTTTCAGGGCACCACATTTGAAGGAAGTAAGTGCAGGTTAATTGGAAAGGATTCAGAGAGAAGTAGCAAAAATAAACCTATGGTACAAGGACTATGTTCAGCACAGGAAAAAAGGAGGCAGGAGAGCTGTCTGCTGACACATGAAGTCATACTTAAGCATAAAGCTCAAATAACAGGTTTCAGTGTTTGCAATGAAACTATTAGGTTAAATAAATATTAGGAACATTAGAGAGGATAATTTCCACAATACTGTGGATAAATTCATGTTTAGTCAATCCATAAATGCTTTCAAAGTGAAAGCCCCACAAAGGTTATTAGGCAATACAAGTATTTGGGGAGGAAGCAAAGGGTGGAACAATGGCCTTGTGCTGGTAGCAGGTCTTAACAGAGCTCCGTAATACACGTAGCTGATATTTTTAGCACCTATTTGTTTCCGGGACTACGTGCAGGTGCTCAGGTAGCACTTGTGTTTGCATGAAGGTTCCAGTGTTGGTGTTTGATGTGAGCATTTCAGACCCTGCTTGTACACTCCCTTTCTTCTGAGTGCACCAATGATGGAAGTTACTAGTAAAGATAGACATGTAGGGAGAGCAATTGTGGCTTTGCTGAAGGGTATCTCTTTTCTCCACTGTATAGTCAAGGACATTAGAAAATGGCCCTTGAAGTGACTCCTCTTTTGGCTTTATGAAGTGAACACAGTGTTCCCCATTGAAGAACTTCCAGCCTGACCAGGAATAATAGAAATACTTAGAAAAGATTATGTTTTCTTGGAGAGAGTAAGGCAATTTTTTTCTGAAGAAGACTTAAAATATTGACTTGGACTGTGGTTGACATTTATCACCTCTGTGACAACAATAACATCCTTGTTTGCACTTCTACAACCTTGCAATCAAAAGCTCTTTAAATAGTAAACTAGTATCTTCTGAGTTTTCCGAATGGCAGAACACAGCAAAAATAGGTGAGGTCATGGGCTTGCAGAAAGGGGCAACACTACTATACAGAAAGTGCAGGCTGTCAGTTTTGCCAGCAGTCCGTGTCAATTCCCACAGTTTAACAATAACTAGCACTGAGACTCATTTAACAACAAAAGAAAATGAACTCTGCACGGGGGATCCTCCTGTGGCATTCGCTGCAATTAATAACATTAGAGACACTATTATCTTCATCATTTGTGAAGTTGTAATTGTTACATACTCACAGGCACTGCTCTGCACCCACTGCCAAGGCATAACAACCCCTGGGCTCTACCATAGTACCTGTGAGAATAACAAGACAACGCAATGAATTTTTGCATTCTATATTCTTTACACCTCTAGACTAGAAACATACCTAGCAGGTCATATTTAAATATATTTAAATGTCATTCTTAGTGCATTTATGAGTGTTCAAATGCACCAACTCCTGCTTTACGTACCAAAAAGACACAGCAGAGGGAAAGAACCCTCTTCCCTGTCTGGGATGTTTCATATCTGTCCAAAAGAAAAAAAATCTCACAGTTCTTCAACCTATCTTTCAGCCTTTCTCAAGATATGAATTCTTATTAAAATTTAGTTTAATATTGACTTTTCTAAGATTTTTTTTCCCATTAAAAAATGGAATGAAAACAGCTGGGACCCTACAGGTAGCACGGATTTTCAGTGACTACAAAGTAAATCATACACAGAGAAGAAATAATGTGCTTTGTTTTTCAGTTTCTGTTACGAGTCCTGTCTTGCCTTGCTGCCTTTTTTTTTTTTTTTTGGACAACAAACCTTCTTTCCTATCTAGCATTACTGACTGGCACTGACACACATATTGAAAACACATATTAGGTTTTCCAGAACATAAGGTAGCCTAAGGTGAGTAAAATAATCTGTAATTATTATTAATTTATTATTTAAAATCCAAAGGTATTGCTGGGTTTTCTTCCTTCTCATTAAAAAAGCCTCACAAGCTACATCTGCTTTAGGATTGAGATTCTGAGATCTGCCTTTTAAAATACTATGTATCATAAAATATGTAAATAATGCAGATTGAAAACCTCTGTAAAAGTGAATCATACACAAAAACCAGGCATTACTTTTCTCAGTGCAAACATGACTTAAGTAAACATGTTCCCTGTAGAAACTTGAGGGCAGAACCTGGTCTGTAATGATGAAACAGTAGCCCTACATGCCAGTTATCAGATCCTATAGTCTATGCTATCTCTTATTCCACCATTAAAAGGTGATCTGGATTGCACTTAAATTTTATTTTGGGGTTCATCCAGTATGAAGTGTCTTTCTGAGTTATCATGTGCATCTCCTTTCCCTTAAAAAAACATATTTGCTCCTGCAATACGTGGATGTGCTTTCTAACTTTGTGTAATCTGCCTGATTACATAAGAAATCTGCCTGTACCTTCACTCTTGAACATTTCAACACATCCTTTGCAGTAAGAAAGCTATAGGCAATAGTTTATTTGACCCATTCCACCCCCAAATGTTTTAATTCAAGAGTAAATGCTGTCACTACAGTTTATTGTCTTGAAGTCTATTTTCCGTAGCTTGTTTGGAAAGTTTTTTAGTTTTGCAGTAGTTTGTTGGCTCTTCTTCTTCTGGCTTCTGTTTCTTAGAACTTGATTAACACAGCAATTCAGAGGTGAGGGCACTGAACCCCTATATGCCCTTCTCATGCAACTGCACTGGTTACAGAGGTAGCAGATAACTGGATCCAGCATAGCCCTGGCTGCTATCATCATTGCTTCAGACATCACCTCTTGTCCTGTCAGCCTCTTCAAAAGCTCTTATGTTCACTCCTTAAAATAACCTCTGTCAACAAAAAAATTGCTGTTTATGATAACACAGTTCACTATTGTTGATATTCATACTGAGGTCTTCACATGTGAAGCTGACTTGTACAATTTGGGAAGGCAGCAACGTTTACTAGCTGGGGAAAGGTGCTGCAGAGCTTCTAAGTGTGGGTTCACAGAAATGAAGAATCACAGCATAGCTGAGGTTGGAAGGCATATCTAAAGCTCCTTTGGTTCAATCCCTTGATCAAGTCAGGTCATCTAACACAAGGTTGCCCAGGACCATGTCCAGATTGCTTTTGAATATTTTCAGAGTGATACTCCACAGACTCTCTGGACCACTTGGACCAGTACTCAGTTACCCTAACAATAAAAAAGGGCTTCCTGACGTTCAAGCAGAACCATCTGTGTTTCAGTGTGTGTCTGTTGCCTGCGTCTTGTCACTGAAATGAGCCTGTCCCTTTCTTCTTTGCACCCTCAGTTCAGGTATTTATATACATTGATAAGATCCCCCTGAGCATTCTCTTCTCCAGCCTGAACAGTTATAGGTCTCTCAGCTTTTCCTTACAGGAGAGCTACCCTAGCTCCCACTTTGCTTAGAGAAGTCTTTAGCAGCATCAAAGTTGTGCTTTTTGTGCCTTTGCTATTTCTTGCTTCAAACCCTTAATCATCTTAGTGGCTCTTTCCTGGCCTCTCTCGAGTGTGTCCATCTCTCTGGTACTGAGAATGCCAGAACTGGAGACAGCACTCTGGGTATAGTGTCAGCAGTGCTGAATGGGAGGGAGGATCACCTCCCTCAGCCTGTTGGAAACCTCCTAATGCAGCCCAGGACAAAGTTCACCTTCTTTTCTGCAATGTGATTTTGCTGGCTCGTGTTCAACTTGGTGTCCATCAGGACATCCAGGTCCTGCTCTACAAAGCTGTTTTCCAGCTCGTCAGCTCCCAGCATGTACTGGTGCATGAGTAAAATCTGGGTTATTCCTTCCAAGGTGTAGGACTTCACACTTCCCCTTGCTGAACTTCAGGAGGGTCCTCTCAGCCCTTTTTCCACGGTATTGGAGTCCCTCTGGATGGCAGCATGACCCACTGGCACAGCAGAGGTTCAAGATAGCAATTTCTTTAGCTGACATAGCTGGAGACAGAAGACATGCATCTGCAATGTGCAGTGTGCAGTCCCAGTGCCATTCCAAACATTCTCATTTATTCTTTGGGTGCCTTTGGGTGGGTCAGCTAATTCTGCAGCCTTTGCCTGGTCTGTCTTCTCTGTACTACATACTCTGTAATGAGTCTAACAAGTATTTAAATGCACACTGGTTAGTATGAGACATTCTGGCACTCAGTCATGGTATTCTTTTATCAAATAATATAACAGTTTCATTATTAAAGCAGACAGAAGTGTAAATAAAATATTTTTTCCTCATTAATTCAATTCTTTACTCGTTGGAGTTGATAAGACAAGAGCTGGGAGAAATACTTAGGGGGTTGAAAGGTAGGAAAGAAATGTTGGTGACGTGAACCAGGCTTGCCACCCTACAGTCTTGCCAAATATCATCAGTGGCACAAGCTACACCTTCTCTAGCATAGGTTCAATAGTTTGTAAAGGCTGGCACTTGCAGCCGGAGAGGTGCAGTGAATTTCACTAATCACCATGCCCACTCCTCTCAGCACAACTCAGGGAGAACAGAGAGCTGTGCTCCCAGGATATAAAACAAAGCCATGTCACTTCTTGTGGCACTGCCCTGAACCAATCCTTCATGCAGTGACTTTTACATTTTCCTTCCAGGCCACCAGCTGTCAGATGGTAACAATTTCCATCCACTTGCTGACGTGAGCTGGTTTTGAACTTTAATCCAGTCCATGTCTTAACTGTGGTGGCAAACACTTTTTAACTAAAAAGAGCCTTCAAAACAATTTAAAAAAAAAAAAAAAAAAAAAAGAAGGGAAAAAAAAACACGAAAAGAAAACCAACAGTCCCAAAACAGCCCTTGCTAGCAGCACAGCTTTTATAAAAGGCTTGACAGATGTAAACAGGCTGAGCAATCACATGAAGGAAGGAAACAGCCATTGCGTGACTGCAGAAGCTCGTGCTTGCTGTGATTGAAGCACCTGGCTATTGCTCTGCACGGCCACCATGCTGAAGGCCAGTGCTTGCCCCACAGAGCTTGCAGTCCACATTCACCATGGGATAGTTGCCGACTGATGAGGGAACACAAGGAAACAATGAAACAATGACGGTCAGCATGAGAAGCAGTAGTCTCATCATTAAATCATCTCCATTTACTTTCCTAATATGCTAACATTTTCTGCCACACACAGATCTCTTCCTCCCAGGCAGTATTGAGTGCCTTCAACTCCCAGGGAAGTCTATAAGTATGGAGCGACGTCAGCATCATGCATGAGGTGCTTAGCATTGTACGTGGCAAAGCCTGAAGAGTCAAATCTTGGCCACTTTATGTATTCTGGCTTGGAGCTACAGTCACCTCTGTAATGGAAAATTATTATAATAGAATAATACAGCTGGGAAGAATTTGCCATGTTTCTTGGACACAAACAATAGTAGTTTCTTAGTCAAATATATATGGCTAATAGTTTAAATGTTGCTCATTAAACATTTCTGAAGATAATTCCTTTCTGAAGAGTTAGACATTCACAGTAGAAAGAAAAATACTGCCATTTTCTCTATTAATTTTTCCTGTTTGGGAGGTGGACAAGTCACTGCAGTCTTTGGGTATTTACATTGGCTTTTTGCATGTCTTCCATACAGCTAGCTCCTGAAATTTTCTTTTCCTGAGTGGTGCTCACTGTGGGGACTTAAATGGTCAGTCACTTTTCTGTGTTCTCTTTGCTGCCTGGTGGCACCCTCATGTTGCACATGTGCCGACTTCATCTTCTACTCCTGATCTAGATACTCTTATTTCCTTGCTGTATAAATTTGAAGTGTTGAACTCTCTGGCAAATCTCAGAATTCGTAATAAATTGATTCTACTTAATACTTAGACTTTTTCTATAGTTGCTGCCATTGTCTGTGCCTGTGGTGGATTTATTAATAATAGGGCTTAATCAACCATATTAACTCTAGATTCAAAACTAAATGGTTGCTAATTAATTTGAATTACAAAGATTAGCCTTAGGAAGGAAAAATGTGGCAAACACCACAGTTTTCTGAGCTAACCGCACCTTTTGGAAATTCCCAGAGTAGCTGATTCATTGGAATGACAATTACCCCCCTGGTTCTTCTCTACCCCCCCCCCCCCCCCCCCCAGCACATTGTTTTACAGGAAACTTAATAAAACTTAGTTTGTTAACAACAGTCATTAGAACTTTACTGAGATTGCTCACGCTGATGATAATCTTTGAAAAGGTTTTTTTTTTCATTCCAACAGGATTTCTCTGCTTATTCACACCTACCAATTGCAAAGGGAACTTACCCTGAGTAAGGGCTACGAACCCATTTGTGCCTCACTGATGTCACTGGGAATTTTCCTGTTGGGTTCAGTGGGAGCAAACTTCATGATATCCTGAAAAGTAATCGTAACAGATTAGACACCCGTTCTCCCGTTCCCTGCACATTCAATTTCTAGCAACAACAATAGTTTTAATTCCAAGTTGCTAGGATTTATTTATTTTTAATTACATATATTATGAGTCAAAGGATGTTGGATCCAGTGCTCTGAGGAAACAATGGGGACAGATACTTCATCCTGGCTAAGTGCCTTTTGTGTCCTTCTGTGTGGCTACTATAATTCATACCAGAGGCTAGCCATGCACATGCATACACATGTATATACATGAGACCCACCAAGCCTGAAAAATCAAGGGAAAAAAGAAAAGTGTTTTACGTACTCTTTTACCTTCTGCTACCTAGCTTGAGTTTTAACATACACACGCAGGAGGAGAAAGAATTTTAATAGCTGAACAGAAAACGAAAACAATCACTACTTAATTATTAGAGTAGTAGGTAGCTTGGGGATACTGCAAAAAAAGCAGAAGGCAGAAAAGTATTTACGACGGCAACAGAGAATGGTCAACACTGTAATGCTTTGCCCGACCCACTTAGTCAATCACAATTCACTCACACACATTTTTGACTATTATGACCCTCTCCTTTTCATTAATTTCCACTCTTGAGCTGCCTTCTTTCCTGTGTTTATATTCTGGATCTGTTAAACTGATTAGTTTTCCTGGTTGTAAAGCTATAACACAATAACTTTTAACCTAGTACTATGCCCAATATATTTACCACAAGTATGTAAATTATGGTAGGAAAGCAGTATTTTCTATAGGGAATAAAAGTAACATTTTTGGCTCACTGATAAAATCATATTTACATATATTAGACAGTCACAGTTTATCATTAGTGTTAGTCAAATGCCCTTTCTATCTTTTAGTTAGGAAAGCAAAGACGTTTGTCCATTTTAGGGAGAAGGACGTTTTTAAAGCTGGAAAAGGCTGGCAGAAAACAGAGCTCAACTCAAACCACTTTTGGGAAATTCCCAGAATGCTGAATCACTAGGGTGGGCAATTGCCACCCTCTTCAGCTGAACAGAGATTCTAAAGAGAAGAAATGTATGCATGCTTAAAGAAAGGAAATGCAGCTTTACTGTGACTGTTCTTTTGAGAGAAATTCTTGAGAAATCATTTTCTGTTCATAAAGGGGTTTCTTTTCCTCTTAACCTTACGCTCACCAGGAACAGAACCAACCACAGAGATTTCTAAAAGTTTATCATTGATCCCATACTTTCCCACACCAAAACACTTTCTAGAAGACTTTTCAACCCTGGGACTCAGCTGCTGGGCAGGTTTTTTTGTGTGATCTAACCCCCCTATCATGTAATCCCCTAAACATATGCATTATTGCACTACCTGAGGAGACACAGTAAATTCAGACATCCCAATGGAGCCAACTGCTTGAAAGCCAACAATTTTGGGACCAGATCCTCTGGAATTATTTAAAACTATATTATACTGTAATTCTAATATATGTTTCATACACATCTACTACACTCCTTAAATAGGCAAAAATGGGCAATGATTCCTTTGAAAGGATGATTTCCTATTACAGTGTTCCTCCAATGAAATTCTCAACAGTGGGAGCAACTCACACCTCTAGTTTGAGTTCAACAGCCCTGTTCCATGAGGTAGCAAGGGCACATTGCTAATGCAGTAGCAAATGGCTAGATTTTGACATTTTTCTCAGGCCTCAAAAGTCCCCTTTCATAGGTCTGTCCTGTGGTCCTCCAAACCCAAGTGATCAGGCCAAACCAGCAAGAAAGGTCTGCCCAGAGAACATGCCCAACCTTTTGATATACTGCCCCTTATTAAAGGATCCTTTCCTAGAGAGTGAGCCTTTCTGTAGAGATAGTGCTTTAGTGAAAAATGTTTTGCTGTTTCTCAATACACAGCTGTTGCCTTGATGGAGGGATAATAAATCACTCCAGTCCCCCTCCTTCTACACATTTGCAGCTTTATTAAAATGGAGAGGAGCACAGGGGAAGGTAACACATACGACAAAGTAACAGGACAAATTCTGGAGAATTTCACCTCTAGATTTTCCAAACAAAATGAACCCAAGCATTGAAGATAAAGAAATTAAAGCAATATTATTTGGCCATTAATTCTTGTTTGTGTCTTACTCAGCCAGTTTCTTTCATAGCCTTCATTGTAAACTCCTTACCCAACTCCCCTCTAATCTCCATACCTCCCAGATTAGAGAATGTGTGCTCAGCACCCTCTGAAGCCCTTCCCGCATGCCACTTGCTGGGCACTGGGACAATGTCAGCAGCAAGCTTCTCACCAAGCATCTGTGAGTGAGCTGTGTTCCCAGGAGGCTGCCTGCACAGCATGCTGGACCAGGGGACTCGCTTTCTTGCTGACCAGAGAAAATCAAAGCCACTTCTCACAGCATCCTTGTTATTCATTGCTGCTTAGGAGCTGCCAAGGTGTGTCTCACAGACATGGTCCTTGTCCTGCAGGGTTGGGAGTGTTGCATTAGCTGATTGGCACAAGAGCTGTGACCTGCAGTCCCTGCCTGTGACCAAGGGCTCAGTCAGAAAGCAAACAAGGCTCTGTTTATGTCACCAAGTGTGATATAGAATTCCACAAACTTCAGCTAACTGAAAGGATCCGGTGCAGAGCCTCTTGCCCTTTAGCTGAAGGAGAGATTCCAGTACCTTCAGAGCACAGTCCAACTCACTCTGCCTCCGACAGGTGTCTTATGCAGGAAGGATCAATCTTTGAGAGTACTCATTTCCTGCTGTTTATTGGAGAGGACCTGGACAACCTGTTTAGAAGGGTCCCACCTTTTTGGACTCATGCTGCAGCTATATTAGCATCAGAGTGTGTGTCCACCTTAGAATGAAAACAGAGGTGATGGTGATGTTGTTTTTTTCCTAGGCAGTCTGGTTTTGTTTTGCTTTGAAAGAACTAGTATTGCAATAAGACACTTCAGTGTGTGGTAATACAGTGAGATAACCCCACGCCTAGTCGACTGAAAGTACTTGGCATTTAGCCCAATGACTGGCACCATCCATTAGGTGTGGTGATATCTCTCAGTATCGCCCCACCCTGACATGTCCAGCATTTCATTAACACAAGCATTAAGGTCCAGTTCTCCTACTCTTACAATGAGGAAGGGTGGCAGGATCTAGGTCTAAGTGAATGAATATTGACATAATTGCGGCAGTATTTGTAACCTTATTATGCCAGTGAAAACTCCACAATCAGAGCTTTGAGAATAAGGAACTAATTGGCTTGAAACAGTTTCAGTCTAATGACCTCTTACCAGAAGATCAGTAGTGCATTAAGATTTATACTCAGTGTTGGTTAGATTAGTTTCAATTTCAGGTAGTGGGTATCTATCCAATTACTTTCCTCCTTGCTTGGGGTAGAGTGCATGGCATTCCTTCTGCTACTTGATATGCTAAGCAGTATGTGAGTTGGCAACTTGGGCTGAAAAGCAAATTAGCATTATGCAAACTGCAGGATTCTGGCACTCACATTAGGATCAGTGATCTGGCAAGAAATCCTGCCAAGCTACCAAGCTTTCTTGAGCCCAGAGAGAGCTGCAAACTCTAATCCAAGAGACCAGCTGACAATAACAAAACAAAACAAAAAGAGGTTGTGGGGGAGGGGGAACAAATTCTTAATTGTCTGGGAGGATACTGGTGGGAGCTTGGAGATGGATTTCCTGCTGAGACCTAACTCTTGTACTGCAGTGAAGAAAGACAGAAAGGTGAGACAGACAGAAATGTAAGAGAGAAAAGGCAAAAGAGAGAGATAAAGGAATGGAAGCAAAAAATAGAAAAGAAGGAAGGGAGGAAGGGAGGAAGGGAGGAAGGGAGGAAGGGAGGAAGGAAGGGAGGAAGGGAGGAAGGGAGGAAGGGAGGAAGGGAGGGAAGGAGGGAGGACTATGACTGACCCATAGCTGACAGTATTGGTACCCCTGTTTATGGCTGCCTGTCTGCTGGCATTGCTGCTTGGCAATGGGCGAGCAGAACTAAAAGAGGCAAATAAATTTTCCCACACATTACCCTCTGTTAACGTGCTCACCCTAGTGATGGACCAGCCAAGGCATTGGTCCTCATTCCCTTTTGCTGACTCTCTGAAGACACAGGCAGCTGCTGCAAGAGTGACAGACGACAGCAGGGCAGTAATACCTTAAAGCACTTCAGCCGGATTCATCAGAATTCATCTGTCTTTCCTTAGGTTTCTTTTAAGGCATTCACTGGTAAAGATTATTTTTTTCAAGTGTTGGAATAAGCTATTCCTGGTGGGTTTGTCTGGTCTATGAAAGCAGAACAAGGTCATTAATCCTTACATCTTAGTTTGTATGGAAGGCAGAGGGAAATTAGAAGAAAGCGTAGAGTAGTACCTAAACCTCAATGAAAACCAAAAGGAGTTGTGCACCCATCTGTGATTGTGTGCCTTAGAAATAATTTCTGTATTTCAACTTCAATAGGTCTGTTTCAGTACAGCCTTAGCCACAGAGAGCTCCCACCCCCTGTCTGTACTAACATGGTACACATACAGCAAAAAGACTATGTGTGGACCCTCAAAGCCTTTTGCAGTTCCTAGATGGTAAAATATGCCTAACCACATGAGGTCAGATAGGATTTAGTTTTAGTTTTATGCCATCAGTTGCAAAAGACTGTGCTCTAATTACACAAATGCATGCTGCATTATGAAACAGTTTCTATATTCTTTTAATAAAGATGGCTTTTTTATTTGATAGCAAGAGAGATGACCTAGCAGTATAAATAGTTCTAAAGCATTTAGTAGTGATTCTTTGCATTAATGAGGGAAAGCACAGTAGAATTTGTACCTTTGTTGAGGATAAAACATAGTCTGAGAAAGATGTTCCTAAACCACAAGGTGATCAAATTCAGCAGAGTAGGAGTAGCAGAAATAGGGACCTTTTTACTGGAGTTTTTATCAACTAGTGAACTGTAGGATTGTATTTCCCTGAACTTTATTGCTGGCTTTCACCTTGCTCCTGTACTGTAGAGGGAAGGCAATAAGTTGAGACCTCTGACCTCCCACCTCTCAATGGCTATCAAAGCTGAGTGTAGTTATCTCTACTCTGAGCTCTATAAATTGTGCTTTTGCCTCTTGACCAGTTCAAAGTCCTTTCTTTTCAGTATTTGTTTTGCAAATGTTTCAGTTCAGTGCATAAATATCAGAACATGAGACACAGCTTTTCAGTCTGTTTTTACAAGAACCTGGTTCACACCAGTGCTGTGAACCCAGTAGGCAGAATGTCCCACCCCTTTGGGAGTTTTGTGTGCAAGTCATTAAACCAAGGAAGTGAGATTGGTTCATTTACTTCATTAAATTTGCAGTGGATTTCATTAATTTCCTCTGGATTTCTGTTACAATCCGAAGAAACTGAGTCAAGTTCTGGATTTCCATTTCTTATGAAAAAACTGTACTTGCTTTTATTTCAACTGGATACACAGGTTTGCATCTGCTATCCCAGACTCTTTCAAGTAAACTGACAAAGAAGCTCTAGTTTTAGACAGACATTTCTGCTCTGTTTCCTTTTCTCTGATGGTAGTGCTTCCTAAACAGCATCCAGAAAATAGGGACTAGCCTTTGATTTCCTTGCTTTCAGTTTTCTGATAACCTCAAATTGGAATCAGAGGAAAAACGGTGCACCATTTCACAACTGCATGACTGCAGGAATACTGCTGGAAGAAATTTGAAGGCACCTTTTTATAGGTTACAAGGTCAAAACTAGTATGTTTATGCTGAGAGGGGAGGTAACCCAAGTGCCTCTGGATAATATAATTTCATGATGGCAGGCAATTTTATAGATTGCATGTGGTTTCTTAAAAAAAAAATGATTGGCAGCCAGGTACATGTTTCCACACCTCCTCCTTACAGCAGAACAAGTTGTATTTTAAGCTTCTGAAAAAATCTAATCCTTTTCATCCAGGTGAAACAATGTAGCATCTTCATTTGACTTCCTCCATTACTAAAAAGGATCTACAAGCTAGGCAACACGAGTTAGGGTTTTGACTACCTCTTGCCTCTGACCTTTCAGGAGACTACAGGCAAGCTGATCCTATACTCTGCCACACACTGGTTTCTCTGTTTACATCATAATCTCTTTGTGCAGCATAATTGTCTAGCACAATGGGGCCCTCAGTGGGAACCTCAAGGTATTTCCATCGCAAGAATAACAAACAACAGAAAGGAAGAAGAACAAAAGAAGAAACACTATAAATACAAGAATAGATCCGAACCTCATCAGACTGAAGAATTTCAGAATTTGGGACTTTTCAAAACTGGAAGCAGCACCAAATGAGAGAGTCCAAGACTGGCTTTTATCTAGAGCTGTGATGTGTCTCTGCAAAGAATCGTGGCATGCATTGTATGTGTTGCTTCTATTTTTAGAACATATCAAGTGACAGTACAGTCAAATTCTAGAAATTGTAGCAAGACTAACATCATCACAACCACAATTTACGTTTTGTTTTGCAGTCTTCTTCCCAATATTAATGTTCAAAAAATCTAGTTAGGAGCTTTTACTCCTTTCCTACAAATGATTTATTTTGTTTTCTTGGAACAATAGGTCACATTGTTTTTCTCCTTTAGAGCTTTCACTTTGAAGTGTTGGCTTTGAGTGCTAGAGGAAATGTTGTGGACCAGAAAAGAAGCCTTGCTGTGGTCCAACTTCAATGTAAACAGCAGGTGCAACAGCTGCTGCAGGAAAGCCATTCGCTTTCCTGCTCTTTTTTGGGGATGAAAGAGGGGGATGTAGCAACTTATTTTTCTGGAAAATCTGAGACATAGGAAACAAAAATAAAGACACAGTTTGAAGTGTTTCCTTTATTTGTCAAAAGTCTCGACATGCAAAATAAAGAACATGTAAATACTGTACTTTAATATGTAAATACGGCATGCAAGTATGCAAATATTGCTCCTGAATATGATAGGCTTAGTGGTATCTATAAATCTGAGTACACCAGGCCAAACACTCAGATGACCTACAATTTGAACCACCTCCTCAGCAGAGCCAAACCAATTGTCACCAGCAGTTGTGTGGCAGCCTCTTACAGGGATGTGCAGAAGTATAACAGTAATTTCTCACCTATACAATCTTTAAGGGAAGGATATAGAAGGAACTGTATTTGGGCATATGAATGCTTTCTGTGTTTGGAACATACTGTTAATTAAAAAGTACTTAATTGTATGTGTTTCTCATAAAGATGCCTGGGGCAAGCTGTAAAGTGTTTGTGCAATTCCCCATGTGTTCATGCTGACCTTTGCTCTGGAGCTGCAGGAAACAATTCTCCTAGCCCTCTGGACAAGATGGCCTATGGCTTGCTATGCTTTTCGCAAGTCCACAGCACTCCAGTTTCAAAGAGGATCTACTTAAAACACAAGGTTTGCCAGAACTTGTAAGGCAGCATCAAACTTCTGTGCTGTCTCATAATTTCCAACATCTGAGTTTATCAGTAGAGTTGGTCTTTAAGAAATCAGTCAGTCACTGTCAGCAGAGGTCCTTTGAGTAGAGGATATTCCAATTCTTTACCCTTATCTATGGAAAACAGGAGAAAATTTTGTGTAGGATCTTGTCCATGAGTCCTGCTACAATTCTGGTCCCAATAAATCTTGTTATTTCCTTCATGAAAACAGTTTCATAAGCAATGCAACTGGGATTTAGATACATCTGTGCTGAACCTAATCTTTCCCACCTATGCTAGAGGAAGCAGAGCAATATTTCTGTAAATAACTCCATTCATTGCCAGTAAGTGCTCTCACTTGCAGAATCTGTAGTGGAGATAGGCAGTCACCTTTACAGTATCTAATGAGCATTTGACAGGGCTGCCAAAGCTGTGATGCTTCATTTCATCAGGTGAAGCACTGAAGCCACAGAGAGCAAAGTAGGAATGGAAACACTTTGTGACAATCACACAGACCTTCCTTCTTGCACTCATTTCCCTCTTCTTTGGGCAGCCAAAATCCTGGCGCCATCAGACATACCAAGAGTACATTTTAAACAGGGATGTTAATCCTGCTCAGAGCAGGATTAGCTGCCCCTGAAGCCTCTGAATGCCAACCAGATGTTGCTGTGCAGCTGGAAAAATGCCAAAGCAGCTTTGAAATTCCTTTTTCTCTTTTAAGATGGAGGTCTCTTTTACCCGTAAGCAATATGCTCTGGGAATCTCAAAGGATTATAGATACATCACAGTAGATGGCTCATTTTCACCCCCTTGTAGTCTACTGATGCCAGTCAAAGGTATCTCAGACTGTAGCTGTATTAATAAACTGGTACAAGACCATCCTACTTTGAAGTGTGCTTCAAAGCCTGGTTCTGGCTCTCCCTGACACTGTCCAGGCAGAATTCAGGGATCAGACCCATGGGCTGTCACTCCCAGTGGCAGTTTGGTTCTGGTCACTTTGTACTTCTGGAAGAAGAAGAAAGCTGAGAAATATGGATATAAGCTGTAGCATCAGAGCTTGGCATAAGAGCTAGAGAAAAGTCCTGGATTTATCTTATTTACTAGAGTAGATATAGCCCCATTGCTTTCAGTGAGCATTGCATTGTACAAAGAAAAAGATATACTTTAGATTTTGAATGTTAAAGAGACTCAGCCCAGAAAATTGGTTAACTGGATGCCAACAAAAACATGCTATGCTGCATGCCCATACACCATGTCTTGAAACCGTGTACCTCCAAAGGGATGCCTGTAGCATCTGTACCATCTTGGTGGTAGACATTTTCTTACCAGGCAGTTTTTCTTTTCAAATTATTTAGGCAGGGTCTTGTAGTCATCTCAGTATTCCAGCTTGTTTGAAACAAACTGTTTTACAGCACTCTTCTGGCTGAACTTATGCCGTCTAAGCACAGGTTGTATATGCACATTTCTCCCACTTAATCACGTAAACAAAGAGCCATATTTCTGAACTGATTACCATAGACCTCACCTTATTTTCCCAAGCTAACTCAATCACTCAACATACTCTCTTCTATCTTCTTTTATTTCTCCACCAATCACTCATTCATCCATGACTCGTAGTCTTTTCCATCCTTTCCAAATTGCTGGGTTTTGCTGACACAGCAGCCTACTTAGATAATGAAAATCAAATTGCTGTAATAAGATAATGCCATGCTTTTCACTAAGAACAAATAGAAGCAGAACTTAGAAGAAATCTGGAGGATTAAGAGCAGGGATGTTATTATTGGTTAACTCCAAATGCCTGAGACAATCTGCCAAATCTTCTGAGTGTGCCTCACGTGGTTAAATTATCCTGAGATACTTTGTGCTCCAAGAAGTTAGCAGAGTAGCCTCAGGTAAAGAAATGTCTTTCAGCACATATAGAAAAGGCCCTGAAGAGCCCTTGATGCAAGAAGAGAGTGTTGAAACACACAGCTTGAGCCAAAGACTGTATCTGTAAAACAGAAACAAATCTAATAATAATTCTATTACTGAGATACTAGAAGAAGTTTTTACAGCATTATTTTTACGTGTCTTTATACCACTGATTCGTAGTGAAGGATCATAAATATTTGGAGTGGGTATCTGAAGCTTGCAGTAATCAAGTGCAGACTTTAGAAATCCTTAGCAGTTGCTCAAATTCCTTTGTAGGGCTGGATAGCAGCTCTTGATATGAAGTGGTGTTATCTTTGACTGCTTATGTACCTCTTGTCTATACTTAGTGTATTCAAGGCTGAAGATGATCTTTCCTCTCAGACATGCTAAGAACCCTGGCAATATTTGTACCCTTGCAGAACTTACAAAGCTTTCATTTTTCTACCATTTGCAAAAGTAAATTATGCAGCTGAATTGCAGAGGTGATTTCCCATTCTTACCGGTCACAAGCAAGACTGATGAGAAATGTCTGTCCAAAGTCAAACTTCAATGCTCTTGCTGATTTTGCACACATTATTCAGACTTTGGCTGTTCTCTTCATTGCTGATGCTCTTTTGTCAGGGAATGAAAATATTGTTGCTGACTAAAGTGCAATAATGTACATAACCAGTCCATTACACAGAGGATTTTCTCTTTTCTAGACATGTAGACTCATTCTTAGACCACTTACCATGTTGAATAAAAGGGAGCAATGTGACACTTATATCCAAGAAAGTAATGAGGCATTTCTAGAGTAGAGTAAACTCTACTTAATTCTCGAGGCATGTAACACAGTCCACAGAAAAAAGACAGGGCTGTACCCAAACTGCTTTCTGAAGGGCTGTTATTTATCTCAACTCGGTTTATATATCTCAAAGTGAGTTGCTTACTCTAACACTTGTCATGTAAAAATCAGTGGGGAGAGGAGCCTCCAGGGGGCAATTCACCCCAATTATTTTAGATAGTGATCCTAGGGTGGGATTTATAAAGGTAGCCTAGACAATTACCTCTGATTTAGACAACTAGAGATGTCTGAAATTGGACAGGTGACTCCCATCCTAAGTAAATATCTAGGAGATAGATGAAATGACTCATCCTCCAGGAAGAAGGATTGACTCTGTGATGACTTTTCTCTGTTAACCCAACTGGAAAGGCATGCATATTATTTGCCTCTTAAACTTAGACTCCACGGAAGCTGACTGATACAGGAATTTTAGGATAAATCATATTCCCACCTTCAACAGCCATGGATGGCTCCATCTACAGTAAAGAAATGTAGTCTAGAAAGGTAGGATAAAAAACTCTCTCCAAGTCTTCCTCAACAACCCAGCAAACAGTGGGGCTCTCAAGGCTGTCTACACAAATATAGTTGTCAGAGTTGGAGTAAGGGCATTTTGCAGCTGAAGTAATGTATACCCTATTGTCCCAGAAAACAGGCACAGGAGTCTGATGAGCAATTATTATCTCCCACTTACTATTATGTCCACTGCTTTGGGAAACCCTTCTCCAGCAATTTCAGTAGCAAGCCCTATAGCTCTGCACACCTACTCTAATATGTCTATTATCCCAAGAATATTTTCCCAGCCTAAAGGGAATCCTAACATGTCCAAAAGCATAATCCTCTATCTGCTTCAAGCGTGAGTGTATCTGTGAATAGGAGGCAGACAGTCTTAATTTTGTACAGCTTATTTTTACTATTTTAAATACTTTCGTTGATGCAGGGTCTGTCTTTCACTTTCTTGTATGAATTTCTACTAAGTTACCAACTCCAGTGAAGTCTCTCCCTTCCCCCTATCAGCTAAAAGGGTTGACTCCTTTACATCAAATACACCTAATATAACTAACTCTGTTCACTCATGCTTATGGGATGAAAAACAAACTGGAACCAGTGAGAAGCATATTGGGGGACTCCTCAGTATCTCAAACCCTTTATGAATAGGAGAGTTTTGTAGTTTTGTCACAGGGCTTCTCAAATGCTGGGAATGGAATATGAACATAGGACCTTCTAGCTTTACAGGGGAACAAAGTAAACTGGTAAAACTACAACTGCATGAAGGAAAATGCTCACAGAATTATGAAGGAACGGCTGGAACAAAACAAGAGCTCTTCTCTGACTCTGAGGTTGGCTCTCTTGGGTCTCCTTCCTCTGGACAACTCTGTTTCTTTTCACCAACAGAAAATTCTGGCTATTCACTTTCCATGTGCTGATCTAAGTGTATTACAAGGCAACAGAAATCAGAAAAGGTCCCCATGGTACATTATGGATTTCAGAATTCTCACAGCTGTCACTAGCCAAAGACTGCCTTACACAGTAAGAAAGAAAAGTAAGCTATTTTTTAAAAAAGAATGTTTTGGCTAGGGTCAAATGTATAAGATCAGTATCACCCACCTCTGTGGCCCTGACCCTGTGCAGATGTATGCACATGCTTAATTTCTCATACTGTGGGTGCTCTCGATTACTGCCATGTACATGAATCAGTGTTTGCAGGGTCACAGTCAATTATAACACACAGAAAAATATAAGTTCTAGTGAAGCCTAGTTAAAAAACTTATGACTCATCTAGCATATTCACTAAATAAATATTATATAAAACATAATCACTATTGGGGGCTGGTATCATGAACTCTTTACACAGATGTTGTGGCTGCCTCTTGAAGCCTCTACAACCCATCTGGAGCCCTCTTTCCAAGCCAGAGTGTCAGCAATGATTCCCTGCTATAAGTATAGTCCAGTGGAAACTAGGTATTTACAGTACAGTTAAAAATTCCCCAAACAAAAATAGAGACTAAGTTTAAAAAGCTGATATTTGTTGTGAACCAGTGCTCTGAAGTTTAGACATGTCTTGTTTACTCAGTTAAAATCCTCTAAAAACAGACATTTATAGCTCAAAAATAACACATGAGAACTGCAGGACAAGGAACTAAGATGCCCCAGGTGAGCTCCATTGCAGATTAAAACTGTGTTTGAGTGTATATATATATAAGTATAAGCAGCTCTGTTCTGATTAAAGCCTTTGTGGGTGTTTTATATTATCACACTGATGCCAGCACAGACCTCAGACAAATGCCAACAATGAGCAAGAATTCAAATCAAGACCTAAGAACACACTTGAAACTCAGATCCATTCATCTTTTGCTCAAAAATGTAATCATGTACTACATTCCTAAATAGAAAAGGAATAATTAATTTTTAAGGTTTGCCTCTTGAAAAGCTGATTAGTTACACCAGTATACAAATAAGTAAGCTTTATGGTACGCATTTTTATAAATTAAGTTTTAAAATGTGTCTTTTATTTGAGAATAAGGAAACTAAAACATTCTGGATAAAATGCTGGCCTTTTGAAGATACAAGCAAAATTCACATTTATCATACCATGTACAGGATTTCATTCCATGCATTTGTGTATGCCTAGATTAATAATATTTTTTCATTTTAACAATAAGGAAAAGACATAGAGGTTTCATGTCAAATGGTTGTTCCACCACGATAAAATGGTACCAAGCCACCAGAGCTGAAAAGCAATCAAGAAACTTCCAAACTACAGTGTCTGCTGGAACATACTAGTGACTGTTTGACAGCTTCACCTGTATGTAACCTGTCTGGTTTGGTGTGATCCAGTGCTCCCATCTCTGCCTCTCATCATCAGCCGGTATTTCTCTTCACAATAAGTTCAAAACACTTGTGGCATTAAAACTTGAACAAATACCCCACAGTCAGTATTGAATGTATGAAATCATATGTCTTATTGTAATGAAGTCAACTGTTCACATCATGAAATCATTACCTCTCCATAAAAAGATATTGGCTTTACGTACACATATATATTGGTCATAAGTATACATTGACTTACTTCTCAGCCTTACTCAATTTTTGCACATCCAGGATTCTGTAATGGGGGGGAGGGTGGTTTTGCACTTATAAAGCATATTTCTATTCTTCATGCTTCTTTTAAAATAAAAGTTCAGTCTCTGCCCAGATTTTTTGCTGGTGAGATGCCAGTTGTCTAAGAAAAAGTCTTGAAACACAAAGAATGGGATTTTGCTGCTCTCAGTCCAAGAAAGCCCAAACTAAGAGTTGGCTAAGACTCAACTAAGGCTAAAAGTACAAGTTATGGCACTATAATAACATTAATGACAAGGGTTACACTTTTTCTAAATGAAACAAACTTTATCTAAATAAAACCATTCCTGATTATGTAATTTAGTGACAGACAATATACAATAATTCCATAGAGGAAAATCATACAAATATTATTCATTAAGTAGATCATAAAATTACCAATGTAATAAAGAACAGTTGGAAACTGTATGTGATATTGAAACCTATGCTTGCATTGAAGGTGCAGTTACAATGCCTGTTAGGCATTGTAATATATATATATAACATAATGGAGAAATTAAAAAGGGAAGGAGGCAGAAGACATTATAGCCATTTCATACATGAGGAACAGAAGAATCAGCTCATAACCAGGGACACAAGAGGAAACTGAGACCTCTGGATCCTCTCACATATAATCATAAAGCTATTCTTCTTCCGACTTCATCTCTAGCACTTTCCTGAGAAAGCAGCTTACCAGCATGAAGGGCAGCTGCAGGGAATCAGCAAGGAGAGGCAGCCTGGGCTTCCCAAGCTGCAGTGGTGCATTTCCCAAAACATTCGCTGGAACTATGTGCTGCAGCTCGCTCTGTGGAATGCAGCCAGGGGGACTGGCTTGGTGTCTTGTCTGCAGTTGCTTCAGAACAACTAATATAATAGTAATGATGATAATAGTATATCAGGATACAGGATAGAGGTTAATTTAATTCTGTGAAGAGGTATATACCTTAGCATAATGAAAGCATTATGAGAACAATTTTTTACTCAAATCAAGATAAGGGCAGATAGGAATAAGAATCTTGCAGCCACATGGGTAGGGAAAACAGTCCACTAAAATTGTGGGAACGGAAGGTAACATGGTCTTTTCATCTCCTACTCGCTAATTATGCATGAGTATACGCCCAGGATAGCTTTCACTGCAGGCCATGAAAAGTGTCCTATTAACTTCAGCGGCCTCAGAGTAAAACTCTTGGAACAAAGTAATCCACGTGACGGCTTGAATCTATTGGTGACTCTACCATTTACTAGGCTGAGTTTTAATGTTTTGAACTGGAATTTGAGACATTTTCAATCAGAGAGAGGATAGGAGGTAGACTGAACTTTTTGCAGTTGTAAGCTATTCCTCACACACAGAAGCAGTAAAAACTGTAATAAAAGAGCCATGAAGGAAGGAAACAAAAGACACACGTATTATATACCTGAGCTGTGATTGCAATGTGCTGGAACCCTTTTTAACATGTTGCACAGTGCTGTAAGAAGGATGCAGAGATGTGATAAAACAGATGCAGCAGATGCAGGAAATATAACATTTCTCGCAGGACAGAATTTTGGGGGTAATTCAGTTTATTAATGGCATGTATTATGGAATAATAAGTTGCAGATGATCATTAAAATTTATCCTTAACAGACATTCCTTATGTATTCATCTTTTGTTGTTTCCATAGCAGGGATGAGAGAAATTTGTATAGCCTGAGACTTCTGAATTCCCAGGGCTCACATTTACATTTTTGACTTGTGATTTAAAAGCAAGGATTATTTTTAAGAACGGTTTAATTAAAAAATAATAACTAAATAATTCTGTCACAAGAAAAGCTTGTGATGTGATATATTCCAAGGACAGATTTGGCTCCAGGAGTCTCATCCTCTTATTCCCTTATTTTCCTAATAATTCTAGCAAAATTGCAAATTTCCACTTCCATTAGAGATTCATTGCTCTCTTTAGAGCAAACATCGCATCTTTTAATCTCTGCCTTCTAGTCCATCCAGCCTCAGTAGTGGTGATTTAGGAGGTGTTCCAATGGCTCTCCTGGTGGTTCCATCATGAAGCTCGGTACTACTTGCAATCGAAGACAGCCAAAGTGCTCATAAATGCCTACCAGGAGAGCAGCAGTAGCTGCAACATAGTATAAAAATGCAACACTTTATTCCCAATCTGTGTGCGAAGCAATCAGAATCAGGTATGTGCCATGACCAATGAAAGGACAAATATGAAATTATGAGTATAAATGGAGGGATAAAGGCTGTGAATTTGCAAGCAGAATAAACATCCTGGCCATGTTCTGGAGCAAAGACATACATAATCACAAGGTGAATGTGTCTATATCTGTTCAACTTCATGACTCAAAGCCCCTGGAATGCAGAAAGATGGTCTTTGATGACATTTAAGCAGAACTCCAGATTGGAGCCTAAAATGACAGGGATGTTAGCAAATAGGTGAAGAATTAATTTGGGAAAGAGGGAGAGAGGTGGATCATTATATTTTTTTTCTGTCAGACTCATCAGCAGCTGAATCTGAAAACACTTGGTACATCTCAAAGGTAAGTTGCATTTCCAGCCAAAGTTTACTCAAAACATTAACATGGACAGAATGAAAAGTATTGCTGAGGAGGATTTTGGATTTGCTCTAACTGAGAGCTTTTAAGAGTAGCTTAGACTTTTTAAAGACTAGATTAGACAAATGTCTGTCCAGACTAGCTTATGTTGTGGGTCTACTTTGAACAGGATGTAAATTAAGCCACTAATGTGGTCTTCAGACCACTTGGGGTCTCTTGCAGGCCTGTCTTTCAATTATCCCGTGCTGTGCAAGTGCTGTGCAGGACAAGATGATGTAAGTCCAGGAAGAACTGGGGAGGTAGCATTTGTGAAGAGAATACAAATGATGTGGAGTTGATATACCAGCCGAATGCCATGTTGTCAATGCCATGCGCGTGTCACCAAGTACACTCACTGCTGGTAACATTCAGTGCCAGGCATCCCTGATGCTAACAAACAAAAAGTGTGCAGCCAAGGAGGTGGCTTTGCAGACAGAGTAAACAACAACAACAAATGTGATCGAGGCAAAATGTAAATATAACAGTAACCACTGTCAGTGCCATATTGCATATGTGACAGATGTGAAACACTATAAGTGCTAAATGTACCCGAAATAAAAAGACACAGATGTCCTGACAGCAGGCAATCTGTGTGTTTCTTCTCTGTGCCAATTCCATATAGCACTTTGTAGTCCCCAGCTGTGAGCCCACACAGATAGCTCCAGACTCAAAAGTCAAAACTTAATCAGCCCCAAGCTTCTGTGCCCCAACAGGCAGCAGTGATATCAGTCCAAGTGCCAGTGCCCACCAGCATGGCATTCATGGGTTGCTATGACTCAGGACTTCTTGACCCCCAAGAGAGGAAAGGACGAAAATGCGGAGGGATCTCAATAAGCAATCAAAGGACATGTTGCTGATCATGCTACAGTATGTCATGGTCAACATACCTATCAGGCAAGATAAGAGGAGGCCAGGCAACAACGTGCAGAATTCCTTATCAGCTCAGTCATCACCTGTCAAAACACCAGAGTAGAGAGACAATCTATTCATTAGTGCTGTCAGGACTCTTCTCACTGTGTCAGGTACTTTTGCCACAGAGGTTCTTACTATAATGGACCATGCACTACATAGTCTGGCCTGGGTAAGCAGAAGCAAAATTTTAAACTTCATTTTCAATAGCAACTAGAGGTAAATATTTGCCTTTCCAGATGAGCAGAAATAAAGCAGAGAATACAAGCTAAACCGTATGTGCCATGACAAACAGCTATCTGCTTGCAAAAAAAACAGTCCAGGACATCAGAGCAATCAACACTTCTGCATAATCAAGAGGGAAGGAAACCAAATTAAATTTGTGGTGACTATGGGCGTCCTCAGGTTTGGCTAATGGTATCTCAGCATGAAAGTATAGCAGACAGGTTTCTGAACTAAAGAAGGACACAACTGCAGGAAAGTTCTCAGTCACCATAAGACCATTTGATCTCCAAAGATGCAGCGGGGTGCTGCATATCCCGTATTGACAACATGGTGTTTCCAAATGTAGTTGATTAATATTACAGGCCGCAGCACCATGTGTAATAAAAAAGGAGTTTGAAGACTTCTGTGCCTTCAAAGGCAGAGAGGGCACAATCCAATTAATACCAGGTGACAAGGCCTACACATAAACAGCATAAACATTCTGACAGACATTGGAAATGAACCATTGTCCCACAGAGCTTGAGCTGTTGGCATGCAGTGCCAGAAAAGTACTGGCAAGGACAAGTTGGTTTCCTAATGTGAGAGTGCTTTCGGTGAAGTTCACTGCCCAACATACACAGCAAACAGCCAGGGCCCCAAGGAGCACTCAAAAATGGGCAGCTGATAAAGAGGTATGTGAAAAAGCTGTGTGAATATGGTGTTACTGTCACCCAATACAGCATGTAACCACTCTGGTATGTGGTTTATATAGCACTCACGCATAGTACTCATGTAATATTCCAAGTCCTATGCGTGCTGCTCCAGCAGTACCACACATGCACACAATACCACAATCAAAAACACATCTTCCTGGCAAATTTTGACAACCTATATACCATGTATTGCAACCACCCGCACACATATGACGTGATGATAACAGCTGCCATTGCATCACTAGCAAATACTTCAATGGACCAGCACACATTTTCTCAGAGAGAGAGAATCTTCACACAGTCTCTGAACAACCTACAAGCAGATGGCAAACCGTGTGCATGAGGAAAAGCTTGATTAAGCACCCAACACAAAGGCAGTATGAGCAAATATGCTGATGATGAATCTCGCTAATTGAATGTTTCATGAAGTAAAACATTTTACATCAGTAAAAGCTATCCCACCCATTAAAAACAGGCTGCATCTCAAAGAGATCCAGAGCACCTAACAGTTGGTGGGCTGCCACTTGTGAACATTGCTGGTGGGCAGTCCAGTCCAGGACATGCTGTAAATATTGCCAGTAGTAGAAAACCATGGCCCAGCATAACACATAGCATATAGCATTCTTCCTTCCTTCTTTACAGGCTTCTTGGGTGTGACTGGGGCAAGAAAACTTGCCATATCACTAGCAGATGTAGCTCAGAGGAAATTCTGATATTCTGAAAATGGCTCCATTATTGTGGCAAATATGCCAGTACTAGGTGTGATGATTTTGGTCATAAGTTGTACAAGACTAAAGTTTCAGGGGTTTTTTTTATCCAGAAATCAAGCAACTGACAAAACCTAAAATATTTAACACAGAGATGATTAAGGGAGTCAAAATAATTGCCTTATGGAGAGGCTGAGCTAGAAGCCAGAGATGACTGCAAGGGAATTGGTGTAGATACACCAATTTCCATCTAGTTTGATAACTGCCCTTAATGTATGTACTGGGGATGTTTGGTCTGTGTTTTGCTGTATGGCACTGTGTATGTGCAGTCACAACCATACCGCCACAGGCCAACCTTTGCTCACAGCAAGGCTTTCATCTCATCCACAATCATTTCTGTTCTTACATGCCAGGCAGCAGAGAGCTGCACACCTGTCTTTACTTAGCTGGCTGCATTCTTTTTCGTTTCTCCAGAACATGTCCTAATCTACAGAAGATTTAGTTTGTGAGTGTTGCCTGGACAGCAATGCTCTGAGCATTTTCATGTTGTGCTTAGCACAGTAATTCCAGGAATCTGGCATTTCTGTGCCAGGTTGTGCTACATTTCACTCTGTAAACAGTGGTGGCTCACAGGGACCATATTCCACCAGTGGGACTCCTGGAGTCAGAAAGACCCATCTCTCCTCCAGAGCACTCTTCCACCTCCTTTGGCATGGGCTTTCTCACAAGCCTGAGTCTGGCCATTGGTACCACGCTCCTCACAGCAGCAATGGACGGGGCAGCAGAGAGTGAGCTGAAGTGGGGTGCAAAGCTGTCCCACCACCTCTGCCCCGTGGGCATGGTCAGGCAGGGCTGGGTTCCCACAGGCGGCAGTGTGTGGATGGCCATTGCTGTTAATGAGCCTGACTGTGCCATGTGTGCAGCTCTTCTGGAATTCTGTTCAGAAACACCATGAGAAACTCAGAGCATGTACTATTTATGCTGGTTATTAGAAGCAGATGCTAATGTTTCTCTGCTGCGATCTCCCAAGTATCCTGTCCTTTTATGATGTGTGGCATGTGTTTGCAGTGTGTATGTCTCTATATCACATGCAAATAAAAGGTTACTTTCACCATTTGTGTTGTGTTCATTGATAATGAGGACCTTACAACCTCTTTCTGTGGGCTTGCCCCTGCAGATGTTGACTGTAGAGCTGAGGTAAGCATCTGTAATAATGTGTAGTGCTGCTGTATGGTGCACATGTGTGGATGTCTGGCATGAGCAATGGATGAAGTATAAGTCAGGGCAACATCAGTGCTCTGAGCTGGCTGCTGGCACTGGGTAGTACAGATGACCAGAATATCCTACCTTTGGGTTCTGGCCCAAAATAATGCAGTATTCACATTTTCTGTCTCTTACCTACTTTATATATGTATGTACATATATACATATATGCGTATAGTTCTTTCCCATCAAGCACTTCCTACAAATAAGAGTGAGTCTAAAAATAGTACTCTACATGCAAAAGTTTCTCTGGAAAATTTTATAGAGAGAGATATATATATGTATAAAATATATATATATACATGTATAATATATATATATATAATATATATATTATATATATGTATAAAATGTATATATTATATATATATATATATGTATAAACAAAATACTCTTTATCTGGGTATTTTCTCAGTATAATTTAACTAGCAGCATAGTTGACTTCATTGAATTAATTGTTCAATAACTAGAAGATTTGTTCACATAACTCATGTCCTTTAGTAGCAGAATAGCAATAACTCAGTGTCTGTACCAGGCAGAAGGAGCCAAAAGTGATACTCCCATAAATTCAAGTCTTATCAAGCTTTCTTCATCCTGTTGTCCTGGAGTGACTAGACCCTGTTTTAATGGAGTCACATGCTTGAAGTTTCTATTTTTAATTTCATGTTTTCAAGCCTTACTTTTTATCTTAAGAAACGGAGTATGCTTAGAAGATTTCTGAGACTTCTTAGGCACGGAACAACCACTGCCACCTCTTGCTATTATAGTTCATGTTTGTCATCTGCTTTCTCCTTCTTCTCCATACTCTTCCAGGAGCCACTCTTTTCTTCCATTCTCAAGTCCCTGTCATGGCAAGACCTCATCACTGAGGCCTTCATCTGACAGCCCTTGTCCCACTGTTTGGAGGTACTCCTACCACAGTTACCCTACCAGCCTAGGTAGACAAGCTGGACTCATGAAAATTCCTGAAGGTGAAACACAGAGTGAAACAAAAAGATGTCACTGGAAGTGACAGTAATTGAGAACTGCTGATGTAGAGGGATTTTCCCTTTTTTTCACATCTGACCAGCTACCTGGCAATAGCTTGGTGTTGGTACAAATGTAGTATCATGGCACTTACAGTCTCTTCAAAGAGATCTGATTATTTGTTTGAAGCCAGCCAGACTGACCTTGTTCCTATTCCAAACTTTTCATTCAGTGACATTTTCAATGGGGAAATCTCCTTTAACATGTTAAAGAGTTCCATCGAAGATTTGAAAGAATTTAGGCCACAGGTGTGTAGTAGTCCAATTTTTAAATGTCAGATTGGAAGAGTCTCCCAAAGTTCACGTATGCAAAATGTTCAGTATAACAATCCAGCTATCTTGCACTTTCAAGAACTTCTTGCACCTAAAGCCCTGTATATAAATGATTATTGAATGTCTTCATAATTATTGTTATTAGATGCAAATAACAAGAACTAAAGTTATATTTTCAGTCACTAGGTACATTTGTTTATGTAAAATTTACACAATTATTCATGTATCCTCAAATTTTAAAATGCAAAAGCTATGAAAAACAATTTTAACTAAGGTCCAAGAGCATTAATATGAGCATCTGGAATATGTCTGTCATGGTTACAAATTCAAAAAGTCTAGAAATGTCTACACACAAATTTGTGGATGCAAAGATTTACTGGCAATGTAGCCTGTTCACAGACTACAGCTGAATTGTTTGAAAGTTTTTAAAAGATGGCATAAAAGCTATTTCTATGTTGCATGTACTCAGTTTTATTTGGTATTTTTGCAGATTGGAAATGAAATATTTACTTAGCTTTCTCCCCCCCCCCCCCGCCCTTTATTCAGTAGAGACTCAGATATTCTGATCTGTAGGACTATACCTCTGTCCTGACCATCCCTGCTGGAAATGACTGACGCCTTTGCTTTATCAGAAACTAAAAGAGCCAATCACATAATGTTGCGTGAGTGTCCATAACAGCAATGCATTCCTTCAAAGCTCTGCCTATAGTTCATTTGCCAAACAAGGGACATTCATTGCACTTTAAGCCAGGGTGGAGTAATTAGGGGAAGGGAATGGCAATTATGGTCTAAGCTGATGAGGAAAAATACAGAGGATGAGCAAGGTGCAACTTGTCATGATCATTGTTTATAGTATAAAGCAGGACATGAAATGAGGAATGGGGCAGGCGCTTTCCTACGATTGGACTATTAGGGCTGAGAGGAATTTCTCTTCCTTTTTAATATTCAGAGTGCTGGAAATAAAGGGGAAAAAATAGGTGGAAAATCTTCTTTAACAACCCTTAACACCAGTACTGTAAGGAAAACTGTAGGGCTATGGATGAAGTGAAGCCTGCCTTCCATGACTTTGATGAGCTGTGACTGCAAAACAAGAAATCAAACACATTCTTTCCACCCTGTACTAAGTCCTGCCCCATTTTGAAAGTTGAGGAAGTCTGTTGGCATGGATGCAGCCTGGCCCATGTCAGCTCACCACCCTGCCTGGGAACATGCTTCTGCAGATAAGGCATCTGTGCTCTTATTGCAGCCTCTGTCGGTATGACTCTGACACCTGATTTTCTGAATCTGCTGGGAAAACCACCCAAGGACTCACAGTGAAACCAAAGGGAGTCAGACTGGAAGGAAGGCAAAAGGGCTTCTGATATCCACTGTCCAGTCATTCACAGGACAGTGTACATGAGGCATTATCATTATCTGAACGGATAGCGAGCTTCTGGCCTGAAATAAAGCTCTCGTCCATGGGGCCAGGTTACAGTGCAGAAGCCAGTCTGGCCTGATGCAGCCACCTGCCCTCCTGGCAGGGTGCCCTCTTCAGAGGTTAGAAAGGACAAAACAACAACAAAACTACTTTCATTCAGGTACCTGTGACTCAGGCTGAGATCAGCAGCCAGGGACTGTTGACAAGCAGGTGCGGGCAGTCCTAATGACACCCTGCTCCTGCACAGGGTGGAGCTGCCCTTCCCCAACTCATGCTATGCCATTGGGATTTCCCTCCAAGGCCACAGTGTCACAAGGGTCCTGACCACACACAGGGTGGTGGGGAGGTCAGCAGGCCTGGGACTGGGTTTGTCCATTGACAAACAACCTCCCTGCCTTGGAAGGCACCATGACATCCTTGGTCCATTCATGCAGAGCTGGGGAGAGTTCATGATGGAGCTCAGGAAGAGTCAGTTTGGGTGTCATCCAACAGCACACTCACTCTGTTGCTGGGTTGTGTAATGCGCTGTTTAATCACCAGACGAGGATCTGGATGTAAATGTGACCCTTATGCAATGCATGAGTAAGATTCTGTGCTGCCTGCAGCCTCTTTTCCAGGCAGTGTGGCTGCCTTCTCTGCATGATGAACCTGAATGTCAAATATTAATAACAAAACAAATTATCTCCACCCTATCATCAAGGTGTGTCACGGCTGATTCCTGTTTAACATCAAGGTTTCTACTGCTCAGGAATCCTTCTGCAATTCTGGGCTCCAGCTCTATCAGTTCTGTGAGTGATTAAGGAATGACAAAAATCCTGAAAAACTTCCTGGTGTCTGAGCTCACCTTGATCCTCTTCCATGGTTTGCTGGGATGGAAGGAAAAAAATAGAGCTCCAAAGATAGAATGGCTGGAGTAATTCTTGCAAAACTAGCCTAACACAACCATCAAAGCACTTCCTTTAGGTAAGAATTCAACCCCACCAAGCTTAGAGTACATAAATGAAACTGTTTTTCAAAACAAAAACAGTGTCTCATACAATAGGATTTGGTATAGATCATAAATGACACTCCCATTATTCTAGCCACAAGCTCTTTAGCACATTCAAGTATTTACTCTGATCAATAAACATCAGAAGAGTATTTTAGAATGTAGATCATTTGGAGAATCATGTAGCAGCTGAAAAACCATTCATTAACAATGGTTAATTCATTAACAATGGTTAATTCTGAGACTTTTTACTCTCTTGAGGTTACAACTGACTTATGGTTAATTTTTTGATTCCTTCATGTCATGACTGCTCAGTAGTACCAAAGCACCATGCATCTTTTTAATTGCTCTCCTTAGAAAAGCCTGAACAATGCTAACTGGTGGATATGCTCTACTGCTTACTATAAGTGCCATAGTTAATTTCAGATTTCTGCAGTGATCTAAGTTGTCATAGGCCTGGTGAACGAGGTGGAGGTGGGTGGTTATCAGGCTTTAGAAAAGAAAGCAGAGGTGAGATCTTAAAGTACTGTGTTCAATTACCTTACAGAAACGGAAAGAGAAGAAAAAAACAGAGCTCTTTCTGGAGGTGCACAGGACAAGGACAAGAGGCAACACGTACAAACTGCAACAAGGAAAATTTGATTAGATACAAAAAATCTTTTCACAATGCAGGATTCAAAGACTGGAACAGACTGTCCGGGGGAAGTTGTGTCTCCTTCGACATACTCAGCAGGACATGACCCTCAACAACCTGACCTAACTTCAAAGCTGGCCCTCTTTCAAACAGGGGTGGAGCGGATGAGGTGCCCTCCAGAGATGCTTTCTATACTGCATTATTCAATTAATCTATGATTCTTTGGGAGGGGCTAGTAGTTATGAATGGTGACAGTCTGTTACCTCATCTCTATATATTCAAATACTCAATAAAAAGAAGAAATCCATTGACAATGAGAAGATACGATTTTATAAAAGATAGAAAAATGTGTGAAAGAGAAAGGAGAAGGAAAGAATAAAAACCAAATGAGGAAAAAATCACCATGAAGGTGCACAGAAATAAATAAAATAAATAGGAACAGATTCTCATTCCTACCAGAACACATTCAAAGCACTAGCCACGGAAAGAACAGGCAGATGATAGGTTCATGCACTTCAAAGCACATTACTTCATATTACTCTGAAAAGAGGGAAAATCTGTCTTACTCTAAATGTAAATTCTGTCTATTGTTTCTAAGGATTGAGGTCCCTCTCAAAAAAGTATTCTCACTTTCATTTTATTAACATTTACATGTAAAAAGTAGCATTTTTAAAATATTCCAGTAATGGAAATAGTAATTAGTACACTAGCAATAATTATTCCTGAACACTTCAGAAGTGTAATCATAGGTTGTGTAGTGGTTCATCTTACCACCAGTTCACAATTCAACCACAAGAGATAATTAAAACATAGAGTAAGTGGTCTCTCTTTTTCTGCAGATTATCCACATGCAGATCATATTCTCTTTCTAGCATCTGAGGGCTCCTGAGCTCTTTCAGAGCTGCCTACGGGAAAGTGTTTCTCTGAGCAATCAGACTTGAGAACGTTCATGCCAGATTTCTGTTCTTGGTTACCTGGCCATTCCATGCCAAATTTTCTTCCTGATTGTAAGGTGAACAAGGTAGCTGTGGAAAATGTCACACAGAAATGCCATAAACCAAATGAAAAACAACCATTTGGAAATGTAAACCAGTTATTGATTGAAATGGGTAGCCACTAACCATTTTCCCTCCCATCTCCTATCCTTAATGATACGTACAAGTAGGTGGTCCTTCATCCAATGCTTTCATGATGCCCTCTTTGAATTGGGTTGGATGGTAGCCGTATTACAAAAAAATTACCACAAGAACTGGAAATAATTGGTGCCTCCTATAACATGCAGGTCCTGTGTGAAACACAATGTCTCAGAGCGGTCGTTGATGTTACTCAGTTATATAATCCTCAGGAAAGGAGGATGTTAGTATTGCAGAGCTCATTCTGTATTTAAAAAATAATTTCTGTATTTAAAAAATACAATTACTATTTTTAAAGCCTTGATATCTTCACTAAAAGAACACGTAGAAATCAAACAGTTCTATGATGAGTCCTTCTGTGTTATGTTATTCACTTCCCAGATCAGAAAATAGAGCTGAGTAAATCTGAATACAGCTATTGCCTTGTTCCTAGAAGGTTAATCAGTTACAGTCACATAAGTCTATGAAAACTCATGCCTGATGGAGGAGTGGGGGTTCTTGCTATTTCACCTGCATAAAGATTAGAGACACCACAAAGCGAATGGGATGTCCTGGTAGTGAATGAAATATATTTTTCTTGGAAAAACTCCACACTAGAAATACTTTTAATTATGAGTTACTTTACCTCCAGATCACAGTTTGATGGGTAGGAGAGAAATGGCGCTAATTATTAAGAGAAAAGTGCAGAGGGCTTTGAATACATTCACAGTTTGTCAGACAGGGCCCAAAGCGGAAGTGACTGTTCTGTAATTTTTTTCACCACTGTCTCATAAGGAGGGAGCACGTTCATACCTTGTGACTCTGGTTAACCAGCACAAAAGTACTACAGTAGATTAAATGTATTTGCAAAAGTGAAACCAGCACCTAATCGTCTTGTTCATACACGTTGATTTTTCCCCCTGACTAATTTCTCTTGTAGTGGGAGTAATTAACTTTATTAGTAACACTGACTACTCTGGTACCTTCAGGCAAACACTGGTGGAGCTGCTTATTAGCAATCACATAGCTTCACTTACACTGTTAGCCTGAGCCTTTCCTACAGGGTGAAGTGCCTGTTGAATGTAAAGGGGAACAGATCAATCTCCTACTTAAAAATAAATGATGATATATAATGTTAGAAACAGAGGGTGGGAGGAGGCAGAAATTCCAATTTTTTTATTTGCTCTAATTCATTATCACTTTCAGTTCACCTTCTGCCTTTGCAAGGGGAGGACGTCCAGAGTTGCAGTCAATGTCTCCCACTTGTGTCTCCTCAGGTGGATTCTCAGTGACATGTGAGCTCAGATTGGCCTCAGCCCAGGAGACTCTCCATGTGACTGGGAAATCTCCTACATGGCATTGCCAAGAGACTGCAGACAAGATTTCCATCTGGAGGTGCAGAGGTGGCAGTGAGTTACTCAAGCAGCAGGCAAATCTGTGACACTTGCAGCATGGATGAGCTGGCACTTTGCTGGAGGACAGGAGCCAGCTGGGTGCAGTTCTCTGGAAACACTTGATGTTGCCAGCTTTCCTGCTTGGAATAGACCACATGGTGAGGTGAAGAACACTTTACCTGTTCTGCCTTGCTGTTCCCAGGAATACTTTCTCTGAAAAGGACAGGCTACCTGGCAGGGTGCTGCATTGCTCAGGGATTGTGAAACAGTTCTAGCTCTGAAAAGAAAGAAGGTCACATACCCGCTCATTAACTGGGCACTGCGGTATGGAGCACGCAAAGAAGCACTGGCAGCCAGTCTGAGTGTTGTTTTAGAGGTGGGGCAACTGGTAGCACTGTGCTCAAATAAATCTGAATGGTCATAAGGAAGGTCACAGGAAGAAAAACATCCAAGAAGAGAGAGAAGAAAGACTCCTCCTGCTCTGCCAGATCATTCATTTATGCTTTTTTACTATGACCTCAGCTGCCCATCTCCATAATGCATAGACTACACTTACAATGACTTAAAGGATTAGAACATTGTCCTTTTTCCCCATACCAGACACAGTCCCTTAAGGTTCCCTTTGTGTCTAAGAGGAATGTCAACAAAATCCTTCTGGTTTACGTTTGAATCCATTTTATCCATTCTGTCCCTAATACGTGGATATTTCAGGAGACATTGCTTAGAACAGTTTCATTCACAGACATGTACACCAGCACTAGAAATCATAAACTCTGGTTTGCTAAAAAGAGTGGTGTGCCACTGAAACTGGAAACTACTGAAGTCTATATTATATAGACCAGATATGCTGGTCTATTTTATTACTGTTATTTATTGAAGGAAAGGGAAGAAATGCTGGGGAAGGCAAGTTGCTGCACTTGCTGGCCCAGCTCCTGTTCCCTGGTGTGTTTGAATTTTGCTGTGAACATCTGCTCTCAGGCCAGGGTGCAGTAGCAGCTGGGAGGTGTATGGAGAGAGAGTGGCTGAACCATCCCTACAATCTGCAACTGCCCACCCAGAGCTGGCAGACTGACCAGGATGTTATGGAAGGTTAGCAGCAGCTGGAGCAGAGCTGGGTTGTCATTCACAGGCTCTGACTCGTCCCAGGGCCATGGCAGCTCTGACAAAGGCATATTTGCAGTGTGCTCTGTCCCAAGCACGAGTGAAACAAACCTAGCACTGCCATGCAGGTCAAAAAAAAGGAGAAAATAGGAGGTGGAGCTCCCGTGTGAATGAAGTTTATTTCACAAGAATAATTGGGAAATCATGAATTTACATTACTGAATTCTTCTTGTCACTGACCTGTTATTTCACAGGTAAAACTCATATAGAAGCAGACAAGAAATGCCACCTATGAGATAAAAATCATTTGCATGCTGAACAGCTGGATCGGTAGCACACTTCATCTGCTGACACACTGAATGCCCAAGAGACTGAAAAAATAGCCCTGGCTCCATCAAGCTTAAGAAAACAGGACTGCATTTAAATTAAAAAAAAATAATAAATAATTATTGGCATTTCCCAAGTGTTTCCCAAACCTATCCCTTTCTAATTTGTCCTTCTGTGCCATGTCCGTAAAACTCAGCAGACGTTTCTGTCCTGGTTCCAACCATGACAAGGCTACTTTTTGCAGCAGGAGAGGCACGGACAGGACCTTGTGGTTATTTTACTCACAGCCATGTGCAGGAGGGATAGAGAGGGATAGTGTTCTCTCAGGTTTTGCTGGTGTTGGGGTCGGGTGGCACCAGGTACTGCATGGTGAGCACTCATGTGTACCATTTGCCTCTCTTGTACTATTTGTTGTTCCTATTAATTTTTCTTATTTCATTGCTGTTTCTATTAAATTGTTCTTATCTCAACCTCTGATCTTTACCTTTTGTGCTCCCAGTTCTTGTCTCCAGCCCACTACAGGGAGAGAGGGGAGGAAGTGAGTGACTGGCACATGGTCTGGAGTATTTGAGTGGGAACACCAAACTGGGTATACCATTCTAAACCACAACAATTTTTCAGAGAAAGAGATTAAACTGCTACTTGTACTAACCAAGTATATCCAGAGACATGTTAGTGCCTTTGCATATAACAATGATGCACAGAAACCAAAGAACAGAGCCACATCACCAGAGCTACCTGGTCTCTGCGTTAAGCTTAAAAATGTCTCCCTCAGCTGTATTTACCCTCAGCTATAATAACAGAGAACAATCACACCCTCTGTCAGTCTTTAGTGTAAAGGAGCTAAGGTCTGGCTCAGGTGCAGGTTGAATGCAACCCATCATTCAGTGGTTAATAAACATCCAGTCCACCTACATTCACTTATTGCATTTACAGTAGATAGGGTGAAGAGGTATTTTCACCCTATAAAATTTTAATTATGAAACTAAAAGTACAAGCTATATAATCAGCTTTCAACATCATCTGACATTCCGGTTCTTCTTACATTAGTGTTCAGCTTCCAGTCATTAAAGGACAGATTTGCTCTTTAATAAACAGAGCAAACAACTTTACAAATTAAAATTATATCTGACCTGCCCTCAAGTATGTTTAAAGTGGGACAGATGTAATGGGATGTTCTCACCACTGCCTCACTGAAACACATTTGATCTTGGCATTTAGGGCAAACCCTTCTTGCAGTGATTAATTATACACTCCAGTCAGAGAAAGAACATTTGTTTTGAATTCAGAAACTAGTCTCAGGCCCAACCAAAGTCCGTAGCACAGCCATTCCACTCAGGAGCCAGTTGTGGGTAGATTAATCTCATTCATTGTACCAGGGGGTAAATCCCACTAACATCAGCGATAAAAACATTTCAACACAGAGAACAAACCTCAGGGCCACTCTGGCAGGTGTTTCTCTTTGACTCTGGCAGTTGCCCTTTCTGTCATGCAATAGAAATCTGGCAAGAAGGCTCCACAGTTTGGACCTGACAGCCAAAGCAGCCTCCAAGACAGGATTTGTTGTTTGTGCTACTAATAGCTCCTTTCCCTCCACCCTGCTCCCCTCAAAGCCTCCCCAGACAACGCTCTTCTGGGATTTGTCTTACTGTGAGGGTGACAGTTCCCAGTTTAAGCCAAAAATCCCTGTCCATCATATGTTCAGAATCCAAAATGCTCAAAGGAAAATATTTTACTCCCAGAAATAAGGGAAATAAATAGTTTTGCAGCCTACAATCATTCTCCTAAAACATTTGCAATGTGAGTTAATAAGTTTATGTATCAAAAATTCTAGGAATGAGCAACTTTTGACCTAAGCCTTTATGCCAACTCATTGCCTCTCATCCTGTCCTAGTTGACAGAAGGGCAGGATGAAAGTGTCTTGACATAATACAGCATTCAGTTGACTTTCCTGGTCCCACCCATTGATGTTTTCCAGTTTCAGTATCTTAAGCCTCCCTGATTTCCTGGAGAAGATGCATTAAAAAATATCTCCCTTCCTCTTGCTGACTATACTCACAAAAAATTCTAATGTAAGTGGGAAGGAATGGGGAAAAGAATCAGGAATTTGTTGCACACAATGTTGCAAAAACGACCCCTTGTTATTCAATAGAGTTGTCTACTCTAACGCTGATGAAAACCTGAATTTTTGAAAGTATTGCAAAGTTGAAGCTTTTAGTTCCCTAGCTCTCACGAACACTACTGTTGTTATTTTTAATGGCTGACAGAGCCAGAGATTACATAAATCTTCCCTTAAATAAAAAATTCTGCTTTCCTATGGGTTTAGTTAGGATATGTAATATTTAAATAGAAGCATTTCTCCAATTTGGCGGGGGGGGGGGGGAAGTTAATTTTGAACAAATCAATATCAAGTTACTCTCATAAAGCACCTCTTCCAATTCAGATAAGACCCTTATCTATCATCGTCATCAAATACTTACTAAAACAAAGTCACAACAATTTCTTTAACATATAGTAGCAAAAAAAAAAAAATAAAAATTCAGTCATTAATATGAAAGATCTCTCTCAGTGCACTGCATATTCTAATGCCTCTGGTATGTGAGCCCTAGACTTACCCCACCTGAGTTTAGACACCTCATGGAGGCACCCAGCAGCCATAGAGCTCTGCTTATGTCTTGCCCAACTTTACACCTCCCTTGCACACTCCCTCTAGCAACTGTGAGTTGCTTCAATGGATAGGTGATGCCAGAGGGTCATCCAGCTCACCTGAGATCAGATGTCCAAGACCATTCCCTTGCTGTATTAACTACAGAGCAGGCTTTGAATCTTGCCGGGGCCTCCCCAGGATCCCCAAAACATGACATACAATATATTCATGTAGGAGCTTTTAGGAGCAATCCTCATCTCCCAGAGAGCTATAGATGTGGGACCAGCATACTGATTCCTGCTGATCAGGGCTTTGTTGTATGTTATTAAACAATTGTAAAATTAGCTGGGCAAGCTTAGAAAAAAATTTATTGAGTAGTCATGTTATGGAGTGAGCTAGGGTGTATTTCTCTCTGTCTTTGGTCCTCAGTTCAAAGTCTAAATTTAGGGTTGGAAGTAAGTAACACTGATGCATGCTACATAAAATAAATGCATTTGCATTGATGTAGAGCCCCTGCTACTCTTTTTTTCTGACATGGCAATATACTTTGGTAAGTATATACAAGCACGAACCTCCCATTAGATCCTTACTCTACATATGCAAATCTAAAAACTCCTTAAACAAGTAAAAGAGATCAATTTAGGTGCATCTTATTGTCAAAATATAGTAGTAAGGCTTGTCTACAAAGAAAACAGCCTGAAATAATTATTCTGCAATAACTATTCCACACACAGCATTCCACCATTGCTATTTTATAATAGTGCCCCTAGGGACACATGGCTGAGCTAAACCACAAAAAGGCACTCTTCAGGCAGAGTAAAACTGTCCCCCCCACAGCGAGTGTGGACTTGCTAACTCTGGCGAGCTCTTGGTTCACTCCCTAGTACACTTCCCATTTGAATCCACAGCTGGCTGATCTTTTATTGTCTTCCGGATTTTTAATCTGAAAAAACTGATATCTAATAGAACCCTAGAAGTTAGAATAGAACTTTCAGTAGCTGGCCATTTCAATCATGTTCCTGCCAATTATTCTCTGCCATAAAGGATCTTAAATGTTTTGCCCAGTTGAATTTTCATGCTTGCAAAACAGAAAGTTCTGACCCTGCCCTTCAAAGTCTAATCTACAACACAATAGAAATCATTATTAAGAAATTTACTTGATAATCGTTCATAGTTTGCTTCTGCTCAGTTTTGCCCGACTCCTTGCACTCTATTTCCCTAAGGGAAGGACCCTTTTGCTATTTTTGCAGAATGCAGTTGACAATCAGGGTTTTGTGGCTTCACCTTTGGGAAAAAAAAGAAGCAAGTGGTCATAGTGGTGCCAAGGAGCTCTGTCTCCAACAAAAGCTCATGAAAGATGGTTTGGATGTCTGAAGGAAGCACCGACTGGATCCACTTGGAGAATGACAAACCCTTACAATCCCTCAACTGGAATCCTAAATCAGATGTGTTCATTATTATAAGACAAGTGAAGCCAGGTTACCCAAACTGCCCTGTTGCTAAACATATGACACATAAATAGCCTGTTGTATCCTTGCCAATACAATATACTACCTCCTCCCCCACCTCTCCTTACATAACCTTGTTAAATAAAGACTGAAGAACCCTGAACACCACAAGTAAAAACAGGCCATGGATTTAAAAGAGGGGTGTGTGAATTGCTTTTGACAAACAGGTCTTCTTTTGCTGGAAGGGGACTCAGGGATTTTCATTAAGGAAAAATAAGCCCAATACTTTTGGTCCTGATTGTTTCAGAACAATGTTGCTGTAACAAGCACTTTCAACTGTAAGTGGAAAAATCCCAATATAGAGAGTAAATTAAAAAGCTAACAACAATCAAATAAGACATCCCGCAGTGCTTTTCAATATGAGATTTATTCTCCTTGGTTCCGAGAACATTGCATAACCCTTGTAATACTATAGCTTATTGCATCGCGTCATCATGCTGCGTGAACTTGTGCTGTGACACGTCCACATTCAGATGCATCAGACACATTGGCAACACCTATGACACAATAAAACTGAACTATGTTAATTCCAGCTTGATGGGACATGTGGCATTCCCACCTATGGGACTGGAACCCTTCTGTACATACACATCAGCCATGCAGCCTCAGACTGCCCGGTTTTACACGCTGTGGAGCCTGTGTGCCAGTAGAAGGGGTTAATCTCATTGAGAGGGGCAAGTGGGCACTGGCTGGGGTACCTGTTCAGCCCACTATTTTTGAGCAGACCACAAAAAGTTGAATTCAGGGTGGAGTCTCTGCCTTTTAATATCCTAGTTGAGGGAAGAGTATAAGGTCTCAGTCCCAGTTCCTGAATGATATTATTTGTATTGAACAGTGGAACCCAAACTACAGAATAAGCCAACTGTGCCCTCAGAAACTCATTCCTTTTGCACTACTAGCCAACTATTTATAAAGGAGGCTTTTACATCTGCAGGACATTAGAATATCCTGCAACACTCGTGAGCAATGTAACTATGTGAAGAAAAGCTCAGAACTGTTACCTTGGAGCTGAGAAAGGATTTCATGGTCATAATCAGTTCTAAAGTGCCAGTCTGAATGAAGCTGCAAAATGCCCCAAGAGGCAAAATAAGTCTCTCAGCCTTTTCAATCTTCCTGGTTTTCCTGTTCTTGCCAGCTCTGTTACTTTCTTGGCAACAGCCCTTCTTGTTTTGCCATTTTTTTCTGCCCTTCACTCCAGCTCCATTGATAGGATCTAATACATTTTAATAGGTTTCAAAGCACAGCCACATTAATTCTGTAAATGACCCTAATAGCTTTCAAATGTTTCTATCAATGCTTTTACATCTTTAGTAATAAGAATGTGGAAGTATTTGTAGTCTGTAAAATAACAGGGAAAATTGGCTTCAGACATAAGTTTTACTGCCAATAAAACTGTATATAACCATTTGCCTATTTTTTAATGCAGATGAATTAGTAATACATGTTCTAAAAATAGTCTGCATAAAAGCTTAATTTTGTCCTCTTGCCACCTTTGTCTCCTGTCACAATAAGGTGAGATTGAGAAATACGGTATCTTCTAGTACACCCAATCTCACTTTTCTGCTGTGCCTCCCTGACAGAGAAAAGTCACACTCTTCCATTCTTTTCACCACTGCTTCTCAGCAAAACAGTTCCAAACCATCTAACATGATTACAAAAACAGGAGGGCAATGGCTTTGAACTTACTTTTCCTTCTAATTTTAGGAGGTAATAAGATTATTTAGTAAGCAGATTCAAATTTTTCATCATGACATTGTAACCTGATGGATTTTTTTTCTCTTCCGCTCTCAGAATTATTAAACACAAACACTGATCATAATGATTCAGAAGTGCTCATTCAATGCTCTCTCACTGCATATGTTTCAAAATAGAGGATGAAAAAAAGCCTAGCCTTAATACTTGATATGTTTGATTCAGAGTTGCTGTTATTGTGAATGGTCTAATAAATCACTTGGAATTGCTTCCGTTGTCTGATAGAAGACAAATACTTCTAGTGCGATCTTTGTTGTGTACAAAGATAGCAGTTTGATTTTAAGATTATCCTTACAAGTAACTTTTGGCAGATATCAGTCCCTGCAGTCAATTGTCTCAGTGTAGATATCAGACTGACTAAAAAAATCTTTTAGAAACTGATATATATATATCTGTAAACCTTACACAGGCATTTCTACTGGAGGTTAAGAGGTTGTACCAACCTAGAATATGTTAATAGAAACAAAAATGCAAATAATCAAAAGCTTCACCTGTACAAAGTGAAATGGGGTGGTCTCCAAAGGGACAAAAGGTCCTTTCACCAACTTAATAAATTCGACATAATGCGTACTCTACATGCCTGTGTAAATTCCAGCCCCAGAATGTAAGTGCTTCCCATTGATCCAATACAATAGAAGCTCAACATTGCTGAATTGAATCCATGCAAATATCTAAATAAATATATAGGAAATTATTCTTTTCATTCAGCTCTTATTTAGAAATGTGGACATTTCGTGCTTCTCTTTGAAAATATGATAGCAGTAGGGATAGGCCCAACTGCCTATTTCTGAGTCTCAGTTCAAATCTAATTTTTTCCAAGAAAGTTTACATTGTTCCAATACATTGATTAAGGTTCTTTCAGATGAAGGAAAAAGAAGCTGTTTCACAATGCACTAACTGAAACAGGAATTCAAGGCACTATTTTCTCATTTCTCTGGCCTTGGAAAATGTTAGCATTTGTATTGATTACCTCTAGCCAAGAAATATGCAAGGATTTCAGCCTTTAGAAAAGCTCATATTATTAGTGACACTCTCTTTTAAGAAGCTGAGATTTTCTGGTTGCGGAAGCAGAGTCCAGGACTCTTTTGAAAACAGGACAGATCCACTGACTGAATTCTAAGAAATCTCCTTGGCATATGAAATTCTTCATAAGTTTTTCTCATATACCAGAACAGAAAATCTCCTGAAATTATTTTTCCCTGAGATTAAATAAAATCCAAATTGTAATTCGTTTTATGTAAACAATACGTAAACATCCATATTAGCATGAAGTAAACCCACTCATGGGACATGTACCACTTTGCTGCTTCTTCCCAGTAAGCTTTTGGACTACAGCATGGTTACTAGAAGCAAGAACACAACCAACATCTGCTTCCAAAGGTCAAAGCCAGATCCTCTACATGATCCTGTATTATACAAATCAAGACATAATACCAGAGACAGAATTAACCATTGTTCCTCTGTCAGTATACCTGAAAATAGTCCTCTATCTGTGGCAGTGGGAGGGCTGCACAAGTAATGAAAGCACCAGGAAGAGACATAAGAGAGGATTCACAACAAGAATTTCCATTTTGTTTCCTCTAACAAGGGAGGCAAGTAAACCTGTTAACCTTTTTCATTGCTAGAGGTAAAAATCTTCCCCAACCCTAAAATATCTCACCTGGCAGTAGATCTTCTTTGCTGTGTCTCTTTCATTCTTATTTATTCAAGAAGAAAAACTTAGCGCAGGTCATCTTCAACTCCAGTCAAATCAGGTTGGGAAAGCAAAGTTACAAATGACAACAAATAATAAGTATCTGCTCTGGAAAACACATGGTGGAAGATATAGTCTACCTTGCTTCACAAAAAGCAATTCTACAAAAGGGTTTTACCTGAGAACTGCATTATCAGATCCTCTGTTCTTTCATGGGAGGTCTCAGGGTTGCTCTTCTTTTCCCCAAAGAATGACTGTGCATGCTAAATGTAAATTTTATCTTAAAATTTCTTATACAGGCATATAGACCTGAGAATCTTACTGTTCTCCAAAGTCCAATTTGTTTAAAATTAATTGTAAGACAATAGTATTTCTCTCTTGACATTTGTTTTCCTGTTAAAGATAATGTTGGAACCCGTGACATGACCACATCCAGCTGCACCAGACACATCAAAATCAGTGACAGGATGAAACCAAATTACTAGGCCTTTTTGTGGCTGGGGCACCATGTGATGCATCACAATGCAAGATGACAATTGAAACATTTTAAACTGTAGTTCAAACCACAGCAAAGAAAACCTCAGGACTCAAGATCAGAGAGAGAGAGAAAGAGAGAGGTGTTTGCAAACTGTGAAAGAGGAAGGGATTTAGCTCTTTGTCTCTTCACAGGTTCACCATCTCTGACTTGCTGCCAATTGCCCAAAGGGCCTTGACATCTGAAGGACATTATACAAATCAGGAATAGCGGAGGGAGAAGGGAAGCATTTGGGTAGTATGTGCAAGAGATCTAAGCATTCCTATCTTCCTCTCCACTGCCTCCACGGGCAGAAATAATCAAGCACTGAATGGGCCATAAGGCTGGCAGGACCAGAAGAGGATGAGGCAACCATCACAGATGTGAGAGAGAGAGAAGCTGGCCAAAGTTTTATCACAGCAGCCACCCATAAAGCAACTAAAAGAGCAAACTTGAGAGTAGGCTGGCTCTTTAAAGTAGACATATGTTGAATTTCAGAGATGGAAACTGTTCTGTAATGTTGGGGTAGTAAAGTCAATACAACTGTAGACAAAATAGTCAAATAGCAAAAAGTTTGCTAGAATATGCTTTACTGATTAGCTATCCAGTGTGATGAGGGAACCACTTTCTCAGGCTGTAACTTGTCCTTTTTTAAAAATATAATTTAATAGCTTTTTTTTGGTTTTAATATGCAGGTCTAAAATGTTAATTCTTTAGCAGAAATTGACACAGTGAGAAAAATGTTGTTGTGCTTTCTGCATCCCTTCAATCCCCAATAATAGCCACCATCAATTTATATTTACAAAGTTGGGGGCTTTGGGACCTCAATGCTTCAAAAAACCTACTGCTCAGAAAGTCAAAGCCATATTATTTCAAGCTGGAGAGCTATTGCCACTAGCAAAGACTCCATGCCCAGATTCTGTGCAGACTTTATGACAAGTCCAATTTTTTTTTGTCCTTGTTTTCAAAATATGCCATTGCTTATCTGAATATTACCCTTGCCTTAATCTTCTTCTACAAATGCTTATTCTTCTATGTCAGTTCAGTGGTATCATCTTGACATATAACAGCATCACTAAATATCCCTCAGGTCTCCCCTCTTACATGATATATATTCTCTCACAATGTTTTACCTATCTATGCAAAGCAACATACCTCATCTTTGAGCTCTACAAAGTATTTAACACAAAATAATTCTGCCTTTAGTTACAGTTACTCAGATATTTTGTATTTAAGGCATAGCCAAAATTTCTTTTCAGTCAGTTTATTGTAACTGTGGTAAATTTGGGACCTGGATTCAAAAGTTAGGCCTAGATTGTGTGGAGCTATTCCAGTGCTGTAAAAGCCAGGAGATCTTTCATACCAGACAGCAGTGGTTGTGTGGGCCAAATGAAGACAATGGGAGTAAAAGGTAAGACATTAATTTTTGTCTCTAGCAGAGATCACTCAGGAGTGAAGAATGCCTGTCAAATATAGAAGTGGAGAAGTACTTTTTTTCTGGTAGTGCCACTTCAGCCATCATTTTAAAATTTAATTTTTAATTTTGCAACCACCTGTTTTAAGTATTCAGATCTCTATGAACTATTATACAATCACTCTGGAAAGAAACATCCATTCAACAGGTTTGCTAAAGAGCATTGCTGGCACAAGACTTAGCTTCATTCCACCTCTGAGACAGCAACGAATGATTGGTCCCATATGTAAACAGCACACACGAGTCTGGGAGCTCTGTGCATACAAGATTTGCCATGTAAAGTCATTATTTTTCCCCTTTTGCTCATCCTTAAAATGCATATCAGAAGTATTACCTCTGCCTGCAAGAAGATTGCAAGTAGTTTAAGCTGCAGAGGAGAAAGTGAGTCTTCCCATTCATTATGTGTAATTTTCTTTTGATTTGTTTTGATTCATCTTAATGGGGATGGAACACCATGTAGGTGTGGGCGTAGATGATGGGGTGGGTAAATTTTATGGGGAATGAGCTGAGTAAGCAAGTTTGAAACTACCTCTCGAAATGATTCTTCATACAAGCCTCAGGGAGACAATCAAACACTTGTTTTAGAATCCTTTGACAAATCCTCATGCTCTATTTAACAAAATTGTGAAAGCAAAGGATTGTGCAGCCAAAATTAAATGGTCATGTCAGCTCCTTCGGCATAGGAATTTGTTTTGTTACTATGAAGTCTGTTGTCAATAAAATCATGTGTCTTCTAGCCCAGAAGACCACATATGTCATGTGTTTCTGCTCACATCTAAGTCTATTGACTCACCTCAATGAGGCAGCCATCTCACAGCAATATCAGACTGGCCCAGAGCTCTTGAGGCTGAGGGATCAGTAGAGAAAGGAAGGATAGAAACTGTAGAGCAGTTCTATGGGTGGAAGGAGGTTTTCATCCATCCCATCTGTCCATGGTACCATAAGAAACTCAGATAAATATCAACTCTAATTTTTCCACAGTCCAAAGTGTCATAACCCAGAAGAGAAAAGGGGTTAAGGATGAGGAGTTATAGGTAAATTCCCCAGCAAAACATCTCTGTTGAAATCACATGGCCACAAAGACGAAGGAACTGGAGAACTGAAAAGAGGGGAGAAATTTTCTTATTAGTAAGCAGATGTCTGAAAATTTCTGAGTGTATTAACAGGTTGTCACAAGTCCTACAAATCCCACCCAACCAGCAGAAGAAACCTATGAAAATTCTGCAGGGGGAACTCAAGAGCTGCTTTCGGTGGAAGGAAACAATCTGGCCTATAATTAAGTTTTCATCTCCTATTATTTATCCAACATCATAGCATCTCATCCAACATCTACCTTGCCGACGCTGTTTATTTAGTTAGTTCATTATATTTCTCTATAATTTGTTGCAGTTGAGCTGAACACAATGGCTTAGAAAAACACCATTCCAAACAGTTTCATCATCACAACTTTCTAAATGTCCCAGCCCTGCTTGTTGCCAAGCAGAGAAAGATGCATTGCTGTTTCTGTCACACTTGACTGCAGTCCTTTGCTCCTAAAAATCCACCCACACCTGCCCTGGGACCTGCTATTCATTCATCCTCCATCAGCCTTCAAACAAGATGAACGTGGAGGGCAAAGGAGGACCTGAGGAAATGCATAAATGCAAAATGTAAAAGGGAAAGAGATGAGTGGCAGAAAGATAGTGACCTGCATTTGACACACCCTGCTTTTCTAGATGGTAGTTTCACATTATTCTTTGTAAGCTGTGTGTTATTTTCTTGACTGGGATTGGGACCATGTTTTGTGTGATGTGGTAATAAAGCTTTGGTTACAACAGATATGGGACCATTAAGCAAGATTGCAAAGGGTCTCTGATCAGTTACTATCAACAGAACTTGAATGAGTCTTAGTTTACTGTGGATGAAACTGTGCCAGGATCTGCATCATGTATGTGCATCAGTTAGACATGCACAGACCTGTGACAGGCTTCTATACAGCAGTAAATACCATCCATAAGAAATAAAGCTAGGGAGACCTGGCAGTTCAGGTCCTGTGTGCCATGTAGATGATTGGAGACAGCCATCTTGGTATGAGAAACAACAAAATAATAAGGGTCAGCAGGTCTGATTCTGATTTCAATTATATTTATGCAACGCAGGAGTGACTCCACCAATATGTGGAACAGTAATGGTGGATAAGCAGTGGCAGGCCAAGATTCTGTCTTAGGTAAATAGTCTTCATCCATAACACTGCCAAGGCATTGTAGACGGTTCAGTAATCGGAACTGTGATGGCAGCACAGTCATGTTCTAGCTAGCTTTGAGAGCATGGCAGGGAATCTGCAGCTGCACAGGCTAGGGAAGGAGCTCCATATGTGTTTTGGAAGGAAGGAGCCAGAGCTTAAAACACCGTATCTTCCCAGCTATTGTTGATATGCTAGATGAAAGCTGGTTTCAGTACTTCTCACATGCTGCAGTCACAGCTCTGAGCATAGTGTAGGCATAGTGTTGGCGGCTGGCAGATACCAGCTGCTCTTACTGTAAATCTTAACAAAGAAATGCACTTCTTTAAGGTACACTCTAGGTAATTCCCAAGAAGTTTGAGGCATTGCAAAAGAGAAATCTTTCCACAGATGCAGAAGTACTTTTTTCTTCTTCTTTTTTCCCGTTTCTCTGGCAGTCAGATGAACCGAGGGATGGTTTTGATTCAGAATCTGGAGCAGATACGGGGAGGATTGATTCATGATCCTTTTTTTTTCTTCACTTTTAATGGGCTGACAGACTCTGCTTCAGGCGTGTGTTCCAAAGGCCTGATCCAAAACCCACTGAAGTCAATTCTTGTAGAGCACAGTGTGCTGTGAATTTGGCTGTAAAGTAGTACTCAACTATCACTCTGTAAAGAAACATGGAATATCTTTTTTTTAATTACCACAACTATTAAACAATCCCTAAAATAATCTGCCATGGTTTTCTCCTGCCAAAGCTTCCTGTCCCCTGTTCTGTACCTTACTTTTCAGCAGTTTGGCATTCCTTTCTCACAGATAACCTGGCATTTGTCCTTGCCCCGTAGCAAGAATACTTGCCTGGTCCCATGCTGTGCTCTTTGTCTCCTCTGTTCCCTTACCACTATTCCCAGACAATCTCACGTGAGCCCCTGAAATGAAAAGGTTGCACAGTGTAACAGAAAAATGTAAGCAACCAACAAGTGCCAATAGCAGGAACATTTTCTCTCATCTTCTCCTGTTGCAAAAATCTTTGGCATTTATATGTGCATCCACACACACACACACCCTGCCCATCCTTTACTGTCCTCTTTGTTATAATGACTGTATAATATTGAAAACTCCTGAGGGCAGGGTCCTGGTGCATGGCTTGCTCTCAAAGTGCCGTGCATGCCTGGGTTGTTGTTTTAATGATCAAGGTAAGGCTACCAGTCAACATACCACACTGTATAGGCATCTGGTCTGTAAAGTCAGAGCTTCAGAAAGTACTTTTGAAACTCCCACTTCAGCAGAGCAGTAGAAGTGTTTGTGTACATTTAAGCTTGTAGCCCTAGGACTGTGCAAACAATGAGCTTTATCAGTTGAGCTGCTGGACTGAAAAATTGTGGGGCAGAAACACCTCAGTTTCAATAAAAAAGGAATTAGAAGACTCTAATTGGTCTTGATAAAATGAAAACCTGATAAATGTCTTTTCATTCAACGGGAAATATTGCATTTGACTGAAAATGGTGTGTTTCACCTTGGGAAATTTTGAAAGGTTCATAGGAACTGAGGAGGCCAGACCACAGAATCCCAAAATGGCAGATGTTGGAAAGGACCTCTGGAGATCATCTTGTATCACCCTGTCCTTGTTCAAGCAGGACCCCTGGAGGTCATGTGGTTTACCCTACTCCTGCTCAAGCAGGTGCCCAAGACCGTGTCCAGGCAGCTTTTGAGTACCTCCAAGGATGGAGATTCAGCAACCTCTTTGGGCAACCTGTGCCAGTGCTTAGTCACCCTCACATTACAAAAGTATTTCCTCGCGTTCGGATTCATAAATATTTTAGGGCTAGAGGTGTTGGTATCCTCACTTAAAACATCAGGACAAAAACTGGGAGGCAGGTTTTAATGCTCATCTCTCTCTTTCCCGGGGATGATTAACCAAGCACTCTCTGAGGATATTGTGAGATAAGATCCTGTGGTCACTTTTGTTACTTTGCACAGTGACTTGGCCTTCAGTAGAGGAACACTGAAGGCCATCCTCCTTTTCCCAGCAGACTGGCCTCATTGTCATGACTCTGAAGCCATTTCACTCCTTTGCTATATGACTGGGTAAGTACTTTAACATAAACAAAACCGGAGAGACACACCTCAATGTATTTATAACCTCCTGGATAACAGTGACTTGAGAGGTGGAATGTGTTAGTGCAGGTCTAACATCTCCACTGGTTCAAGGCAGAGGCTTGCATGTGAGGACTCTAACCTGGGAGACCTCTCGTAGGTATTTTGCAGAAGAGGCCGCTCTGTTTCCTCCTCTTGGAGCTATCCCATTTCTTATAAGATGCCCATATACTCATGGAGGAAGAGTGTGAAAAATGACTCCTGTCATGCTAGTTAAAACATTCTCCTGGAAGGTGTGACACTCAACCCTGCTCCAATTAATGCTTAATTATTTACACAAAGAGGACAGTGTAAACAAGAATAAAAGCCTGGCCCTCAGCTGCTGTCTCCTGGATTAACTGAGAGGTAGCAGGTGAAGAGAAGGAGGGGGTGGAAGATCAGGTACCCCAGCCCACACCACCATCTCCCATAGGTTGCATTTCTTCCTGTGAAATGTTGAGTAACTGGGGAACTCTTCCCCCACCAGCTCTGTGACCCCAGCCCTCTATTCCTGACACTATTCATGGCAGTCAGCTTCAGCCCACAAACAGTCTCATGATGACAAAAAATTGCCCAATGCATTGAGTCTTCACTAGAAAAAATTTGCCAGCTCTGCAGGACCATTTAAGTAGAACAGCCACCCATGCACCTCCATCTTTCAGAGTTTCCTTCAGACCGCTGGGCAGGCCAGGAAGCCTTATCTCCACATTCTTTTAAGGTGCTGCTATCAGATCACCAGGCATTTTAAGGTGCTTTGACTGCAGTGTCGAATTTACCTGCTAAGTGTTTGCCCAATGCCAAGCACAATGGGGTCCTGACTCTGGCAGTGGTGCCCAGACGCTGCTGTCATTAACTATAATTACAGCTGATTATCCAAATCACAGTTCACGTCATGGGGCACGCTCTTCTCGGTGCTCAGAGGCCGAAGGGCTCCACCTGAGCATCAGCCAGGACACCGCACCCTGGGCCACCAGCCCTGCTTCCCCTAGCAGGGGCAGGGGCAGCTGGAGGCTGGCGAGTGGCTGACAAGGTGGCCCCTGCATCTGAGGGAGGAAGCAGAGGCTCATGCCTTATCCTCTGCCTGGGGCCCTTGTATGTCTAATGGCAGCTCTGGCAAAATATTCTTGCAGTCTTTCCCTCAGGGCTTACTGGTAGCCAGCAGATGCCAAGTTCGGCAAGGCCTGTGCAGTTGCCCAGTGCCAACCTAAAGGCTGTTTGCAGCACCCTTTTCCCCATGTCAGGCACCAGGGACTCAGAACAGCCTTGTTAAAACAAAAGGAAAACTAAAAAATGCTGGCTGTTTCCATCTAGCAGGCCTTAATTCTGGCATACGAAAATTAGTAAGTGCTGCATACTGGAGAAAGTATAGAGAAGAAAATGATAGCTGCTCATTTTCACACACTTAATTAGACTCTGATAATTACCACTCTGTGTATTTTAACTCTGTAAGAGCAACATAGCCTGCACACATATGGCAGCAAATATTTCAAAGACTGAGTCAGTAGGTATACACCAAGCTGTTACACATATATTTATCTGGATTCTGAAATATGCTATTTTTCAAGGCCCTCCATACTCCTCACTGATAGCTACTTGTCCAGTGTTGTACTCCTGCCAGTCCTGGCCTTGCCTTTTTCCACTGCACTAATGAGAAACAAAATTAAATAGAAAACATTGCCTAAAGTGAAGTCTAGGCTAGCAGGTGTAACTCTCCAAGTCCTAGCTGTTTTAGGGTGGGATGATTCTCAAAGCATCACTCAAATGAAATTACAAAGTCAAGCTTTACCTTTCTGATGGAGAAACCGTGGCAGATGGCAGAGCTAGTAGCAGGACAGGGGATCTGCAAGGTTTAGCATGGCAGACAAGCTTGTACATGAGAGAATCAGGCTCAGAGTAAGACCTCACTTGTGTCTCGTCTGTGAAGGTTCATCCCCCAAATTCTACTGTATCATTGCTATTACTTTTATCTGTCTAATGTAGGTATTTCAGAAGCCCTTAATATTTTTTCATTAAGTTGTCTAAGACTTTGCCAATATTTTTGTTTTTCAAAATGCATCTTTTGAAATTTATATAAAATGATGCTGTGTAATACTTTGGGCAGTAAACTCTAAAACCAAAGCTGCAAGTCTGTGATTTCAGTTCTGGTAGTGGGATAATGTATTTTGCCCTTGGACAAGGCCTGATTAGCTATGGTTGTTGTGGCATTGGATTGTAACCAGCACTTCTTCCAGCTGAGATGGGAAGTGTTTTCAAAGTAAACATTGCAGAAGTAGCACAATAGCACTGAAGATTTGAAATTTTAGAATTCAGCGAAAACATTTTGGCCTCCTTCCATGTGATTTTTCCATCTCATTTTTCAAATCTAAAATATTTTGCTGATACTGTGAATCTAGAATAACTGATTTCCAAATTTATGCCATGAGACTGTTTTACACTTGCCTCCCAGACATTCAGCTCACCACAAAACCAGGTCATTGGACTCTTTTTGTTTTGTGTATCCATCTAAGCAACCCTTAAAATCATACCAAGGCTGTTCACAAAACCTTGCAAGATTTCATATTCTTACTTTGTGTACAGATAACAATGAACAGGTGACTTCCCTTTAAATGGTTTTCCATATTTTTTTAATGAGAAAAATGTTTATTTTAAAACTTCTAGAGTAAAAGAATTTGCCTGCTGAGCAAGTACACCTTTTTCCAGAGTTGACAAACACCTTCCATTTCAACATATTTCCATTTTAACATATTATTTAACATAAGTCATTTTTTCAACTACATTGTAATGAAACCTCTATCTTGCTTGATGAAATATTTTGCTTTGATACATATTTTCCTGATTATTCTCCTGAGTTTCCATCCAAGAGTACATCTTCTTTGTCACAGATTAGGCAAGGAAAAAATGTTGACATTTCAAAAACTCTCTGTGGACAAGAAAGCTATTTCTCATCTTCCTCAGCTGCTGAATATTTTGTTAGCCTTAGAGGGGGCAGTGATATGCATAGGTGGCATTCCTGTGGTGGACTCAAGAGAGCAGCTGACTTTTGCTAGTTTTGCTGCGTGGAGGCAGACCTGAAACCTCCACCAGGCTCAAGTCCTCCATGCAACGGGTTGGGGTTAGCCAAAGGGAGCAGAGGCTGTGCAGAAGTGGGGACTGTGGTCCCTGAGTGGTACCCAGAGATGTGGCTCACGGCATATGAATCACTCAAACCTTTCTTCCAGTTCTGCACTATTCGGTCTTTTGGCCAAAAAGGCACAGTTCTCCTGAACATGACAAAATGTTGACAGATGAAATGTAGATTTCTTGATAGAATTTATTAATCTCTCAAACTTTACCATTCAGTGGAGAAACCAGAATGTGAAATGCAGAGCACTGAAAACCACCCTGAAGCTGTATCTACTGTGATACAGAGGAAGGTTTATCTACATCCTTCTCAGTTTCATGAACAAAGTGTGCACATCTTCTACCTTAAGAGAGAAGAAGCAGATGGAATACGTTGTCAGACTCTGCCCTCAGCATTTAGGATTAAGGTCAATTTTTGTTAGGTAACTCTTATTCATAGCAGAAAACATCATATCCCAGCTTTTCTCTGAACAAGAAGAAAGCAATTGTCTCTCCTAGAGTACTAATGATTTGGTAAATGCATTGTGTAATACTTTCAATATGCTTATATCCTTTCTAATTGCAAAAAATAAAATAAATTAAAATGAAAACTTAAAAATTACACCATGCTGTCAAGAGCCATAAAATGACCTAACTTGATGGCATAGCTCTGCTCTCTGTTTTGATTTTCAAAGCCATGTTTTCTCAGTAAAGCCTTCAAACAGCAAAGCCATTCAGCATTACAGATGTTTACAATTACAGGCAACTGAATGAGAAAAGCAGGATTTATTTATCAATCAGGATTTTTCCCCACCCCACATCCCATCAGGTACCACAGGTATTGCTGGACATACAACACCATCATCACTGCCATTCATGGAGGGCAGGACACATCTGGGATGCAATTAGGCACATGTCAGCAACACACTCTGTCCTAGGGCAGGTAACAGATTCTGGGACAAGGCAGCCCAGGCTTCCTCCCTGCAGTCTGACTGAGCAAAGCTGGGGTGTCCTGTGCAGAGGTTGGGCCCACCTGGAACTTTTGACTGAGAGGAAGAAGAAATTTCACCTTTTCTGCAGTAATGCCACAGCAGCCAAGCAACCCCTGCTTCCCTCTTGCTGCCTGGAAGGCTCAGACAAATGTCTGAGCTCATCAACACGTCAATTCACAAGGATCCCGACACTCCTCAGAGGGATCCTCCTCAGAGAACTGCAGCACACACACTCTCAGTGGATCACCTGATACACAGGAGATCTGATGAACTTGCTAAGCATGTGTCAGCCATCTGTGTGGTACATGTGCAACTGATACAGTGCATCCCAGCTGAGTCAGACTTGTGAGTGTATGTTATAGAGTACTCAAACCCTTATTTCTCCATGAGATTTTCCAGGACGAACTTTGGGCATCCTACAACTGAAAACTCACCCTGCGTACAAAACAGTTTAAACTTGAAGAAGCTCTAGAAGAAGTCAGAGCATGTTGGAATAATGATGTTTTGATGTACTGTCTTCCTGCTGGATATGTGCCACAAGAACACATATGCAAAGACCGACAGTCTTCCTTCATGAGAAACTGAAGTTGTTTCAGCATTTGAAAATAGGATTGCATAGCAGCACAACAGCCATGCTTATCTTCCTGGTTTAGGAAGACTATTTGTCCTTTCCTGGACTAAAAACTAAAAGACTGATTCTACTGTCATTTATGACATAATAAATCAGCTGTAACTGAAGAGCAGACAATGAATGTAGTATACCAAGCTCAGACAAACCTGCTTGAGAAACCAAACTGACAGCGTGTCTCTCTGTCTGAAACTGAAGAATGTCACAGGGAAGACCTGAGCTGTAGACCAGTGTTAGCTGGGAAAGTACATAAGGAAAATATTGCTGTATACCTATCCCTTTCTAATCTCATTTAAAAGCAATCATCCAAAACTGACAGGCAAATTATGCCCTAAAATTGTCAAGCATAAGGATGTGGACTCAATGGAACAAGTCCAGAGGAGGGCCACAAAGATGATCAAAGGGCTGGATCATGTCTCCTAAGAAGACAGGCTAAGAGACTTAGGGCTATTCAGGCTGGAGAAAAGAAGGTTCCAGGGACACCTTACAACAGCCTTCCAGTAACTGAAGGGAGCCTACAAGAAAGATGGAAATTGTACAAGGGCATCTAGCAATAAGACCAGAGGGAATGACTTCAAACTGAAAGAATACAGGTTTGGATTAGATATTGCAAAAAAATTCTTTACTGTGAGGTTGATGAGACATTAAAACAGGATGCTCAGTGAAGTTGTGGATGACACATCCCTGGAAGTGTTCACGCTCAGGTTGGAAGGGGCTTGGAGCAACCCGGTCTACTGGAAGGTGTCTGTGCCCATGGCAGGGGAGTTGGAACTAGATGATCTTTAAGGTACTTCCAAGCCAAGCCATTCTATTTCTCTCCACCTCTCTCACAAATGATCTCAAGTCAAAATGTAATTCCTTACACTGTACATGTATTTGGTACCTATTTGGTCAAATCAATGTAAACCAGCTTTGAACCTCTATTGAAAGCTTTACCTTTCTTATCAGTTCAAACAGTATTCATCTCCTTGGAGCTACTCAAATTTTGATGAGGTGAATCTCCTCCCTTCCCTGTAGCTAAAGCACTCTCATTGTTGACTTCAGTGGCTTTTGTAAATAATGCGGGGCTGGGTGCCATGGGGAGAATAGGAGAGAGGAGAAATCAACCTGTGGTAAATTGTCTTTTATAATGCCCAAAAGTGATGTGTAAAGATCTGGCTGATTTAATGAAATGTATCTAACTATGGCCTGAAAGACAAAGGATATGAAAGTATTGTCCTTACACTTTACCCACTGTGTGAAACATCTGTTACTAAAAAAGTACCTTTGGAAAAGAGCGGCTTCAACTGACTTCAGCTGTGTAAAAGCGAAGGACACAGTCCAGACCAGGCATGTTGGCTCCCAACATTTCTAGCAGGGACACTTCCAGAGGGCAATTCCTCCCAACTATGCTTCATCCTCTAGAGTCTTCCTATATGTGGGAAGAAAAATAATCTTTCACTATCTTGCTTCTTGTGATCAGATACTGAAATTACATCATCATCTCGTTGCCCGAACAAGATCAGTCTTCTCTTTTGCTACCTCTTGCCTATAAATATTCAGGACTATTAAATACAAATCTATGGGCTATGACCAGTCAGATTAGCTTAAGGAGGAAGATGGTATAATTTGGGTCTAACCTCTGTGGGCACGTACCCAGCACCACGGCAAACATACCATTTGAGCACCTTTTTAAATCCCACTGATCCAGGGAAGGCAGTGTTGGTAGCACAGTTGTTTTATTACTGTGAGGCAGGGAAAGGACAGAATTAAATTCTGCCAACTGTTTTTCTAGAGAACTGCCAAAGGGAACTGCAAAGAGGGCATGAGATCAGTTTGAGACTGCACAGCTCTGGGTGAGGGCTGTACACTTTATGTGTTGATACACAAATTCAAGAACAGAAAACTAAGTGACACAAATCCCCCTCTGCACTGAACCTATTAGTAATAACTAATCTTATTTCAGAGTGGGGGCACATTTTAACTTCTAAAAAGAGGAAATTTAAAACCTGGGGTCTTCAGAACATTCCATTGCATCCTTGCTTTTGTTGTCACTCTTTTAAAAAGGAACAAACACAACAATCAGGAAAGATGAGACTAGGATAGACTTTCAATGCAAAACAAAAAAACCTGTAACTTTTCAATTTCCTATTTTCTTTAACAATAAATTAACACTGGTTTTCTTAAATTTAGTCTACTCAGTCTAAATAAATTTTAAAAGAAAAACAAAAACAAACAAACAAAAAAAAAAAAAAAACAAAAAAGACAAACCAAAAAAGACAAACAAAAGACAACAACAACAACAACAAAAGGCGGGGAGGGGGGAGAAAAAACCCACAACCAACCTGTTTGCATATATCTTCCAGGCACAGGTATAGCATCAGGGCTGTGATGGAAGCAAGTACCATTGCTAGACTTCTTGGTCCATCACAGCCAGGCTCTCAAGATGCTCATAAAAATCTGAGAGTCACTTTCATTATGATCAATTATGTGCATACATGAAAAGCACATTTGCATCACAGGGAGCAATGAATGGCAGGCACATAACGTATGAAGAAGAAATACCCCACTGTAGCAAGAAAAAGTTAGGATTACTTAATGAACAGGCTGACGGTCTTCTACTTGACATGTGATTCTTTCTGCCTTGGCAAAACTGACTTTAAAGCTTTCTTTTTTACTTTAAAGCTTTCTTTTTTAACTGTCATGGGATATTGAATCTGTGTATGTGCAGACCTCCAATAATTACACAATGGACACATCACTAATGGAATAATGAGAAAGGCAATTAGTTTTCATTAAAAGATCCTAGTCTCTTTTAATGTCATTGGCAGGACATAATGTCAACATCCAGCAAATATTTTTTTTATTTCCTTTTATTCCTTTTTTTTCAAAGAAGTGAATTTACCATGCCAGATTACATCATTTTCACATACATTCCACATATGGTTCTTCCAAAAATTATAAACACATATGCAGAACCATAGCTTGTTTGGATCCTGCCCCTGAGAGTGACACCCATTCAACCACTAGCTGCATAAGAGCTGTGCAGCAAAACTGACGTAATGTGTGCGCCAAGAAGAATTGTTTCCACTGGGAAGCAGAACTGAAGTGATTCCAGGGCTCCTGTTTCTTCATGTACCTTGTTTACTAAGGACTGCAGAAGGTCAGAATAGATAGTATCTTTCTGGACAAGTACCTCTGGCCTAAGTAGCCATTGGATTCAAAGGTCCTTTCGGCAGCTGGAGACTTCTGTGTGTCTCATTAAAAAATGTGGACAATTACAACATTCCTGTAAGCATAAGAAACAGAATCTGTTTTCCCACTTTCTTATCCAGTAGGGATTTAAGATATTTCAAATGCTTCAAAATTAAACAATGGCTACAGTATTTTCACAGAATACCAGAATGGCTGAGGTTGGAAGGGACCTCTAAAGGTCATCTGGTCCAGCTTCTTGCCTATGCAGGGTTACCTAGAGCAGGTTGTCCACACAACTGTGTCCAGACAGCTTTTGAATATCTCCAAGAATAGTGGCTCCACATCTCTGGGCAACCTGTGCCAGCGCTCAGTCACTCTCACAATAACAAAGTGTTTCCTGATGTTCAGGTGGAGCTTCCTAGGTTTGAGTTGCCTATAGCCCATTGCCTATGGTCCTGTCTCTGGGCTCCTTCTTCTTTGTATCTCCCCCTCAAGTATTTATATACACTGGTTAGAACCTTCTCTTTTCCAGACTGAACAATTCCAGAACTCTCAGACTTTTGTCATGGGAGAAATGCTGCAGTCCCTGTTTTTGCAGAGAGATGCCTTTTAGCAGCAAAAGTGTGCTGTTTGAGCTTTTACAATTTCTTGTATACCTACATGTCCATCTATGACATGTAAAACTAGAAGCCAACTTTCTACTTCTACTGACTACTCGGTTATGTTTAGTTCTCATGCAGCACAAGACATGCATACACACATTTCTCATACAGAATTTTTTTCTAATATACTGCATCTTCTTATCAAATATAAATAGTTTTGCTACTTTGCTTACAGAGTTCTAAAAAATCCCCCAGTGACGAAGAAAAGGTGACACACTCCTGTAGCCACTTGATTTATCATCACTGCAACAGACTACTGCCGTGTTTTGCCTGATGGAGGTTTCTTGGGTGGTTTGTTTTTACTTCATATTCCAAGTAATATATTTTTGCAAGCTACCAGGAGCAAACAGGAAGATATTTTAAATTATTTGGGAACCTACCTAATGTCGGGGGCAGTTAGGTGTCTTAAGTGTACTTAAATATCTGGGCCAGAAGAAGAACAAAGCCAGCTAAACCAGCTAGTAGGGCTATCACAGGGAATAGGTGGTGTCTCTGAGCAGTCTAAAATTAGCATAGACTAAACCAGATTGAAAGCAGGGCCTGTCTTTTTAATAAGTGTTTTTCTAGTGACTCATATCATCAGGGCCCCCACCTCTAACTGGAGCTTTTCGCACCACACTGAAGCTGCTGGGCTGGGATGCTATTACTAATAATAGTATCAGGAGCCATACCGCAGAGGGGTAGATATGTACCTGGCAGTTGCTGTAGCATAATAGGGTGTAGCCAACTCCAAAGGGGCTCTGGACAAGTTCCATCTCGATGATAGAGCTTGGGCTGCTCTCCACAGCTCTTTCAGATTGCATCTGAACACTCCTCCCTGGAACAAAGTCCTCAGGCACTTCTCTGCTTCAAAGCCTGCCTGGGATAATAAAAATGAACAAACGCTTTGTCGTACATGTTGGAAGAAAGAAGGAAGACACATTTCTTGAGTATGAGGCTCCTTGTAAATACAAGATCTTCTCTGAATCTTTCAGCTGTGTCCTGTCTTTCTGCAGTTGTTGCTTGGCTATTCTTTGCGGCAGATCTCCATGTTTATATTGGTGTTAACTCGTTGTAGACCCACACTGCAACTCCACCTGCAGAGCAACTAGATCTGCCTCTGCCTCTGCCAAGTCTTCCCAGCCTTGTTCTGTCACTGCACAGAGCAGAATAAGAACTCAAAAGTAACACTAAAACTGCATGGAGAGCCTTGTAACCTGAGTACATGCACAGCTCTGACAGCTCACAAAGTGCTTTATAATGTGCTAGAGATACTTCTTCCTCCCAGGGTCTTGGGAGTCTCTTTTGATACATCTTCCTCCTTTGCCTCTTCCCCTGACCAAGTGCAGGCTGCAGTCAGAGGTGTGATGATAGCTGGTAAGTGAAACAAAGTCAAGGGAGTTTGCCTTATTGACATTTATTTATTTGTTTGTTTATTTATTTTTATTGGCTTGGTCAGATCCCTATTAGAGGGCAACAAAATGCACCCCATTGCTTTTGTACCCTTCTCAGCTCTTCAGGCAGTATAGAGAGTAAAGGAGACTAAATCTCCCTTGTTTTCTCACGTTTATTCCTCTCATGTCAGACAGCAGCTTAAGAAAAACGTCTGCCACCAAAAGTGGCAGCCTGTAAGAGGGAAGTGAGAAGACAGGATATTGCCACCACAACCCAAACTGTGGCCCTTTCTGGTTGTAGCTGGGCTGCAGTGGGTGACACAGAAAGGGGAGAGAAATGCAAGGAGGCTTTATGGAGTAGAAAACAAACAGACAATGAAAGGGTGTGTTCCTGAAATCCTTCAAAGGGTGTTAACTCTTTCATAACAAGACTAATGACTCCCCCTTAAGCTGGTAGTTTCCTTTGTGCCTCATTAAGGTTAATTCGGTGGGCCAGATTCATCCCAAGAGTCCTTTCATTGAAGTCACTGGAGTGATAGCACTAATAAGAGCAAAACAAGGAGCCAAACACTGAGTATATGAGGAAAATAGTTATGCTGAAACATTTTGTAAAACTTGGTTGTAGCCCTGCCAAGCTCTCCTGCAACTTTTCCTTGCCTTTGTGAATGGAAACATGTCAAAAAGAGTTTAATGAACTGTACTCTAGCCTCATGTCAGATTTGCAATATAGTCCAGCAAAACCAGCCTGATCAAACAGCTCATATCTGAGAATGGTTTAAACACAGCTAGTGAAGGAGTGGAACATGAAACACCACAGCTGAAACCATACAAGCTGCTCCCTGCAACCATACAGGCTGCTCCCTGAACATTTTCTTTCCAACAAATGAACTGCATAAGCTGTCTTTTGTGGCTGTGCATCTTCACCAGGACTGAGGACACATCCCTGCCTCTGCTCCAGTGATGGTCTGATAGCCAGACAGACTCACTCTTCTGCAGTCTCCATCCTGCCTCAAGACCAAGTAGGGCACAGGAGCTATGTCCCCCTCTTGCCAGGCTGATGCCTTACCGACTACTATACATGAAAACTGAGCGTCAGAACTGCAATAATTTCCTCCTCAAGGCTGTGTTTTGAAGATTGTGCCTTGCTGGCTATTTCACAGGACTCCAGCTAGACTGCAGGTAGGCAGGGTGCTTCCTTAGCAAACCTGACTCATACACTGCTGCTCTGCAGTGCAGGCTCCTCCAGAACCTCACCGCCACCACTGCTGCCTGTTGACCAGCTCTTGGTGGCTTCCTGCTTAGCACGCAGGATTTTTGCATCATCCTTTGCTGAGGTGCCCGGCGGTGCTGCAGTGCCCTGCAATTCTCTATCTACTTTTTTTTGGGGCAGCAAAACATGCTTGCAAGAGTCCTGCTCTCTCTCACACTTAATTTCTGCCCTCCCAGTTGTAGCTTGCCACCCCCTCAGTTGTGCAGACACAACTGGTTACAAATCCATGCCATTCAGCCAGGTTGCTGAAATACCCTAAGGTGATCTGGGACACAAGGAAGGAAAAGTGCTGGAGGAAACGGGCTGAGTGGAGCATGTGGGAACAGCTGCAGCTGAGCAAAATGACTGTGGTATTGTACTCCAGTGATCTGCATGGACAAAATAAGGGGCTTTAGCTACTTCATCCTCTGTGTTTCCATGCCACAGAGCAGAGGTCTGGAGCAGAAGGGTTACAGCACCCACTTTTCAGTGCCTTCACCTTCTACAGTGAGCCTTATTTTTCTTTCCTGTCTCAAGGAGGACAGGACAGCAGGAATTAAACATTGGCTGGAGTTACAGCTGAGGCAAAGACAAAACCCTGGAGGTTTGTTATTATGAGTTTTAACAGGGCATTTACATCCAGCTCCAAGTCACCACTGCCTGTCTTTCCTGAGAAACAGAGAAACAAGCAGGCAGAAAGCAAGGAAGGAAGAAAGGAAGGTTTTGTGCTTTGGGGGCTGCCTCCTGATTTCAGGGCTGTTTTTCAGATAGGAACACATATCTCCTCAGCAGTTATGTCCTTGATTTCCAGAGGGTTTTGCACTCTGAGGACTGAGAGTTGGCTCAAGTTTTCCCATCTGTCTTCTGACTCATGCCCTCTCCCGCAAGGAAAAGACAATGAGGGAAAAGCTTTGCTCTGAGCATGGGCTACTTTGTCATGGCTTCCAGAATCTTGAACCCATCAAGTTTTCTTATCTCTTCACAAACTTTCTGATATATTAGTGTTCCCTGTGTTGATTACGTGGGACACTTGTGTTAACCCATACCATGTAACCCCCAAGACCTATTTAAAAGCAGCATTATTTTTATGTGGAAAGAAAATTAGTTTTATTATTGAAAAAAATAATCTACATTGTAAGCAAAGTAATCATGCTGGAATAATTTTTTTTTGCTTCAGAACCAAGTGACCATGGAGGGATCTGATCCAGAAACATCACAAAACAGCTTAACTTGCAATTACTGTGCCAGACAACTTCTCTTTGGAGGCATTTCTTACTGGTCTTGTTTGGCTTAGGAAAATGAAATATGCCTAGCAAATGCATTACATAACACATAGTGATTACTCTATTTTTAAGTGTCACATGAGCAAAGGAGATTTCAATGTTTTTAAATGAAACACTTTGACATCTCAAAAAAATTTTGATTCATTACTGGTAACTCAAAGGTATTCTGATATGTGGTCACTGCTAGCTAACGTATTTTTCCCTGGCCATTTCTAGTCAACAGTCATTTCAAATCTTGTTAGCCACTATATTGCCAAAACACCCGTTCCCTTAGTGCAGAGTACACTTCAAAGTGATAGGTCGCATATTTCTGTCTTTGCTCAATAGCAATTAATTACAGGCAACTTTAGGAAGTATTCAGTAATGTGAGCCTTCATAAGACCAGACTTCATGTGCTAAAGGGGTTTTGTTTGATTTTTGCAGTCCACAGCTACAATGAGAAAATAAAATGACATGGGCGTTTTTGTGATTCTACCGTCAATAATTCCAGCCTTTTACAGGCTGCTTTGTAGTCATTTTAGACTGTGCAAAGTGAGTTAAAAGTAGATGTACCAATCAGACCGATAGTATTTTACTCCCACTCTGCAGGGACGATAGTGACTATGCATGGTTGCAGGTAATGGAGAATGACCTCTTTTTCCATGAAAGGGACTAGATTCTACTACTCCTACTCAGGCTGAAGTCCTAGTTCTACAATACAGGGACTTGAACAGAAACACCAATGGAAGGGGTTTATGTTTGCCACCCCCACCTTCTACCACATCTTTCCAGGTATCAGCACACTAACTCTACAGTAGCAAGCTCAGCTGGGTTTGAAAATAACCCCGCATTTCCAACAGTTCTTTTTGCCTTCAGTGGTTCACAGAGGAGGTAACATGTACTCTAGGGGTGAGAGCTGGCATGCTGAGGCAGGCATGAGCACCTTCCAGCAATACTGACCCTGCTGCCTGGGTAGCCTGTCATGGGAGGCAAATGCATTTCATCCCTACCTGAACCATAGGAAGCTCAGAGTTCTTGAGGTCTCCCTGCACACAATCCTGCCTTCTCCCACGATGGCAATGGAATGCTATTAAAGAATGGGCTCTATTTCCCTTTTGCATTCCTATCTGACCGGTGCGTCTTTCAGCATCTTACTCCCTTTCTTTCTGCTAACCCTAGCACTGTGTTGGGATTGTACCTTCTCAAAGGTCACGTCCTCTCTCATTAAATGCCATGGGCCTAGGTTACACCAACATGCAATAGAGGGGTAACTTCAGCAAGAAAGGGAGAATTTAGTATACAGAAAACTAAACTAGATTATTCACCTTATTCAAAATCTGTGGGTCTGGTATAAGAATTTGCAAGTAAAGAATTAATCCTCAAAACACCTCCCCAAGCGAGGCCATTTGCTGGTGCTAATAGTAGAACTTGTGTACAAGAACTTCATACACAAGAAGACCGAGACAGAGCAATGGCTTTTGCACCTAGAGAGTGGTTAGGATGGTGCTGCTATTTTCTATAAATTGTTCTTTCATTCTTCCTAAAAAGTACAAAACGATGATCCAAATTTTCACTCAGACACAGTCAAAATACCTCCCCATAAGCCAGGACATCCATTGTACAAAGCACTTCTCAGACATTCATTAATCCTCAAAACAGCCTGTGAGGTACAAAATTGTAAGTGTTATTATCCCCACTTCACAGGTGGGGACTCTGAGGCAGGATGATTATGTGATTTGCCACAGGCTACACAGCAAATCCATGCCAGACCCAGGATTAAAATTCAGCAGCACCTGACATATGGGCAAATACTCACGCCTTGGCCTCTGCTGCCTCTACAATAAGTGTTTACTTGTGCACATGCCGGTCTTAAGCAAGTCTCCTGATGAGCATTCATAATCAAGCACTGTATGTCCCTGTGTAGTACAAGGGTGTACACACATACCAAGAATGTACAAATCTAAGCACAGCACAGGATAAAACATGTCAATTTGAAGACATCTCCTCAGAATTCTAAAGGAAGATCACACAGCCAGCTTTTGAAAGTTATATATTGCTGGTTAACTTCAAACAAAGAAGTAAAGTCTGGGACATAAAGTGTTTTGTGTTATGCCGACAGACATAAAGGATATTATTTAAATCAGTGCTTTCCTCTCCATTTCTTTTCTGAAGAAAGTGCACAGGCTGGCCTATGTTCAAGACCAGTCAAAAATTCCAATTTTCTTGTGCTGGGAAGCACAGGTTGGTTCCCTGAATTTAAAAGAAACACCATAAATTTTCATGTAAGAAGTGAATCTTTCTGATAAGGTTCTTCTGTTTTGAAAGGGGTAGATAAAATATACCACTCATTGCTCTAGTAGCATGCAAGACACTTTTGTCTCTTGTCATACTACTAAGTTCACCTTGTCAGTTCATTCTGTGAAACCCTGATCACTGACGTTAAACATTTTTCTTTTCCCACAGTGGAAAGTATTTCTTTTCTGTACCTGTCCTGTCAGCTCTTGCCAAAATGTGTCATTGTTCATTTTCCATCTCAAAGATTGTTATGAAAAGATGAATTTCTAACCTCAAGAGAAAGTTTCTGTTTTCTTCACGGTTTGTGTGCAAGTTATTTCTAATAAACACAGAAAAAGGAAAAATAATAAAAGAAGCGGTAATGAATGGAAAGGTTTGGGATCAGATTTCTTTTCTGGCACTGGCCTTTATGTCTTTTCATCACACTCTGCACCAAGAGTTTGTGAGTTTGCATAATAACACTCCACAAGACTTTTCTCCTCTAACCTGAATCAATACAGAGCAGCTACTCATTCATCCTTGTCTTTATGTCACTTTTCCTGGTTTGCCCAAGTTCTTCTTTCTAACCACAGCTCTGTCTTCTTCAGTCTTGCCCACTCAATTCTCACTCTTCTACTTCATTTCACTGAGACCTTAGACATATACAGAAACTATTAGAATCCAAGTGAGTGATGAAGAGAGGGGGAAAGGCTGAGAAAATAAAATGTAAGAGGTGCTTTCACAGAGAAAAAAGGTATTACAATAATAAAATCTTCTGCGTTTTTGAAGCTTAAAAGTTATATCAAAATATTCCTTCAAAAATTTTATTTACTTAAATGATCTTGCACTGCTAGGTGCATTCTGTCCAAAATAAAAAATACAGTATGATAGTCAAGTCTTACTGGCATTCAGATATTTCTGCAAAGCACATTGCAACACTAATAGGAAAAAATTTGGAACCCTGCACTGCTAAAGGAAGAAAACGGAAAAACCAGCCACAGCTCATCTGTTCCCATTAAGGCAGATTATCTATGCTATTAACCAGTGCATCCTTTCCAGTCCACTCAGGACATATACCACTTGCTCTCTTCTAAATACACTTGCGTGGTTTTTTTATTGTTCTGCCCAGTTCCATACAACATACAGCAACATGACCATTCCAGTCACACCGGTTTATTCATACATTTTCTTTTCTCTTTTCTCCGGGTTTTTTTTTGTTGTTGTTTTAGGCTTTTTGTCCTTCTTTTCTTTGTATTTTTCTCCTTGATTTTATCAATGTATTTTATGTCTCGTGCTTTTACACCCAGCAGCAAATTGCTGCCACTGGAGATCTTGGTGAAGACGTGTAACACCACTCATAACTGTAATGAAACTATTCTTCTATAAAGGTATTCATTCAGTGGCCGCCTATCTCATACTTTGTTTTGCTTTAACTTCAATATTTAAAACTGCGTTTTGAGCTTATGGCACCAAGCAGTGCAGTTAAAATCTAGCTCAGACATGAATTCTGTGTAAACAGATACATTGTCCTTTTTGAAGCACAGTGAAGAGCAGGAGACCAAGAAAAATACAGTCCAGGTAACTCCACTTGAGCATGGAGACACAAGATGCTGACCATATGCTTGAGAGCCAGGTAAGAACTAATTGGCTCCCCAAAGTCCAGTTCCCTCAAGAGTTATATCAGCCCTTGGTAACTGGTATGTTAACACATAGTAAGGATCATTTTAGAGATAAGCAATGCTCATCCTTAGTTAGACTACAAGGACCAGACATTAAAATGCAACACTAGTGTCTGCCAGGACTCCTCTGTCTGGTCTTAGTCATACTAAAATAGCAATGATAATATTAGAAATATTGCTTAAAGTTTATTTTCTTTGCTCTCTTCATTTGAAGATAAGAATACCCATGATTTTTAAATCATTCATCTGCACTGGATAAATGTTACAGTTTGTGGGTGTGCCAATTAAAGTTAATTATTACTTGACTGATCTGACTTAGCATTAAAATGTCTGGTAGAACTGGCTCTGATCTTGCAAAGGGGACTTTTTCTTCTGTGTTCCTGTGTGATTAGGAAGCTTGTTGTCTTGGGATCTGGATTTCCTGACCATCCATGCAAAAAGGACATCTGATGAATGCCAAAATCAGCCCATTTAATATAATTCAGCTGCATTGGGCCAGACCTCTGTTTCTTTGGAGAGACGTAACTGGTGCAGCACACCCCATTCAACGTAGCTTGACTTGCACAAATTCAAGCCGTGCCACTGGTCCCTTTTTACTGCCAAAGGAAAGAAATAAAGACTTCTGATCGATACTGTCCTAGAAAAGTACTGGAGAAAGCTGATGTCATGCATGTTCCCAAAGCTGTTTATTTCATGCTATTGCCTAAAAAGGAAATTTTTGAGGACTAGTTCAGGTTTAGATAGCAGAACTTTCGATGCTGAACCTAAGTCAAATAAATCCCACTCATTTTCACCCAGTGGCTGACCACTACTATTGGATTGGTGGCTGATAGTTTATCTGCATCAGAATACATCTTTTCTTTTCCAACTTACTTGTGTGGTTTCAATTACAGCTTTCAAAAGTTCAATTTTCAGTTATTTCAAGAAAAAAAATTCATTTGTTTTGGTTTAGTACAAAACTACATTTACTAGGGAAAATAAAACAACGAAAATGTTTACTATTGACTGAAACTATCATTCAACTCAGAATGGGAAGTCTGTTTTCAACTTAGTGACTTTTAGCTGTTCCTTGAATTTTCTTATCCCTTTAAAACTTAGCATTAAATGCAGACAAACATTGAAATTAATTACTGCTTCAAAAGAAAACAAAACAAAACACCAGAAAACTTATTTCAGGAAATGTTATGAGAAGATGATGCAAAAGTCAAACAAAGCTATGCATAAAATCCTGTCAAATCCTTTTTCAGCTCTTCTGACATTGTATATTTTTGGAAAAAATATATCATTTCTAAGAAAAAATGTCGCTCTGTTCTAGTTTTCTTATAGGTTACTTCAAATCAGCAGCCCTAAACAAAGCAGCTCTCTCTTTAGTGTGCCTCCGAGTGTGTGAAAGTAGACATTCAAAGGCTATATATATATATATATATGGAAGAGAAAATTAATAAATTTAATCACCTAATTGAGAAAAAAACAAAGACAAAGAATAGAGGTGGAAGCAGAAGGAAATTTGATCTCATTTCTACAGCAATTTAAGCATGTGCTCTGCTGCACTGTAGCCTGCTAAAGGTTTTGCTGAATTGCAGCTCTGATCTTGGCAAACGAGATGGGGAAACATATATTAGAGCTTATATTTCTAATGAGGTAAAAAAATAAACAACACACAGGCCAAATGCATGCATGCTGCCCATTCTTAAGACTAGTGTTGTCATTGTCTGGCAGGTATATGATGAAATAGAAAGGTGGGACCGGTCTTCAGGGTGCTGCTTGTACTAGAGAAGAGCTGTTATTGCACTGGGGAACACTTAAAACACAAACACTCACTCATTCTTCCATATGCTGTGTTGTGCTGTATCCACCTTACCATTCACAGATCCTGTTTTCCCTCTGCTCCTCACCTCCACTGCTATTTCTTTCTTCTTTTTTTTTTTTCTGTCAGGAGGCTGAGGGGAGGACCCCCAAGTACCTTTTCGTCTTTGTTTCAATCACAAATGAAAAGAAAGAAGAGGACTCTGGGTTCCTTTTAAGTACTACTCATCCCTCTCTAAAGGTACTGAGATCCAGATTCATCTTCAGATTAAGTTCCATTAATTGCACAAAGTTCTTAGGGAAGACACTGATTTTTGCCTCTTATCATCATGTGTGAAATTAAACAAATAAAGGCATTGAACAGAAATTCAAGTCAGTAAGCAGGGTTATAGCATTTCTTTGAATGATCTGAGTAATTTTTTGACATATATTTCTTTAATAAATTAGTCCTGCTCTGTCTCACTACCACTGACTACTCTACTTTGTACATATAAAAAAAAGATAAATTATTATATTTCTTATAATTGGTCATGCTTCCAGAGAGAGAACAGAGAAGTGTAGGCCTGAGGGAAGCTGTAAGAGGGAAACACATCTCTTGGATCCCGTATGTTGTCAAATATTGCCCTACAGTTCTTACATAGCAGGTAGAATAAAGGTATGAAAAAGTGTTGCTTGGAATGAAATTCAGATCAGGTGAATTACTCCCACTGAGGCTCAGACAAAGGGTGTGCAGGATTAGACACTATGGAAGGATCCAGGTGTTCCTTTGTTTTTTACTTATTCACTCAACAAATTTTACAACCATTTGAGATCATATTATACTGCACATACATATGTCATCATAGCCAGAGTATATTAAAGAGGTAAAGCAATAGTCATTGAGCACACTCTGCAGTTCTGTGCCAAGAAACACTGTCACATGCTCTCCATATTGTAACCAGAGCTGTGCCTCTTTCCCTTGTCCTTGGCATGGTTTACTGACCATGAGATCATGGCAGATGGGAGTCTGGACATGATAATGCACTTGTTGGGAACTGAACCTGCTGCTGGTAGTGTCATTATTTTTTTTTTAAAGAATCCTCAAAGCCAACCTCAAAAACTCCCTCATCTCATCTTGCTCTGATTACTAGCAGCATTATAAACTTGACATTGCTGAGAGAGTATGGAGGCTATGCTAGAAGTGAACACAGAGCAGAGCCATCCAATTGCAGCAACACAAAGCAATAGAATGTACTGCAGGAATAACAATGAATATTTGTCAGGAAACACATTGGGTTTAGCGGAAAAATCTCAGTAAAAACAAGGAGTATGACCCAATTGCGCAGCTGCCCTGCAGACTCCTGGAATGGCAGGAGGGTGGTTGAAACCCATTGACTGATACAGCCTTACTGAGCTAGTACTGCCTGCCAGTTGTTGAAAGTTGATAGCCAGCTTCAGTTAAGTCATCAGAGAAATTCATTTCAGTGATGCATTTTGAGGATAGGCAGTACAGTGTAAGAGGTATCTACTTCTTTTTCCTCAGAAGAAACAGTAACCCACTCAGAAAACAATTACTGAATTACTGTCAAAACACTGTAGGAGAGAATATTACATCAGCAGGGAGCATTAATGCAGCCATTTACAATAGCTCACATTCTGACTTCTCTTCCACTTATTGTCACGTACAAAGAGATGGTCAGGAACTGTGTGGAATAAGAACCAACCAAAGAACATGCTAACAAAAGAAGGAAATGGTGCAGATGAAGTCAGTCATTCACTCTTCCTGCCCCAGTATCTCTTCACTACCACCCAGAGGTAAGGAGATACAGCTTTCTTGATTGCAGCTGCCTTGCCCCATGGTTAGGCTGGAGTGTATAGAAAAGGATGGCAGTTCAGTATTGTCAATAAGAAGAGATGTTTTATCATGTGCTCTGTCTGTATGTTCCCTATTAGAGAGCATCTGAAGGAGGGCAATGAAGGTGGTGAAGGGTCTTGAGGAGAAGCTGTATGAAAAACAGCTGAGGTCACTTGGTCTGTTCAGCCTGGAGAAGAGGAGACTGAAGGGAGACCTCATTGCAGTCTACAACTTCCTTGTGAGGGGAAGAGGAGGGGCAGGCACTGATCTCTTGTCTGTGGTGACCAGTGACAGAACCCAAGGGAATGTCCTGAAGTTGTATCAGGAAAGGTTTAGGTTGTATATTAGAAAAAGGTTCTTCACCCAGAGGTTGGTTCGGCACTGGAAAAGAGTCCTCAGGGAAGTGGTCAAAGCACCAAGCCTGACAGAGTTCAAGAAGTGTTTGGATGATACTCTCAGACACATGGTATGACTCTTCAGGATGGTCCTGTGCAGGACTGAGGGATGGGCTAGATGGTCCTTGTGGGTCCCTTCCAACTCAGCGTATTCTGTGAGTCCAGCTCCATCTACCTAATGACCAGGCAGACTCACACCAGGCAGGGTGTAGGGCATGACAGAGGGCTAGGAGATGGAATAGGTGGAGTGACAATCTGGCCCAGAGTTTGGGGAGCTAGTAGAGATATGACATTCCCATTACTACCTGTAGAAATAATATTCAAATAATATTCCTTTAATCTAGTCCTCTGTCAGTGGAGTTGTACTCTGAAAGCACAGGAAAGACATTAATGTGTGCTCTTAATAAAAATAATATTTTTAATAAAGTGTCTTTTCTTTGGAAGTTGTTATCTAAATGATCAGCTGAAGCTGGTGAAAGAAGCAGAACTATTAATAATGATGCACAAGACAAATACATATAGGATATAAAATATTTGGTATCAAATAATTTTGTCAGGAACAATGGTTCAAATCATTTCCTCAAAAGACCTTTCAGTGGGTAATGATCAGGAGTGAGTGCTTCCATGCAGGCCAGGATACGTGATAAGGTATGGCTTCAAGGAAACTCTTTGTAATTTCATGGAAAGATAAAGTAAAAAGACCTTGATTTCTTGAAATAACAAGAAAATATCCCTTATGATACTCTGCCAGATCTATCCATCCAAGGATAGAAAGAGCTAGATTCAGTCACAGTACTGAAAGATTTGTAAAAGCCAGATCTGAATGAGTTCATCCGTATACATCCTTAAAGCATATTGTTTGAAACTGGAATGAGGGCTGTATGCACATATCTATACATGCACCAATGCAATTGCTTTTAAAATGCTTCTTCTGTAAAGTACAGTTGTAGTGTATGCCTTGGGACATTGTGACTTTGGTGGTGACTCAGCTAGCTGATGTTGGTAGTTAAGACATTTCTTTAAGGTACATTAGGAAAGTTTTCAAATTCGTTTTCTCACCCTCGAAGAGAACTAAGACATAAAAAATGATTTTGTAAACAAAGAGATTTCCAGTATAGCAATGATGTGGCTGCATTGCACAATTAAGAGACGTGTTTAGGAGTAACAGACTTGAATACCAAAGGACTCTAGACTAAAGCTCTTTGCCTGCAATTTTTAACAGATTCTTCTCCTCTGAGAGACAGCCACAAGTGACTGTAGAGCAGATCAACTAAGGCCACTGTCTGCTGGTCACTGAACATTAGGGATCCCTTCATGGTATTCACTCTACAGAGGGCATTTGTTCATTGCAGACTGTAGTCTTTTGAACAGGAACTATAATGGCTCATGCTTTTAGCTGTGGAGATCTTTGTTTTGTTTTCAAGTGCTGTCTGGGATGCTATACCAGCACAGGAGCTAGGGGAAGGAGACTCATGCCACACTCGTCAATTGCTCTGTTACCCAGCCTGGTTCTGGAAGCAGAGCAAATGTGCAAGCTTCTCAGCAAAGCAAGCTCTCCCATTCCTGACAGACATAATAGCAGAGCAGGTGAACCCTGAGCTAGCATGCAGACCAAGGGAACATAAGCCTTTCTATTCCCCTCCAACAAGGTGTTGTGCTAAATGTTTATTGTGTGCTGAAGTTCTCTGCTCTCCTGCAGCCCAGGCATGCCATCAAGTTCACTACTTACATGGAGAATGAAGGTACTTTTGCTTGTCAGAGTAGACTGAACTCTAGAGGCTGAACATCTGCCGCTTTTCCTGAAGGCTTCAGACCTTTTCCCGATTAGTATTGCCCCATGTAATGGCAGCTTGCCAAACAAATTACAGAAATTTCAGTCTTAATAAATACCACAAGAGCCACAAGTTCAAGTTTGATTCTGTTTTAGTTTTGCATGCTACAACACGAAATCAATCTCATAGTGCATCTTCAAGTGCTTTCCAAATAATTCTACTGTTTGTTGAACATTTCCCTCTGTTTACAAATTTAGGAAAAAAAGATTATTTCTCTAGGTGCTCCTCTTTCTATTGCCTTAAGTTATTGTTTTATAGTGGGTTTTGAAACTGTGAGAAACAATTTGCATTAGCTTCACAGCTATAATTTATAAGGAACATAATGAGTCATTGTCACAGGCTGTCCGCCTTTGTTCTCTTCTACTTCCTTCTTTCTAAAGGGAATTTTCTTAGAAAAAAAATACTCATTTTGATAGATAGCTTCAGGACTCTTGAAAAAAAAATAGGAACATTTCTGGAAAGTAGTGTGAGTCAAAGCTTGACCAAGGAACAAACAGATTAGAGAATTTGCTCTATTCAGTGCTGAAACTTAAAAGAAGAATTGTATAAAGGGTATTAACCATTCTTTACAAACACAGCCACCCATATACTCATATGCTTACACCTATTGCCTAACAATAGCTTGGCAATTGCTGCAGTGAAAGTAGCAGAAAACTCTAGCTCATAGAAACGCTTACACTTTGCAACACTTAGGGTTTGGTCAGGCAGTTGGATTTAAGGGCATGTTTAATAACCAATTTTATCTCCCTGAAATAAAAATCACTTTCATTTGAAGATTCCTAATCTTGTTTCCAAACACAAACATTACAGAGTGTGGAAGAACAGTATGTTCTTTATGGTTTTGAACCTCTTTGAAAAACCAAAAGGTAAGATAAAATGTGGACAACAAGGGCGGTCATGTTTGTAACCCAGTAATTATTTAGATTGCTTAGAGCCCTTAGAGTAACATGTCAAACACACCCAGCACAAATATCTTTTGCTCCTTTCTAATTTCACACTGGGACAAATTATTTTATTTCCCTTTCTCCACGAGGCTTTCATAAATTCCTACTTTTTCCCTCACTGCAGATGTGCATGATGGATGGAGAAGCCCCACAGGGTCCCTAGCAGCTCTTATTTTCATCAGTCTGATCAAAGGAGCAGAAGAGCCTAGTTGGCTTTCATAGTGGAGAAAATGGGACAAACGTTTCATAAACCCTTCTGAATAAGGGGTAGCCACTGCTGTACAATCACCTTCTACCAACAACTTCCCTAGATATGGACGCCAAACTCTGTTTGTGTTTCCATATTGAATACAGTATTTCTGTTTCAAGTGTTTAAAGAAAACCTTGGGCTTCACTAAATGTAGACAGAGGTAAAGTTCTTGTGTGGGACTGGGTCAGCAATGCTGAGCTTGTCTTTCAACAGATTTCAATATGGGTAGAAATAAGTTCTTGCAACTCGGTTCAGAAGAGCATGTGTTAGAGGTGTTAGACTTAAGCAGCATCTTAGAATTAATAATGCATTTTAAAGATATCCCCTGACCAGGGTCTTACAGACTAAATTGTGGTGTGTGAGAGAGATGCTTCATTCATCTCTAATTCCAGTATGAGCGATCAGAAATAAATAGGTATATTTATATAAATACACTCACGTATACAACAATCATGGGGTTATGATTAGCTGAGGCTAACTATCTGACTAAGATGATACTAGGATGAATCATTGCCACACCAGATTTGCTCACGGTCAGACTTGTTTTCTGTTTTCTTTTTCCTTCATAAGACGGCTTTTGTTCAAGGTGATCCATTTAAAATATGAAAAAAACAAAACAAGAAGTGTCTTTGAAAATGTCATTTATTTGCATAAGAATATCTTTTGCAGAAAAAGAGTGCATACATTATACTTATCTGGTGGTATCTTTTTATCCCTTTACTTTTTTTTTCCACCCACATTAAGGATTCAACTTTCTCATGTGAAGTCCTTTTTCTGCTGTAGACATAACACAAATGTCCTGTTAGACACTCACTGTGTGACTCATGTGTCATAATGTGGAGAGATCTGGAATACAAAGTCTGGAAAAAGTGGCAGAAAAAGTCTTCACAGTCAGGGGTTCCTCATGTATGTCAGGAGCAGCACTGAAAATAAGTAGTTATGTACATGTAAAACAGCATCAGGTCTTTTGTTTGGCAGCTGCAAGGTTATGACATAGAAACTATGAAGATTAAGTGAAGTGGGTTCTGAATTAGGAACAAAAAGGAGCAAATGTAAATACTCTTCTCCAATCAGGCAATTTGGGAAACATCCTGAGGGGAAAAAAAAAAAAAGGGATGTCTAGAGTGTCTGTCTCTGAAATAAACCCAGCACATCCCTATCACATTAGCATGAGATCAGAAACAGTCCAGAAATCTCTGAAAAAAAAGTCTCTCAAACTGCATTGCTGAAAGTTTTCCAGAGAGCTGGTGCCATTTGCTGATACATTTCCAATGGTCTCCTGAAAAGCATATCATTCATCAGTTGCACAGAGGCCCTGAATGCCCCAGGGTTAAGCTAGCCCTGCAGTCACAGCTGAAAAGAGGACATTTGACAAGATACCAAATGAGTTTCCTGCTGTCTCAAAACTCCCACTTTTCATTTGAAAAACTGCATTTTTTTCCATGGCAGTCACTTGCCAGTTTGTTTTTTCATACACAAAGGTGATGAATGTGACTACAAATGGAGCTGAAACACGGATGAAGTTGGTCCAGGAGATGCAGTGGAGACAAAGGAGGTGTAACAAATGACAAGGGGCAGAGTCTGCCTTTCCCTGTGGACTGGAACCAGACTAGTCAACCTGCAGACTCCTTCCAGCTGTATCACTGGCCCGTTGCTTGATCCACAGCAGTCTGTCACCTCTCTGCCTTCCTCATGTCCCCATATGACCCAGCTGTATTTGTGAGCCACTTGAGCCACACGGAGACCCCCTCAAGATCCTGAGAGCTCTGCCCTAGCTGATACCTGTGTTTCCCTGGTGAGAGGGCAGGTCACCTTAACAGCAGGCAGAGGTGGGGAAAAGCAGCAAGCCTCTCTGTCTGGTGCACATCAGCCTAGGCTTCCTGGTCAGGTGGTGCTCTGTCCTGCATGCAAGCTGATGTACACCCAGGCAAGTCAAATGGCTGGACTAGAGCCCTGTCTCTGCCCACAGGGGAGGAAGTGATGATTAGCTGACTGTACTGCACACGGCCACCTCATCAATCATCTGTTCAGTGATTTCCAGACAGATGAAAGAGGTGGACCTAGAGCAGAGGCATGCTGCAGCCTGGCAGTTCTGGAGATTGCCTCGCACTCGTCACAAGGCACCATGATATCCTGGCAAAACAGATCCCCATGTTGCTGGGGTATCTCCAACAACTAGTGTGCTTCACTGCAGGATTTCACCCTATAGGGAGGAGAAACTTTGACTTTGTCATCTCTGATCACAACATAATCTGTTGTCATGTATGAAATTATACCACTATGTAAAATACAGTGACCTAGCAGGTGATATTCTACTACCATGATTACAAAATACACAGTACCAGATTGTAACATATGGATACTACTGTGATTTTGAGGTATCTGCAATATTAATCTTGTACACCAATGTCTGTGCCTCCACCATGAATCTATCCCCTTCTGCTGCAGAGGTGCGCTGGTGCTGCTGGCAGGACTACATGCCCTAACTGGGACAGATGAGTACTATTCTCCCCTCCCCACTTACAATACCATTCCCACACCAAATTTTGGAGAGCTACAGGAACAAGGAATGGAGCTATGCTGAGCTAGTGAGCTCCATATCTTAATATGGCTTCATCTCTAAGGTGAAATCCCTGATAGGAAATCCTGGACCAAGCAGGGATTTTCAAAATGCTACAGTAAAGGAGGCTAGTGAGAAAGGAAAGAAAAAGATCAGTACATTCACCACTCACCAATGTCCTTCCTGTCCAAGAGTTCACAGTATCACGGAAGTCAGTGATAGTGGCATTCTTTCTGGTATCAGCAACAGTAAACATTAAAATCACACTGTCTAAACTCTGCCTGAACCAAACAGAACCAGGCAAGTGTAAGAGGCAGGATCCTTTGGCCTTTTATATTTAAGTACAGCTCATGAAGAATTTCTCTATGGAATATATTCCTCTGAAAATACTTGTTTCCTTGACACTTTTCTTGTTTTCTTGGACTCGAGACTGAATTTCTTTTATGATCAGAGAGAAAATGAAACAAACAAACAGCACGGGATTGCAAATTCTGCTGCAATCTGTAGAACACAACCTAACATGTCCAACATGTCCCATGCAGGACAAGAATTTTGAAAATCACCGCCTCTCTCATCTCCTGGGAATGCAATGACATCCAGTCTCATGGGTATTCCATGCACTCCTTCCTCTCTCAAGTTTCAAAATTTCAATGGTGAAATCCCAAGAGCAGGAAATTCTAAGAAAATGCAAGAACAATGAATTCTTTCAACCAACAAAATTATATCCATCCTTATTAATATTAATCCTTAATTTTCAGAACAGGTTCAGATTTGTGTGACTGCAAGCTTGATTCTTAGCTTGACAATAAAAAAAAGAAAATTAACCTGATGCAACTGTAATAATGCCAGCACAAACATTTTGAGTTTACTTTGATATTAGTGGAGAAGTTTTCAAGTCAAAAAAGAGTTAGACAAGCAAATTAAAGAAAACTAACTCCATTTCTTCTCAGCCATCTCTAATTGTTTATTCTGACCCCTCCCCACCATATTGTCTTATTCTTTCAACATGGCTTCATTTAAGCAGGCTGGTCCCATGTCGACAAGCTATGTTTCTGTGATCCTGCAAGGTGCTGAGTATTCTTCCTTTGATCCAAGGATCAGAATCACTAACTTACCTTCAGGTCTTTGGGACTATCTGTTCATGGGAGCACGCACTTTAGATCCTTGTGGGATTAGGGCCAGCAGGTCAGTCCTTTGTGAGGCTCGGAGCGTTTCTGTTCCTTGGTTCTCAGCATCAATGTCTTGGATGATGTTATGTGCTCCAAAACACAACACAGTTGTAATTCATACCGTCCACCCAAAGTAGCTGCACACCAATGTGAAGAAAAAGATTGTGTTAAATTCCACCTGAGAGCAAATACTTCTGCTTACCTGAGTTTCCATTAGATGGATAGCCCAGTGGAATGCATTTTTATGCCTGAGGATTTAACTTGGAAACGTACATGGTCTTCAACGAGCTCTCCTAAAAGCAAAACCCTTTTTTAACTGCAGAACCCTTCCTCAACTGGAACTCTGCCTACAACAACAGAAGGATAATCATTGCTGACAGATTTTTAAGACTGCCTTTGTTTCCAAATTTTTATTTAATTTGTTGAAGCTGCTAAAACTGTATTTCTGCTTAAGATTCCTGAGACAAAATATACAAGGGTAAGGAGAGTGCTTATCTCAGACTGATGTTGATTTTGAATTATATATGCTACATGTTGCAGTAAGACTGTAAACCTTATGCAAATGAGTCATTTTGCACTGCTGAATCACCCTTGCTGAGCTAATTTTTATCAGCTACATACAATCCAGCAGACCAATGAACTGTCTAAAGCTTATTTATGTCCATAAGTCTTTGTAACCTTAAGGCTTTGTTTTCTTTTAGACAAACTCAAAACTGTAAAAGATGATGAAAATTAATATGAGCTGAAAGAGAAAATAAGTCAAGTCAAGGGAGGTAAAAAAAAAAAAAAAAATCACATTTATCCAGGTAAAACCAAAAAGAGATGGAACGACAACTGCAGAACTGACATAAATAAAATACCAGGCTGAATTTCAGTAACTCTGACAGTCATGGAGCATGAACCCTGAACTCAGATCCTACTCAGGAGACTGCTCCTTAGTAAAACTATAATAGCATTAGACCTAGAAATCTCAAATACTGTAAAAGTAACAGAATTACAGAGTAGTAAATAGGGAGGGAATTCTAGATAGTAGGACTAACAGCATAGGGATAAAAAAAGGATTTTGGCACATTCTGGTCTTAACTATGTGAGCTTTTTACACACAAATTTCCAATACTTTGCTTACTTCACTGTTAGCCTGGCCAAAATAAGATCACACTGATACATACCCCTGATTTCCCTTGTAAAATTACCATAGACTACAATGTAAGGATAATCCTCCATTCCAAATCTCAATGTAATTTCCATTCATGAGGGAACCATAAAAGTGCAAAAGATATCAGACCTTTTAACTTTTTTAACATGGCAAAATAACAGCTCAGTAAATGCAGTTTGTCCCACTGGGAAAAGGAGTAAAAAGGGGTTTTGCTAAAGTTTGTTAGGACATGAGGTCAGCCTAGCTCTATAGAATCCCAGAAAAATTATTATGTGATTCTTAGCCATAATCAACCCTGTTTGAAAGTCAAAATGCACAGTGAAAGGGGGCTTAAAAATGTTTTAAGGCATTTAGAAAGTGGAATACTACATCTCCTATTTCACTGACCATTTAACAGTTATAGAAAAATAAAACTCCCACTCACTGCCAGTATGCAGATGCAGATCCAGCTTCAGCAAGGCGCACTTTATGGTCCATCAACCTTCAGCAAAGTCATGAACAACTTTCCGTAAGTCAGTAACAGCAGTTAGCACCTTCACATGCTTAGGGAAATCCTACACTTCCACAAAAGATTATATAAAAATACTTAGTGACCAACCAAATCATAATTCCTTTGAAGAACTTGTTGAAACGTTCTTCTGTACCAGATTGGGTGTTAGCATCTTGATGAGTGATGGCACATGGTGTCTTGTTATTATTATTTGGGGAATAGGTTTCCTTCTAACTACCTTAAAGAATCTGACAATTTCTCCCACTTTGAATCACTAGCTGTCAATTCCTTATAAAATTCTAGGGACTCATAAAGGTTGAGGGATTGCAATTATATTGGAGGTCTATAGGCTCAACTGGAGTGATTGTTTAATAAAGAATAAGAGACTGTCTGAAATGAGAACTGGAGATGACCAAAATCCTTCTTGTTGAAAAATGGCACTGCAGTGAGTTACCTACTTTAAGTGACTTTCAAAGCAGTCAACATTTAAACATGAATGCTGTTAAGGTATTTTAAAAAGCAGTACTAAGAGTAAGCATGTTTACTGTAATATTACCAAGAAAGCTAGTCACTGTCACTGTACTGAACAGCTTGAATCTGGACAGCCAAAATGGACACATAATGAGTGCAAACAGAATGACATAAAAATAATAATAGGGTTTGAGAAATATTGGGAAACATTGATCATACTGCCCCCATTCCCAAGTGTGCCTTGTTCCTGTGCCACGCTCAGTTTCCAGGAATCTTTGGGGCCAAGCAAGATCATGGTGTTCATGGAAAAGTTAAGTGGCATATGTTTCTTATCACACAAGAGTTACAAAGCATTGTAACTATAAACTACAGAGGTTCTCTACAACAATTTAAATGCACTTGCTTTACTAGCTGAACAACAACTTGGACCGTGACAGTGAAGTCAGATCTCTGGCAACAAAAGAATAAAAAAATTTTACTCCCTTTTTATCACATAAAGAGTGAAGGAGAATTCTAGTGAACAACTGCTAAGTAAGTCATCCCGTGAATGGACCTATGATACAGGTCCATTTCACCTGTTGAAGTCTCCAGGAGTTCCTCTCTCATCTCCTTGTGCACGGATGAGTTTGGAGGAAATCACTATTTCTCATTACTCCATCACTGAGGGTCTCCCCTGCATGGCTGCAGCTCTGCCATGATGCTGGAGCAGAGAGGACGGGACCATGGCTAGTAGCCATATTTATTCCTTTCCTTGAAGTACTTGCTGTCCTTTTTGCAGAGGCTCAGCATTTCAGTGGCTTTGATGTAGTCTCACAGGCAACTTGGGAGAAACATTTTAGACTATTTTGACTGACTTAAAGAAAAAAAAATGGTTTTACCATGTATAACAGCAACACCAGCTTCAGGTCTGTTTTGCCTATCATTGACTTCAGCAGCGATTCTCCAGGATTCACAATTCCAGGTTTTCCAGGATTAAGTATTTTGGAAGCTTTCACCAAAACTTTTGCTAGTCAATCTGACCATCAGTTTCTCACCATCCCAGCCCTTAATTACACATCAGGGACTGGAACAGTGAAAACAGTGTCAAATGAAACTACTGGAAAGGACTTGATTTTGAAGGGTACGAACCAAACCCATCAACAGCAGAAGATCAGCCCATTTCACAGAGTCCACAAACTACAGGAAAATTAACTTGAATGTCGGCTGATTTGGGATACATAGCCCTTCTGTGAGGACTGATATATTGCACTGTGTGTGCACTCTCCATGTACCTCCTACTTCCAGATCTCCTTCTTGGCAGAGCCTGAGCATGACTATTCCCCTGACTTGGGCTGCCTGGAGGGGCGAGATGCTGAGGGAGCTTTGTGCTCTCCTGGCCCCCCTAGATGGGTCTCAAGAAGCTCTAGGTTTCAATGAGGCCTGCAGCTGCAGCTGCAAAGTACTGATCTGGATCCAAATGTCCCAAAGCAGTGCTCAGATGATTTAGTTCGTTGTTGAAAGGAGCCAGCACTGAATTTTAAAACTGAAATCAGAGCCAAACTTCCTCAAAGTCTGGGAATGTTCTGATCTAGTGGGTTTGGTTCGAGCCCATCTCTAATATGAACCATATAGAAAGAGGGCCCATATCTGCTTTCATTTCCATTCATTTGACATGAGAACAGGTTGGAAAACTTTCTTACAATGTAAGTTTGTCAGAAAAGGCCAATAAAGTCAACCAGTTACTCTGATATTCTATAAATTGCAAGGAAAATTTCTCCATGAACGTATTTTAAACTCTAGATAGTTTTCATTCCAAAAAGATGTTTCCAATAGTTCACATTTTTATTTTTTCTACAGAGATTTGTGCTGTTACCTTTTTCATGATACATCATTTCTGCATGAAATAGCAGCAGCTCTCTGACATATTTGAATTCTGCATAGTATCATCATAGCATGATCATAACTTTTACTTTATGTGTGGCAATACTGCTTAATATGACCTGATACCTCTCATTCTTTTTTCCACCTCAATGTGCAAATTGTAGGAAAATTTGACACAATGTACAGATATACTGCAAAATTTTATATTATTCTGAAAAAGGCGCATGGATGAAATGTTATTAAAAAAAGTTAAATCTAAATTCTGTCATTAAAAAATGTATTCAAAAATAATTCTTTCTGATATCTCATTTCAAGGTAACTTATGGAAATACTGGTTTGATTTGATTTGGAAGAAAAATGAGCAAAGACCTGTGAGATGGAAATGCCAAATATGACCAGTTCAACTTAACCTGTTACTGCGGAATGTAGAGGGTTAGATCTCAATTCATCTTGAAAATGAGAAACACGTCTGTGGAAGTGAAACAGCCTTTGCAGAAAAATCTGCAAAAGTGCAAAGAAAAATAAAATCGCTTTCTAAAATACCCTTGAATGACAGACTGAATGTAGCTGTGATGCAGATGATGTACCCATCCTAACATGAACCTAGCCTGGAGGGCAAGCAGCATGGCATGATGAAAAAGAGGGGAAGCCATGCCTCGGGATGGTGGCTAGCCCTCAGAGCAGGCCCAGTGACTAGAAGCCTGCTTTACTCTTGGCAAAGCCAATTATGTTTCCCAGTTTCATTGCTTAACCTGCCAGGTCAGAGCAGCCAAAGACAGTGTGTGGTCGGCACTCCAGCACCGAGATGTACCTGGTGCTCCATGCACCCCCAGTCCAAGACAGCTTTTTGTACTGGGACTTGTAGGAGAGATGGTGGTTAGGCAGGCTAGAAGGTCACCAATCATGCTGTCTTGTCTCCCAGGACAGAGTCATCAACTGTGAAGGAATGCACTATACACTAATTCAATAGGTCCTCTGTTTTTAATGATCATTTGGTATTAGGACACAATACATGAAAAATCCCAGTCACAGATGTATGAGCCCAGGACCCACTGTCTTGGCAACTAACTCACTGTGTAATGCAGGCCAGAAATTTTCCTGAAAGATAAACACTTCTGGCACATTAGCACACATGGAAATTACAAATCAAACCTGGGGGAAATGGCATGTGCAGTAATAAATTTAAATGTTGCTGTTCAGGGATATAGGAATCAAACAGCTTTTGACTATCCACTTTAGGTTTTTGTTTGATTTGTTTTGTTCTTTTTTTAGGCCATCCTATGCAGAAACATCCTGATTTGGGATCTTAAATAATACTTTCACCCACTTACTTTTGGACTTGACATATTTTCTATGCTCAGAGCTTTGTTGCTACCATCAAATAGCAGGCTTACTTGTAGGAAATCACATTTCAGTCACCAGCTATTAATTTATTGCAAATAATGTTTTCATTTATATTTGTGTAAGATTAAAATCATTACTGGGATTATCTTTAATATTCATCAGATGCAAGATTCCTCACTGTGCAGAACCACCCATCTTTCAGCTGAACAATCCAGGAACAGCAATTTTCAACACTAATCAAAGAAAAAGACATGATGTGTCTTATGTTCATAATGGAAACAGAAATGGCATTAAAAGTTTGAGCTTGATTTACATTAAAATCACACTGTAGGAGATAAGCCCCTTCACTCGGTCTGCCTAAGCAAGTCAGGTGCTTCCAAAACTCTGCATTTGGCTCAGGATTCCCTACATAGAGCAATATATCCCTGTAATTTGCAGCACTTATAGAGCAAGTATTGTGACCATGCTCCTCACACTATGGACAATTACTTCATGAAGTAAATCAAGGACTTCTGGAGCACACTAGACTTATAGTACATGCGCAGACCATCTGGGCAGGGCATGTATATGAATTCCTCAAAATCTGCATTGATAAAATTTCCAGACCAAAAAAAGGAGGATATGTCCATGAAAACCCAGATGTATGATAGCTTTGACTGAGTCTAATCATAGGAGGAATTGCGATGGGGCAGGATAGGTCACAGATGACCAAAATTCTCCGAAAAATGCCTCACAGAACTCTTAATAATCAGCTATGGCATGCATGCAAAATTTAGTCTCCTTTTCACTGGAAACAGAGAAAACACACTCCAGCCTTAAAAATTATTCTCCACTGACAAGGTTCAAATCCTAGTGCCAGTGAATGGAAGCACTAGGGCTTCTTACAAGCAAAGGGAGGAAAGAACACTGAAATCAATTTTTTGCCAATGTACTTTTCCTTAATGTCATCCTTAAAAACAGCTGGGTACAGGTTGTTAGCTTCTGCAAAGGCATCTAAGTGAGATATGCACCTAGGAAGTTCTTGACCAGAAATGTCAGAAAATTAATCCAGAATTCCAAACATCTGGCAAAATTAGAAGTAACTGCTTAGACAAACTCTTATACAGGGTAGTACTAGACAAACTTAGCAATGTTGATGCTCTGTCCATAGCAAAATGGGTTTAATTCATTTTAAGAGCCTTCACAGACAATTGTATCCTTGCAATTAAATTAATTTAAAAGCCTATTATAATTTTAACTGGTGAAAATTTCATGCATAAACCCAAGAATAAACAAACAAACAGAAAGATGCTAGAGAAGCAGGACAATAATATGCCTTTATGTGCAAGACAACTTGATTCATTAGAGCAGCGTGGCAGAAGAAAACTTTTAAAAGGGACTTAAATGTGGTCAGTCTAATCCAGATCCAAATCTAGCTTGGTTACTTCACTGTAATTGAGATCAGATTCTGATGCCACCAGCAAAAGTTGCAAACACTCTTCTAAATACCATTATTAGTTCACCCTAACATTTATTGACAAAGCTTTCATTTTGGCACCTGGAATGCCTCCTTCCCTGGATTGCTTCTGGCTGCTCCTGCTGGCAAGGCTGCACCACTGGCCAGACAATGTCTAAGGCAAAAGCAAACCCCATCTTGCTGGGGCTCTGCCTGTGGGGACATCACACAGGATCCAGTTAGGGAACAAAGTGATCAGGAGACAAAAGTATCTGCAGTATGACAGAGAAGAGGAAAAGTGACAACTGGGAGTAAATTCACAGTTTGAAGGAGGAGAGGTGTGTGACTGTGCTTTCCTAATTCTGTCCAGGACTCAGAAAGAGAGAGCCAGAAAAAATAGCACTGGGGGAGTTATTTTCTCATGGTATCTCCAGCCAAAAGCAAGTTGTTACCAGAAGTCTTCTGAGACACATTGAGTCAGGAACAGAAAAAAAAGAAAAGGACTCTGGGACTTAAGGCAAGATGTAGATGACTTGAGGCACCCACTTCCAGAGCTGTCTTCCAGAAAAACTCCACCCAGCAGCCACACAGCTCTGGAAGTGCCAGCATCCGCAGGGCTCCGTGGAGTGGGACACAGGCCTCTCAAACCCCACGCCGAGCCACACGGTGTGGGCAAGCTTGGGCACAGGGACAAAACCCTGGCTAAAGACTGTTAAACCTCCAAGAGACTAGGAAATATGAACTGGGAGGATTTTGTCCACAGGCATCTGTGCTCTGAACAAAACTACATCTCTGCAGGCTGCTTCTTTCTTTTGCCAGCACAAGTCCCATTTACCCCACTGGGGCTTTTCTCACATTTTGTAGGCAAAACAGAACACCTGACATGGAGCCAGTCCAGGAAAGAGATGGCTCAGCTCTCATCCAGTCTTGCGTATTCCAGAGTGAGGGTCTTCTGAAGAGCTGGGCAGGTTGCTCACATCAGAGAGAGAGCAAATTATGGAACAAAGGGACCTGTGTTAGTACACCTGCATCCTTAAAATAAAATTACCTAATGTAAGCAGTAAACAGTATCTCTGCAAAAGCAGGCATGACACCCTAAAATTGTTGTACTTTCTCTGGGCCACATTCATGCTTGGGCTGCTCTCAGGAAAAGGGTGGTGAAACAACAATACAGAGGAGAAGGCCTTGTTGTACACACATTTAAACAAGCTCAGGCAGTGCTTTTCCTGACATTGACAGGATCACAATTTTCTGGATATATATTGCATGTATATAAATGTATTTGTACATGTAAGCATTTGTACCTATGCATTATATATGTATGGATATACTGGGTATTTATTTAGATTGTGAAACGACTATTTCATCCTACATTAGCAGCACTTCAAAACCACAAACAGTGCTATTGTGAGGCTGGAAGCCTGCCTGTTTATGCAGACTATTGTAAAATATAATTCTTCCTTTAACTTATACCCTCACTTTTCATATAATACTGTAATATCCAATCAAGGCACATCTCTGGTGGCTGAGCACTGTGTGTGTGCAAGCAGGTGTCCCATCCGTCTTTGGTATTGATACTAACATCAGCCCATGCAAGAGTTGCAAACAGCAGTAAATAAGTTTGACACAGCTTTAGCAACACTTTGAGTTGTTTTGTTTTGTTTTAAAAAGGGAATTGAAAGCAGTACTAAATAAAATAAGAGGGGTCACAAGTCTGTGGCCAAAATGGAACAATAACCATAGTAAACTGTTGGGCAATAAGAAAGGAGAAGAGTTTTTCTTCATTTTTTTTTGTTTATTTGTTTGTTTATTTGTTTTCTACCCTCCTTGAATGTTTTCCACTTCATGTCACCCACTGGATTGTGGAAATTGATTCCTTCTGGATCTTTCCCAGTTATGTGTGCTGAGACTCTGGCAGTCTGCAAGTTGGGAAGAGCAATTGCCTCTGATTCAGATTTCTCATTAATTCTGTGGGAATGCTACCCTTTCCCTCTGTGATGCCCTTTGAGAATGGGAGCTGCTAGAGGGTAAAGAGCTCCAGCATCCACCCAGTGTTTTCTGACCCATTAGAAGTAAATTGCACAGCAGTCTATGCATTGCAGCTGTTACAAACTGGCCCTCACAGCAGAAAGGCTGTTGGTGTGCCGCTACTTCACTTTTCCTCCAAAATGTTAGCGCCTGGGTTGCAGACTGGCTGAGCTGCCAAATGCCAACCATTTTTTGCCACCCTGCCAGGCAACAAAGTCCAGACCTACCTGATGGCCATCTCTGTACTGAAGAACAACACAACCAACCACTGAGAACAGCAACATTTTGAAATAGTGCATTGAAGTGTCAAACACCAGGGTTAGGATCTTGTTATTTCAAACAGTCTTTTGATCTCTCAGCCCCATAAAAGGTCAGACTTTTACTTGGATGACTTTCTTTTAGCACAGGCAGCTAATAAAGTTTTTGGACCACTATAGAGTCAGCAAGCAGTTCTGCCTGCAAACTGAGTTCAGGGATTTTAGGAACCTGGAACTTGGTCAGGTGGAAGACAAAAGGTCAAACTTTCTCCTACATCCTTGTTCCAGAGAGAATGTCCTCTGATCACCTGGAATGCATGCAAGGATCTCCAAGTTGTCATAAAGCCATATAGTTGTCAAAAAGAAACTACTGTTGGTTAGATGAGGCTGACAATCATTCCTTCTTAATGGAAGAAATCTCAATGCGTGCATGACCTTTATTAGAGCTACTCAAATGACTGTGTACTGCTTAAATAAAAGCAGAATTTGGGTCCAAATAATCAGTAGCTTTAGAATATCAATAGCTTCTCAGTGGGTTAAGGGAAAAATACATTGCAGGTGGCTTTCTAATTGCCCAGAGAACATTTAGGAAAATCAATCAATACGGTCTGAACATGAATAATTAATTTCACAGATGTTTTGTTAAGAGGCCACAGGCCTTATGTCGAGGAAAAACTCCATTCAGCAACCTCTATTTTTAATCACAATGTTGAGTAGAGACAAAATAGATTCTAAAGTTGACAGCTGAAGTCCCATTTTGCCATTTGTGGTCTACATGAGAAGCAGACACCAGTCTAACTCAGTACAATTACAAGGTGACCACATAATGAAAGAGCAGGTGCCAAAGAGAAACAGGAGGAACACAAGATAACAGGTAAACTAATAAGATTAATATGATAAACATAGCCACTCGTAGCCCTTCTCAGATATTTTGTAGATCTCAGATCATAAAGCTCTATGAATCTTCTCAGATACATAAAGCTCAGTAAGTGCGAAGTTCTCTGTGAGAGCATAAGATGCACAGTGTTTACTCCTTGATGTCTTTGAAGAGTATGGTTCATTCTGGGGGAAAAAAAAAATCTGTTATTTATTTTTTGGTGTAGCATTCCATTAAATGTTACAAAAGAAAAGAAACTTTCTGCAAAGAAAAAGCAGCAATTCTGAATACAAAGTATCCATGTGAGATGTTTTTGTTTGTTCTTCCAGCACAAGACAAATCTTAAAATGCTCATTTTTATTGGTGTTATTGATGCATCAGGAAAAAAGCAAGCAACCAGAGAGTGTTCTTTAAACAGATAATAAAATCCCTCATTCTAAAAATTGAAAACAGATTGCTTCATGCCTGAAAAAAAAAATTGTCTCATCATAGGCATTGTTTTACAAGGCAAAAAGACTATACTCATTTGTAAAATGAGGAACTTTCACAAACAGTGAAAACCAAAAGTGCTGACACAAGAGAGGAAGAATGTTACCACAGTGTGATGTGAAGAAAAGAGACCCAAAAAATCCAAACCTATACATTTTCAATGTTATCTATTTATGCTCTCAGTTTTTGAGATTCAAATATTTTAAGGGAAAAGAAATGGAAATCTTTCCCAAAGTGAATTAGATCAGGTTCACTTGGCCAATGTGTGTGTATGCCTGGAAGTGTTTCTGACACCTTCTCTTTCATATGTTAAAATCTGACTATTTTTTCCATTAAGAAAAAATAACCCCACTTTGTAACTGCAAAATGCATAAAGGTAGAAGGAACAGAAGCATTCTTGTTATTGATGGCCTTTCTTTTGTCCCCTTCCTGGCTGTTTCACTAATTGGAAAGATTTTGGGATTAGATTATCCAAAGACTGTACAGTGACTAGAAAAACGGCTCCCTTTCTTTGGTGGCAATTATTAGCATTACTGTAATATCTATACATAACAACAATATATAAAAGAAGAGTTTCTCTTAAAATATATCCTATGCCTTCCCCGCAGAGAGGAAATGACAGAGAAAAAAAATTATGACTTTATTATGTGACATCATTTTTAGTCAAGAAAAAGAAGAAATGATGTGTCTAAAAATCCCCCAAAATAAAACTAACATGGATAGGACAACAGGAATTTTGCCCAAGCTGTAATATACCCATAACTATTTTAGAACTAGGTGGGAAGACAGGCATAAAATTTTTCTACTTTGATTTCCTTTTAGGAAAGTAATAACTTTCTACCCAGGAAAATAAGTAATTCTCTGTCTTCTGACCACTGCCCTGTCTTCTGAAGAACATCTTTTAAACACCCTGTTTCTTCATTGAATCTTTGTTGCAAACCAAGACCATGATCTAATGCTTAGTCAAGAAGGGATCTTCCTTGTCCGGGACCTTCTGATGGGCATCAGACAAAGGCTTGGATGAGCAAAGTCTCACATGTTTGTTTCAGACTATGATGACCACCTTAAATTGACACCAGAAGAGATGCTTCCTTCTCCAGACAACAAACTGTTGACACACTAAACTTTTAATGAAACCAGTAGGCTCAAAGACCATACTGCCTGTAAGACATGTTTCCTCAACCACGTATTATAGTCAGAGAAGACAGAAAACTCAGCAGTGAGTCAGGAAGGAGGGTTATTTCAGATTTTAATAGTAGTAGTAATCTCTATACTCATCTTTAGGGAAAAGAACCAAGTAGAGTACCTCTATCTAGAAGGTAAATATAGAAAGACAATCTCTTGTACAGGGTTTTCACACAATGATAATAATAAAATGTTTTTAAAATAGCAATAATAATAACAAATATGTGAAAGGTTAGCTATCTCATCCAAATAAAAAGTAGGATGAAGAACTGGTGTAGTTTCTTAAATAGCAGTACTGTAATTTTAATTTGCTGGAGAAAAAACAATAGCAGTAGGGATGTAGAAGAGTAGTCCCAGCTCTTCACCAGATAGACCAGAGAGAGGAGAGCTGAGGGAAGATATAACAAAAATTGTTGGAATTCTGGTGCTTTGGGAAGGATTTTGGGAGAAGGCAACAGGGATGTTTAAGAGATAGATTCAGAACTGTCTTTGAGCTAAAGGGAGAACCACAAAATGGCCATAAAACACAGTCATAAAGACATGGTGACATTAAGTTGTAAAGAGTCCTCAAAATAAAGAGATAAAACACTTATTTATCACAGACCTAAACTGGGACAAGGTTTCTATTAAATAAATAAAAAAATTAAAAAAGTCTTTTTAGAACTTTTCTTCCATATTGTGTGATTCCTTCTTTTTCCAATGACTGTCTAGATGCCTTTCTGTTACTCTATTTTATTTTAGATAATGACCTAAAACTAGAACTGTTCATTGGGGACCGTCAAGGGGACTGGAACTCAGATCATTTCAGATACAAATAAAGCTCCAGTGGAAAATGCAGGTATTTCCCAGACCCATGAAAAAATAAGTGCAGCTACTCAGGCATTGAGAAATGAAAAGATACCTGTTCATACAAGTCCAAAAACTGTTTGCTAGATTTGTTAGTGACTTTATTTATTCATTATTATCTGAAAGACATTTAGTTAATTTTACCACAGAAAAATTCTGTATTGAGTTTGAAAGTGAGGCTAATAATATTTAGTGTTTTCTTTCTTCTCCTTAAATTGAGACTTGTTTTTCCATCTGAGACTTTGAAATATTGGAAGCAATGGAATATAAAAGTCTATGGGCAGTCAGGCTAGACCTTAATAAAACCATGAATCTGTCTACCCATTTTCACTGAATCATAGAACCACAAAATGGCCTGGGTTGGAAGGCACCCTAAAGATCATCTAGTTCCAACCCCCCCTGCCATGGGCAGAGACATCTTTCAATAGACCAGGTTTCTCAAGGCCTTATCACCTTGAACACTTCCAGAGATGGGGTATCCACAAGTTCTCTAGGAAATCTGTTCCAGTGTCTCACCACCCTGACAATAAAGAATTTCTTCCTGATACCTAATCTAGATCTACTGTCTTTCGGTTTGAAGCCATTCCCCCTTTTCCTGTCACTACATACCCTTGAGAAAATCTCTCCCTGTCTTTCTTGTAGGCTCCGTTCAGGTACTGGAAAGACACAATTAGGTCACCCCGAAGTGTTTTCTTCTCCAGGTGGAACAATCCAAATAATTCTCTCAGCCTTTCCTCATAGGAGAGGTGTTCCATCCCTCTAATCATTTGCTATGACTCTGTCAGCTAATGTCTTCTATCAGCTATGCAACAACAGTGGAAATGCGGAGTTGAATTTTCAGTTGTACTTGGGTTATGATACACTTTGAAAGGAGTATTAAACTCCAAGTGTAGCCAAGATGTCCTTATGTATACTTAAGCTGGAGATACTTGTTAGGACCTTCCTTTGATGCATAATGATGATTCCTTTTAAAATTTCTGTGAGCATAGGTACAGATGCAATCCCTGATGAGTCTAGGAATTGAACTTCTTATTGTAACCTACTTAAAGAAATATGCTTTGTGCATATTTGTGCTTTGTGGAAGGAGAGAAGACTGAATCAGCAGCAACTTTCAAGAGAACTGAGATGCAGTGAGACATTAAATAACGACAGTGGCAGCAATTTGAGAAGCCTGGAGAAGTCTGTAAGCAATTACGACAGAGATTTTCCTTTTGCAAGGTGTTATGTTATCAGACAGACCCCATTTTTCCTTCCTTTATCAGATAAGTGTAATACAAGGATGATGAATAAAAGTTAAATTTTCTATGTGAATGTGCAAATGCCTTGATCTGTAGACATCATGTTAGTGTATAGCAATGGCTAGTGATGTATTGCATCCCACTGAAAAATGCTTCTAATGGTTCTGTTTTAAGAGGTGTTGCGAGACTCAGCTCAAACACAGAGCTGTCACATGCAAGAAGTAGGCTTACCTCTAGTGTATACTTCATTTGATACTTTTAGGTTTAGGGATTACAACATCCGGAAACTAAAATACTAGGCTAATTAGGAGCTGGAATGAACTTCCCAAGTCACTGGGTTCATCATCTCCTGGCTTTACTGGCAGCATTGTATAATGTCCCTATAAACCAATGGGACTTCAGCTGAAAGTTACTCAGTTTTTGCTGTTCCTCCCACACAAAGGCTGTTCCACACCCTCCCTGCCTTGATGGTCAAGACTTTTCTTCTCTTTTCCTGCACAATTTCAGATGCCCTTTATAACCATTTGTTTCTGTGCCAGCACTGGACTTTGATATATATATATATAGCTCTTTTCCCTCTCCACTTTTTACTTCTTTGATTTATTTCTGGAAAGCAAATATATCCCTTTATAACCTTCATTTTGTTAGGCTAAGAGAGAGACTTTTCTAATCTTCTCCTCCTGGAAGACAGGCTTCTCTTCCCTTATTCCTCTCTGCACCTAGTTTGTATCTGATTTCCTTTGAATTCCCCCCTTCCTGATTCTGGTTGATCAGAACAGTACATAATAATCCAGATAAATTTGGTCTATTTTGTGTTAGGATGACAATACTTCCCTCTCCTTCCTAGGTGTCTTCTTCAAGGCCATGTCATGCTGGTAGCCCACAGTAACTATGACTACATATTCTTCCTCTTAACTCCTTTACAAATTATGAGTTCCAGTATACAGAGAAATTATTGGTATTAATCCCTAACAGTGTGATGACTTTTCACTTAATATTATTAAATGCCAGTCCTCAAATTGATCCCAATTATTCTAGTATTGTTTTATCATCTCAGTTCTCTTTGGCACTAAAAATACCCCAGTAAGTCACTGGAGAGAGTTTGACATGAGATCAGGAACTGCCCTTTTCTATATCCATCTAAAAGTACCATTTTCTTTGCAATACCAGGTATGGTTGCCTCCTTCTTTCACTAGCCAGCCTACCGTTCTTGTATGTATCCCCATTTCTATCTTATGAACCATGCTGCAAGACTCATTGATTTGATGAACTCCAGAGAGATTATACCTGTTGTAGTTCTTTCCTTCAGAAAGTCAATACTATATCACAGGCAAATGTGCATGGGATAATATAGTAATGCAAAATTTGTATTTTGTCCCCTTTTCAGCATCCTTGATTGTTCACAGTGCTCAAGTGTTTGTCCTTCAGATTAAGACATATGGAAATATTGCCTGCAATAAAGTTCAGTGGCTACACCTGTTTTGCAAAACTAATCAGAGTGGTGGGCAAGAATTACACTGGTTCAAAAATTTGGATCGCTTTAATAAGTTGAAAAAATGAAAAGGCTTCCCGAAAACTCTCTATTTTTTTTAATTCACAACAGACTTTACATTTACAGGAAACCACTTCTAAAATGCACCAGATTGCAATATTTTCCATGTCAGCTATTTAAAGTGTTCCCAAGAGCTTTCCTTTTGCCTACCCTCCAAGCTTCCTTCTCCCAGTTCAGCCCGGAATTCCATAATAGTTGAGTTGATCCAATTTTTGCTCAAACCACTTTCACCACTGGCAGTCACTAGCCTCATATGAAATAACTTTGTGAAGTTGACAAAATCTGTAATTTGATCTACTATGCAGGTCCGTGCTTTCCAAACACATTCTGGTAAAATTAGGAAGAGATTGCATCATTAAATCCTGCAGTCAATTCAAAATACTTTTCTCAGCTCCACATCACACTTTGTGACTTTGCAAAGAAGCATTCAGAAATTTCACACACAGTACAGACCACAGTTGTCCATTTCCTTCATCATCATAGGGTGGAATTAAAAACTCTTGGCCAAGATGCCTAATAGGCAGCTGCTTGTAATTAGATGGAGCATTATTTCTTAACAAACTTCACAACCGGATAACTACAGTATGAGCAATATACCGTGAAAATTTGCCAGCATGCTTAACTTAACTTCTCTGCATTTCTAGTGGTTTCTGTACCTTGCCCTCATTTTTCCAGCCTTCTCACATGCTTTCTGACTCTTAGCTTTCCCACCCTGTCGCAATATGTGTGCTCAAATATTTAAGCAAGATTTTTGTCAGTCTTTACGTAGATGTGCAGTTCTGTGGCAGGCCATAAGTTGCAAAATTAATGCATTTGATCTTCCTAAAAATAGCATTAGCGCCTGAACAGAAAGCCAGTGATAACATGTTTTTTATATACTGCACTTTCATTTCCCCTGCTAAACTGAGGTTAAGTACTACTCATCTTGCTCACACGAATAGTCTTACTGACGTGGCTTTGCACAGAAAATTAAGAAATCATTTTCACTGTCTCTTCCAGGAGCAGAAACAAACTGAATGGTACTTCTGAAGGAGCAATTGCATTTGCTACCCCTTAGAAAAAAAGATGTCTCAAGAGACAGAATATGTCTTTTGTCAAAGCCTGTATACCAGAAAACAGGTCTAAGTTCAAAAGCTATAAATTCTACAAACATATGGATAGTAAAAAAATTAATTAATAGAATTCCAGCTTCCCGTTAGTTATTCTGCACTCTGGTAGGCTCCAATATCTATAGATATATCAAGAACCGCAATATTAATGCATCTGGCCTGAAGGCAAATTCTAAGAGCAATAAGATGTATGGGAATCTATTGTGCTCAACCTGTACAAATTCATTTGCTGAATTTCTTCTTTCCCTGCCTGAGCTTATGAACAGTTTCAGCTGATGAACAGATGGCTTTACTTTCTGGAGAAGAGTAAAGTGGGACAAATGTAGCATACAGACCAAGGACAGAGTGAAGGGTAGCAAAGATCTCATTTCTTCTGTGGACTCCTGAGAGGCACTGGAGGGTGTCATTAAAGAAACACAAAGCCTGGTTTGATATGACAGTCAAGGACATGGGAAGGCAGAAGGACAACACAAGAGTGGCAAAAACAGGAGTAGAACAAGCAGATAAAAGGAAGAGCAGGTTACTCTAAGATGCCAGGTAACAAACCCTGGAGGTATTAATGTGTACTGTGGGTTCCTCCCATGGATTCTTACAGCCTCCACTGTTGTTTTCCAGGGAAAATTGCTGGGAAACAGCCTTGCTGAGGTGATGACTGTGCATGTTTATTCTCACCCTGCCAGATCTGCCTGAGTGACCAAATGCAGGACAAGCTTCCAGGATTTGTTGTCTAACAGCAGATATGGGCTGGTATAAGAAGGGGAGAAAGAGATAGGACACAGTGAACAATACACCTCTCCCAGTGCCAGGGGAAAAAATCCCAAGTTTTCAATGGGGATTAATTAAGGAAACATAGTCAATGTGGAGCAGGGACAGGAAAACATGCACTTAAAAATAAGCTGATACTCCTTATATTAACAAAGTTTCATCTTTTATAAGCATTTCTCAAACTACTGAAAATCTGAAATTTAAGCCTACTTTGCAGTTCACCTTCCGGCCCAACCTTGCAAGACACTAAACACATCTGGTACATTCAGATCGCAAAATGTATATCTGGGCCTATGTGTGAAAAAGAGGAAGGGGGAGATAACCAAAGCTCTGAGCATTTACAGGTCCTTCATTCTTAATTTTGTAACTTACAGAACTATATTTTCAAGTACGGACCTCCTAAAACACATATGTTTAAATTATATCTTTAACCAACAATCTGAAGTACAGGCTCAAAATTTCATAAGCTCAATAGTTTCCAGATTTCAAAGCATTTACTCTCTGATATCCTAACTGTCATCTTATTTAAGTCACTGATAAGCTTGTGCTGACAACAATGGGAACAGGAATTACTCTTTCTAAGAGAAGTGGGACAAAGAAACTATCTTAAAAGAGCTTACTTCAAAGGAAGAAGGTCAAATAACCTGCTGTCGCATAACACATCATTACATTGGCATTCTCCTTGGCTTTTGAATTAAACTGCGTAGAGAGGATAAGGATACTAAAAAATAACATTTGGACTTTCCACTTCCTATTTGTAACCATACTTTACTGGAAGTAATTGGTATCTATAAATGTGTCATAGGATGCAACATTACTGACAATTTTAGCTGGAAAGAACCACCATAAGTTTTTCCTCTCTCCCATCTCTATACATATATTCTGTGACGCAAGGTTTTTTTCTTTTCCTGTATTCAAGAGCATGGCCAATCTAACTTTCAAAGCCTATTTTTTCACACAGAAAAGCACAGTCTTCAGAGAGTCAGTGCAGAGCAATTTTTGAACATCATAGAATATCAAAAAGCTTTCAAATGAGCATTCAAAATCAGTAGCCAATGTAGGAAACAGAGCAAACTTTCTTCAGACAGCACACCATGCCCCCTCCCTCTTAAAGGCTTGATTGCCTTGACTTTACCAAGCAAAATTAGTACCAGAGCTGATCTCAGACATGATTTTATGTGACCAAAATGAAAGTATATCACTTTGAAAATACTTCTGTGCCACAGAAGGTCTGTATTTTTAGCAATTTATTCTCCCTCATCAGACTGCATCTCCCATAGTATGGCCATACTGCATCTCAGGAGAAATACTATGGCTTTCCAGCAGCATCAAGATTTCCTGTAAAATAGCATAACACACATAAGGTTAGAGCCACAAGAGAGACCTGGGTCTGTCAGATGCCCAAGTTTGTCCCAACTAATTGCTGAAGACATGTACAGTGCATTGCCTGCAGTGTGTTCCCTTGGTTTCCTAAATTTGATGTCTGACTTGCCTGGTTCCACAAAAACCTGATGGCCCAGAGAGGTCCTTTGCAGCCCACACATACAAAGTATCATAACCAGAGCCCAGGCACACTCCCATCACATACATGAAATGCTGGAGGAGGGAAGGAAACTATTTGTTATGCTTGTTCCCATCTTTTAATATCATAGGCTTGTGGCTAGAACAGAGGTGTAGAGGGATTAGGACAGCATGTTGCAATCCCTCTTCTTCCTAAAGGGACTTTAACGTGCTCAAAGTAAGCACTTAAACAGTGTTTACAGGGTCGTTCTCATGGGCTCACATTCTCACAGATAAGTATGAATTCAGATGAAAGTGGAATAGATGTCACAGGAAAAATAAAAGTATTTCCAATGCATAACTTTAGTCTTTTGTTATTGGTATCTAGCTAGTTTTCTCACATAACCTACTGTGTGTTATGGATCCTACTTGTAGGATCTACCTGCATCCTTTGTGTCCAATGCTTTATTGCAGTCTCATCCAGGGACTTTTTTGCTTTTTTTTTTTTCTTTTGCCTTCTTAAACACATGTTCTGATAGTAAATGTATTGGACTACAAGGACTGCTTCATTTTGGTGTGGAAACCATTACTCTAAAACACGCACGTGTTAGCAAGCATCCATGGTTAATATGCCAGCTAACTGTCTAGGTTTCATAGAAGTTTCTCTGTATTGTGAAAAAGAAAATGTGTAAATCAGCTATGAGAGAATGAAAGCCAAAGTCAGTGCAGTTCCCAGGAGCTCTCCCTGGTTACAAATATGAAGGGAGCTTGCAAAAAGTTGGAATGAAGTTAATCTAAACAGATGTTAATGTAACTGAGATTGGAATATGGCCCTGAACACACCTCTGTGGAGATATCATACTTCTAAGTCAAATGTGGGGGAAAAAAAAAAAAATCCTTTTATAATTATCTCATTGTTAGGCAGCAAATCTTACCCCAAAACGTTTGATGTTTGTCACTGACAAGAAGGTTTTATCTTTCTCACATGATATGACACAATCTCTGGCCCCAAACTCAGAATATATCAGCCGATGTCAACACTTTCTCCTTCCATGTTCTAAATATTGCTGATCAGACCAAGTTTCATTTCACTGAAAAGGCCACTTTCTTTCCTGGCTGTGTGGAACAGAGAAATTTGTCAGGGTATGTGATACCTGCGTCTCTGTCAGTTTAGACTGCAACATCTGCAATTTTCAGCTGAAAACTTCCCTCAATAGCAAGGATGCAAGGCAATGAAATGTAACTTTGCTGTTGGGGTACAAACTCCTGGGGCATTCCTAACTACACTTGCATCTTTCCTCTGATTGCGCCTTGCTTGTGAGTCCTCTGCCAAGAGAGGTACTACTGGAAAGAGCTGCAAGAGTGAAAGCAGAAATCTGTACAAGCATTTTTGCTGAACTAAAATACTGAATTTCAAGACAGCATGCCCACTCTCTTTGAGTCAGCCTCCAAGAAATGTTGAGTTAAAGTTTATGACAAATACATAATTAGGATAAACACTTTTTTGAGTTGCAGCCAAGACAGAGTTCTGCCATAGAGACTGTATTAGGTGATAATGATACAACAGGGTGTCTGACAACTGCTGTCTCCTGTCTTCTCTAGTCCTATTGAACGTATGTGGTACTCACCTTGGAGCATTCAGGCCATGCTTATTTGGCTTTGTTCAGTGTCATTCTACATACAGATTCACACGTATTTTGTCCTATACCCTTTTTTTTATCAACTAGTTTAAATCAAAACACCTCCAGGAAAGAGTCAGCAAATATTTTCCATGTGTATGAAGTTACCTGCCATCGGCAGTTTTTCCACTTGAATTTCACTTTATTCGTGTTCTCAGAGTTCCTCCTTCAGATGTTCTCCTCCATCTGTCTTCCTTACCTTGTACTTCATGTTCCTCCTCAGGAGTTACTGGCACTATGCTAATAATTTTTTTTATTTTTTTTTTTTACTTAGGATATGAAAAATATTTTGCTCCTTCACATGAAAAGACTTTCTGAAAATACCGAATACTGTAATACTGTCGAGAGATTCCAAGGTGATGGCCCTGAGAACACACCAGCTACGCTGAAGAGTTAACATGGATTTGGTTGCAGAAATGTTAGCCTATTCTGAGAATATCTCTGTCCAAATCAGAGTATTTATTAGGTAGGAACCACATGATAAGAAAACCACAAAACACAGCAAAACATTTGAAACAGCAAGATGTTTTAACAGTGGGTGCTTTTGGTGGATAGATGACTACCAATTCTAATTTATTATTCAATTAAACTCTTTCTTTTGGGCCAAACAGAAAATGTGATTTCACTCAGGGAATCCCAAGTTGGCCCCTTTGAGAGCTGTAGGCATTTTCTGCTCTTGGCAAAAACAAACAAGAGGGAGGAAAAAATCAGATAGTGCAAAACATTGTGGGTTTTTCCCAGAATCAAAACGGTTGGTCAGTCAGATCAGATACTCTGGGGTAGCAGGTGAGACATGGTTGATTTTGCTTTAGACCCCATGATCTCCTGGAATGTTACCTGGGTGTAACCAAATCCCTTTCCTTCACTGTGAATCCTGCATAATTCAGTATGTCTCTAAAAATATGGCAAAATGGGAAAAGAGAGACAGAGGGCTCATCAGGGAAAGAGCAGGAAGAGAAGTAGGGAGAAGGTGCAGGAAGGCAGATATGGGGTATGAGCACAGGAAGGGACACAAGAAAGAGGCAGCCAGAGCGCTGTCCCAGACACTTCAGCTTGGTCCAGTCCCATGGAATGGGTGAAAGGGCCTCCTGGCTGCGCTAGTCTGGATCATCCAGTGACTGAGGCTTACTAACAAAGAGAAAAGTCTCCACGGAAAAGGATGCCTTCCACTGGGGAATTCCCCAAACATCTGCTCTGCCCAAAGCTTCCTTTTTCTCAAGATGCCAAAAAAAGCAGGAAGGGGAGAAGGGTAACACAGACTTTCATTATTTCAGTCATCATTTAGGTCTGAAAAGTAATATACAAATTTTGTTCTTGTTTCCAGTTCCCACACCTTTTTTCTTTGACAGATAGGAACTTTGGGCTTTGGTACTACCAGTAATCTTTCTCGTCTGTACTAATTTCAGTTTTACTGAATGTCCTTATCTCTTTTTCATCCACTTTGGTATAATTCATTGCTATAGGTAGTATAATGCTTACAACTGTCTCCTTCTTTCCTCCTCTGAGTTCACAGTTTGTGCAGCCATGGAAGAGCTTTGGACTAGTGAGTCTGCAATGGCTCCCTTCACCTCACTGCCTGCTCAGCAGCCTGTGGCTGGTAAAACCCATGTACCAAGGCCTGAGGTCATTCTTTTTCTCTGTGCCGGCATGCAAAAGAAACAGACAAATCTGCATGGAAAAGACAACAAAAAGCATATTTAGCTGGGTAAGCCCTATTTCTTGTACCAAAGCACTGGTACAACTACGGCATGTAGTTGCAGTTTGCACTTGTTTAATAAAGAGAAGAGAAAATCTCTTCTTTGATGAATATTACCTGAACACATGCTGTTATCCTCCCTATATGACATTCTCACTAACTCCCTTTCTTCACAGCAGCACAGCTCAGCTCCATTCACACCCAATTGTGTTGGAAGATCTAAGTGCTTTCCTTTGGCTTAGTGTCAAAACCAGAAACTTTGGTCTGTGCACAATCCCTGTATTGAAACAAGGACCATGGTTCTGGTGGATGTCCGGGATAGTGCAGACTAAAGCAATAGGAACATTTATTTCCAGCAAATAGGTCTTTAACAAAATTGCATGAGTATTATAAACTTAAGGAAAAAAAAGACCTTAATTTTATGTTGATTAAATCCTCTGGAGACAATAGTCTAACAATACACGTGTTCAATTTTATTATTCCTGTGTCCAGAAATTACAGTACAAACCAATCGCTTCAGGCAAAACTAAATCCCTGTTGGCGAATTGACAGCATTTGTTGACTAGCTAAGCAAGATGTACATGTCATTTGCCAAAAATATCTGATGAGCCAAAAAAAGGACTTTTTGAAGTCATTCAGCTTTGGAAAAGAGAAGTACTAAAAAATTGTATTTTTTTGTGGAAAATATTAAGCCCAAAATCTGAAACAGGTGAAGGATATGCAGAAGTGATGCCATATTCATATCGTATTTTACTGGAATTTCAGGGTTCTTTGTGTGATAGATGAGGCACATTAATTATGCTGCTGTGACTCAGCTTTAGGTCAGCAGCTGATTCTTCCTTCACACTCAAGACAGGTCTCCTTTTTTGCCGTAAGGCTCCAAGGGAAATCCTGGCCACCCACCAGGCCCTGCAGTAGCAACCTTGATCCCCTAAAGGGGAGTTTCCCACACCCAAGCCCTGGATGGAAAACACTGAGAAAATCTGTTCTGGAAAGAACGGTGGAGCTGGGACTTGTTAGAGGTTTTTCTTGATTTTGTTAGCAAAGCCAAGGCCTGGGAAGCACAAGGATAAGACCCTCTACAGAAAACATAGTCTGAAGCAAAGGGAGTAAAACACAAACCAGAAGATGTTCCCAACACTGGGCACATAACACAGCATAGCTGGTCAGCAATTCGAGTGTTTTCATATGTTACTTTTAACTTTTTCAGAGAAATCTGAAGAAGCGTCTTTGGGCTATGCCTTACCACTGAGAATATCCTTTTCTCAGGTTACTGTTTTTGATGGTTATTTTGTATTGCCCAAGTGCCACTCCCTGCCTTCAGGGGAATGGTAATATTGACCTTCAAGAGGAAGAAGAAGGGAGCACAAAGAAATCTGAACAACATTTTGTTTCTTGAATTGATTACTTATTTGCTAAAAAAGAAATAATTTCATGTTGATCAAAATGAGCAGGCTTTTATTTAGATAAGATTTTTAGATTAATTGTTTCAGAGTCTTTTAAAGCAAAATGTTTTGATGTTCTCAATTTGAAAAGTTTGAAATGAAGGAGAATTTTTTATTTCAAGCTACATCAAAGTTGGCCTGACATAAAACTGGCAATGTCAAAGAGCATTTCTCTTTTACTGGGTCAAAAATGAAAGTATGTCTGTAGTGGTACTGAAACTCAATTTTCTTTTGAATTATGAGTTTCTACTGAATTAAAAAAAAAAAAAATAGAGGTATGAATTCTAAGAGCATTATTTTATATAGAATAATGAAGGTAGAATGCCGGTGGAACATTAGATTTATCTGTTTCTGTTGGTGTAAATGATAGTTACACAAAATGTTTATTAATAATTTCAAGAGTGTGCAAAAAAAAAAAAAAAACAACAGGCAAAAAATACAATCTTCTATACTTCCCCAATCTTTCCCCGGACATTAAAATAACTCCTATACCACAACCTCCAAGTCAAAAACATACTTATTTATGGTCATTTTCCTATGCCATTTCCTATGACTGTAGATGCTCAGTTACTCTACAACAGAATATTTTCCTTTCAAAAAATGAGAACTAGGGGGCCTTTGTTAAACAAAACTCTCTTCCTAAAATATTTCCTAATTACATGAGAGTAAGGGGTTTTTTTCAAGTGGCCACTTTGTAAAACTTAAAATTTTGAGGGAACAGAAAATAAACCCCAGTTCTAATTAGGGTCTAATGGCCCCTCGCTGGCTATAAGAGAATTGGTTCAATTACACTGTGACCAGTGTCATTGCATATCAATAGCTGGAGACTCTAATAATGCCAATAAACTATTTCTTTTGTTTCCTTTGTTAAACTGTTTGGTTTGAAGCTATAAACTGCGGGCAACAGCATCAAGTGACATTGTATGCTGGAGAAATCATTACAGAAAGGCAGGACATTTTAGGGTTTTAAATGTTCATCTTTTGAACAGGCCTCTTCCCACACTGGACTGAATCTCCTCACTTGTCTGTTGTTCTTGCTGTTCGCACTCAAAAAAAGGGCAGAATTAAAAGATTACCAACTTCAGATCCAAACAGAATATACTCTTTTTCTCCTGTCAGTCTGACCAAATGTAGTTCTTGGGTTTTAAACTGACCTCACACTGCAGTTTGTGCTTAAATAATCAGTTAATTAAAAGGTGACGTATCACAAACACCAAAACTTTAAATAACTCTAGTGGCCTAAAAAAAGAACTGATAGCTTTTCCTCTGGGGAAAAGTACTAGTAGCTTACTGAGAAAGCTTAACCTCCAAGGCCAGTCTAGCTAACTATGGCCTTAGGGACTAATCCTTGTAAAGTCCATCTGGAGAATGTCCTAATTCCACTGCCTGCTCTTCATGATCATCCTCCTTTTTTTCCCCACCCTTGCATCCGTTTAGTGTCCTCATTTGCTTTCTAATGACTGTCTAAAGTGAACTCAGATCTGCTTTTTTTCCCAGATGACCTTTAGCTGGCTTTCCTTTCCATGTCTCCCTACATGATGGCAATAAGATCTGTGATGCTCGTATCCATAAGAGCATCATATCGATACCGTATGTTCCAGACACAGAGCAGGTAACCACCAACAAAGCTGAGACATGCCAAAGCACACCTGTAACTTCCCAAAAGAGTAGGTCAAGTTGAGTAGACATCTGAGCCACTTCTGCACTTTGAAACAAGTAAAGGTGTTGAAAGATTTTAGTCCTGGTAGCCAGGGCCAATGTTCCCAATGTGGTTTCCTGTGGAGCTTGATGCTTTTCTGAACTTCTGATAATTGAACTTGGCCTTGTTGAAGATGAGGCAGTGACTCCGTTCTGGACAAGGTCACATGTCACAGCAACAGAGTTTCAAACATTTCTGCCAATCTGATTCTCAAATACTGCAAGTACTTCGAAACCCTTGTTCTTGGAATCAGCTATCAGAGCTGTCATGTAATTACGGCAAAGCTACTTTCGTTTGGAGATAAATGTAGCAATAATAGCGTGATTTCTGGTATTGTGTGTGTTGTTTCATCTTCAGAGTATGAGCATAGTTTCTTAATTGCAGCCTCTCATTCATGGGGTTTCACTCTTTTACCTATCCCTAAATTTTATTCCTAAGAAAGACAACAATGGAGGTGGGGCAGAATGCACCCCTGCATAGCACAAGGAGAGCCTGCCTGTCTCAGGCTGTGTGCCTCATACCTCCCAGGAACCCCCCCCCCCCAAGAAGAAGTCTGAGGATCTCTAGCGGTATGTGGGCCAACAGCTGAAAAGCAGGAAGCCAGAAGTCCTCACAGAAGGAAGTGAAAATACTGCAGTGTTGTAATCACTGTAACATTACACGTACCAGAACATATAGGCAAATGAGACAGTTCATCCCAGCTGTAATTTCTTGTTACTTACATTCCAGTTTCCAAGTGCAAACTCTTTAAGCAATTAAGTCTTACAATTAAAAGAGCTTGTTGAAGGAGCCTTGTGGTAGTATTAATTCTCTCATGTCCTGACACACTGACCTGAAATGCTCAATTCCTTTTATGGCATCAGGCTTCTTACTAACAGGGAAATCTTTGATAGCAAGGACTTGACAACTTGACAATATGGTAGAAGTGAAAAACTCCTTGGGTAAAAATAAGTTGGGTTAAACAGATACACATATGCTAACAGCTAAGTACCTGTTTACACTTATTAGTCACCTCATTAAAAGTATTACTCTAAATAACATGCCATTTATATTTGTTAAACCCACTTCGCAGGAAGCTTAACTAAAAAGGAAAGAGGTTAAGGGCCAGATTTTAACCTCTGCATAAGTAGGTGGCTAATCACGGCTTCAGACACGAGTGGTGGAGGGGGTGGCCCTGAACCAGGGCAGATCGAAAAGGTACACGCATGCGTAATCAATTCTACAACCCTTGAGTCTGAGGCATGTTTTGGGAGAAAGAAGCACCAGCAGAACTGGGAATACCTTTTACTGCTCTGGGAATAATGTTTTTCTCTTTATGGGGAGGCTTTTAAATTATCTCTCCATATAGCATATTAACAACCTTGTTTTTTTCTGAGTGCTGGTCCACATATGTGGTGCGTCTGCAGATGCTGTGTGAGTTGTTCCAGCTCCCCTCAGCCCTGCCAGGTCTCTTCAGTCCTGACTTGCACACTGTCCTGCCCTGATTCTTTCCACAGCAGAGGTTACCAGCTGTGGGACGTGCTCTTATAGTCTAGGAACTATGATGTTATTACCAAATTTATTTTTCCATGTAACTTGAGAGAGGAATAAAAGACAAATTCTCAGCTAGCACAGATCATCACAACCCATTAGTGTTAGGGAAGGTTCATCATACTGTGCAGAACAATGTCGATCGCTATCAAATAGGAATTTGACTCTCAAAACCCAGGCACTGGTGAAGACTCCACCATTCCTCCTCAAGCCCTGGTCTCCAGAAGGGTTAGATGGGAGGATAATTCCAGATTAAATGCCTCGGGCACTATGTGGGTTGAACCCCCATTCCAATTGCAATGGGATTTTTTGGGGGGAGGGATTCTGCAACCAGACTCAAAAAGGCCTTTAATGGGCAGCAGGGGATGGGGCTCGGATAGAAGTTGCTATTCCTGTCATTTCCCCAGCTGTGAGCCAAGCTGTCAGCCAGCATCTTCAAACGGGCCAAAGCTCACCAAGCTCTCATTCCTCTCTTCTTTCTCCTCTGCTGGGCTGGCTGCTTCTGCTCCCTCTACCTTTTTTTTTTTTTTTGCATTTGCATTTGCAAGGTAAAATTTCTCTAAGGCTATAAACTGCATTGTTTCAGAGACTCTGGCAAATGACACAAAATAAGATGAAGGAGCATACAGGTGGAAACGGGAAGTAGTGGGCATGAGGAGGGCCAGTGAGACCTTCCCTGTTATGTCAAATCTCACCCCTCCTGTAGGCCCATCCACATCCACCACACTGAAAGCCCTTGTTCAGCTGCCATCAAAACTCCAGAAGGTCTTTACTGGCCAAAAGTTTTTGGGGTGTTTAGCTTCAGGCTTTTGTGCAATGCCAGGGTTGTCCTGACAAAGAAAGCTGAGCAAACTCATGCTTACCCCACAGACAAAGTGAGCCAAGTTGGCTTACCAAATAGGAGGGAACATGGTGGGGTCAGGAAGGAAGAGCTTCAGGTTCTTGACCCTGGACTTCATGCTTACGGGTCGAGGAGTATATTAGGAAGACACTGGGGTGAGGGCCCTTACAGCACTGAAGTGGGGCAGTTCATCCCTCCTGCAGAATTTTGAAAGTAAAGTGCCATTCTTGGCCAAGTGCATGGGTCATCATAGGATGGTTTACACCTTGCATAGTGACAGATCCTGAGCAAGGGAAGCCAAACACCTCCAGGTTAGATGCTGGAGGACCAGAAAACACAATGTCCCCTTGGCTAACTCCAGTGTAGTTATGGGCAGGGTATCAGCACAAGATGAAACCTACTCAAAGATGTCAAATTCTCCTCCAGGTTTCAACAGGCACCACAAAGCCCTCAACCAGGGTTTGGGACTCTGGGAAGTCAGACATCAGCAGGTGTTGTGCCATTTAACCTGTAGGCAACCATGCTCCTTATTGGATTGGGCCTGTCAAATCAGATCTGAAAAGTTATTTGTGTTTGTGCTTCAAGACCAGAAATGTGAGCTATGTAGATACCTATCCTCTGTCAGTGCCTAAGCACAGCCAAAATAATTACCAGATGGTGAAGAAAATGACCCATGAGAGAATCACAGAACTCTATCCTAAACAAGCAAGAAAAAAAATATTGTCACAGAGGTAAAGGGATAATAGCAACAGGCTTTATTAAAGGAGAAGGAGACTTCTAATCTTCTGTACAGCAACTAGTTTCTTTTGCTGCAATTAATACCTGTAGGAATAGAAGAATCATAAGGTTCCCATGTTCCTTTCTGAAGTACTTTGAAATGCGTTTTTGGGAACTTACTTTGAATACATATCAAAACTACTCACAAGGAGTATGAATCACTCTGATTTACCAGAACAAAGATAAGAGGTTTATGGTTTTTTGGTTGGCTTGTTTTTTGGTTTTGATTTTTTTTAATGTAGTTGTTTCTACAGAATTTACTTCTTTACCTCAGAGATTATAGACATACTGAAAAATTACTGAAGGTTTAGATTTAAGCTGAAACATTATTATTCAACAAAGAGTCCAAGTTAGTAATATAATACCTAAATTGTTACAGCAGGTTTTTAAAAGGGAGAAAGGTATTCAAATAACTGTAAATTTACAGGTATACTGTATTACCTCCAATCATACGCTTCTAAAATATATTAAGTATATGAGAGATGAGATGGTGACTTCCTAATTTTCTAACTGAGATCTTGTATGACACTGCCTAGCTGGAGTTCTGTGGATGCCAGTAGACAGGTAGAGCCTGGGCAGCACTGGGGGAAGAGGAGGCGATGTAAGCCTCAGCTACAGTGCAGCATGTGCCCAGAGGACATCAGATGAGTGAGTCCAGAGATTGTCTCTTCAGGAAATGCAGCAAAACCTCTCTTTTTAGAAATGTCTTCTCACCAAACAAAAATAACTTGGACCAAATACCTTCCCACATTCTGTTAATCTGCCTTTACTCTTCCGAATATGAGAGGAAAAAATACAGAAATTTAATAGCGAAGTCATGAGAAGATGAAAACCACTTTGAATTTGACTCTGAAGAGGGAGAACTCAGCAGAGACTGCGCTGTTCCTGCTCATTTTATGTAGAGCATACTCAGGTACTAACAAGATTATAAAATCCAGATAGATGCCTAGATAATCAGACAGACAGACTGAGCTTATTTGTTTGCTTGTATTTTTCTTTTTGTTGATTTGAAGCCAAAGATCCAAGCAAAGATCCTCACAAAGGCACAGCAGTCTATAAATGGTGTTTTCTCACAATAAGTTGTTTGAGAGGCTGAGGAAAATAAAGAGAATCTAAACCAGAACTTTTAGTGCTTTTTTAATAAAGGACTATTTGGAGTACATTCTCCATTCAATGTACATGCAGATCAGCCTTAATAATAACATATGTCATATTTATAAATTTCAAAGAAGAAGATACTTCAGAGAAAGGATTAGGTAAGTCTGAGGAGCCTTAAACAAACATTCTTACACCACCTCCCTTTCTTCCAAAAGTTTCTTGGAGAAGACACTGAATTTTATCATTTAAATCACATTTATGGAGGTTGACAGAATTAAATTCCAATATGGTTCTGTTTCTTAGTTCAAGGGCACATACACCCCTGTATCACAAAAGCATCTGTTTAGTTACTGAATCTCAACTGTGAAGATTGGGCAAAGTTTCAGACTTTTGTCTAAATTTCCCTGTAAGAATTAGGTCAGTTCTAATCTTCACATTTTAATAACTTCTTTTTTGACTGAAATTCAAATTGCTGAGAAGCTTTGTAGGGGAGAGGAAAATTCCCATAATCATCTCATTTGCATAACCTGAGAAAAACAACATGAGTATCACTCAGTGCAGGTAAGCAGGATGCAGATGAGCAGCCACAGCCAAGTGAGTGGTCCCATGTCATCCCACCAGGCTAAATCTGACTTGCCTTGGATTTAAGGTTAGGATAAGTAGGATTGTTAATACTGGGTAATTCATCCCTGTGCTAGGCATGAGCATGGACAGTGCATCCCAGTGATGGAGAGAGATGGATGGAGACCTGGCTACCCCTGTGGCACCAGGTACAAGTACACTGCCTGTGCAAGAGATGGAGGACAGAAGAATTCCCAAAAGGGATATAGTTGGTGCATTCTGATAATTCCTGGTACCTGTAACACAGGCTGTGAGGGATTCAGTCGTGTTTCCTCAAGGAAAATGCTACATGAAAAGACATGGAAATAGATGTGCTAACAAGTTATATATGGTTCAGCACGGGGATTTTCCTTTCGCAGTATATCAGACTCCTCAGTCAACCCACTGTGGGGGGTGGTGAGAGCAAGGATGTCCCTCCTTCAAGGGGGGCTGTAATTCAGTTCCTCCCAAACTGGTTCTCTGAGATCTTTCTGAAGCAACAAACCTGTCAAAGAAGATAAGCCCATCTAACTCTTATCTCACTGCAAGGAACCAGTACTCAGTGCCTTAGAAAGCCAAGAGGTGGACAGAAGAAGGAGAGAAGGAAGGAAGGTGGACCTATCCCCAACTTGACATTAGGTTGGCAGCTCATGGTCAGTAACATCTGTAAAGAGCTTCAGAAAAACACTAAAGAGGGCTTCTTTTTGTATTAACTGTTTGTCTTTTCAGTAGCCTTTCCTCCTGTCAGTACAGATCTTCCACTGCCTCACCTGTAATGACTGACACCCTGAAGAGTGAAAAGTCCTCTCCCATCACATGGGGTTGCAACAGAAAGCTAAGCACCTGCAGCTGTTTATATCTAGGGAAGGTTGCCATCATCCTTGTCCCACCCTTGACTAGAGAGGAGCCCCACTAAAAGTGATAATTAAACCTTGGCAGGCAGACAGACAGTGCAGGTGAATCACTTCATAAAAGATGTGGCTTTGTTTACAAAAATGCTAAGTAAATTTCAAAAATTACTTAGTCAAAATTATATCAAAAAGACCTCTAACACCATGAATGCCACTTTTATGCTCAAAAGTGATATGTGACCTTTCTTAGTGTAGTGTGTTTATTTTTTTTTCCAGGAAGTGGGTGCTGAGAATAAGTTTCTTGCACAAGATACAGTGTCTCATACCAAATGGTATGGATCAGAAAAGGTAGCCAGTGTCTAACCCACTCTTTGAGTTTATCTTTCAGCCATGATGGCCAATGTATCCCTGAACCAGTTCCATCTGATTTTGCCTTTCCCTAGAAGACCCTCTATGGTTCAGAAACAGAGAATTTTGGACATTTGGAAACAGAGTGGTCTAATCTGCTCTCCTGGGATATGTAGTATTGCCACAGAGGCACCAGAAATATAGCTGCACAACTAATCACTGCCCCAGAGTGATGCTAAACTGCTTTAGAGGTAGGACTGCAGCAGACAAGAGCTACGAGTCTTGTACTTGAACAATCCATGCTGCTGGCAGCCTCAGCCCTTTCAAAGAGCTTGCCTCCTCACTACTCCTTCTCTCCTCTGCATCTTCTATCCAGGGGGAGTGGAGACTGGCCAGAGTGGAAGGGAAAGGGCAGACTGGCCATTCCAGCCTGTTCCAGCAGCTCCACTGCCCCTCTTCTGCCATTCGCTTCCCCTCTCTTTGCAGCTGAATCCTCACAGGCCTTTCTGCCATGCTGTCCCTAAAATCCCTTCAGCCAACCTAGCTCAGGCCTCACAGCTATCTGGGTGAGCACTCTGGGAGCAGGGTGTCCTCCTTTCTGTGCGTGAGGGCCACAAAAACCTCTGATAAAAGAAGGAGGACCACTGACACAGGGGAAACCTGCACCCAGAGATGCTGTCCAGCACAGAAGGAATCTGTGCTGCAATCTGAGTCTGTGCCGAGGAACAAGATCTATCTAGAAAAGACCAAGACAAAGTGATACCTCATGTCCAGATCACAGTGACCCATCTACAATACAGGTTCAGTTTGGAGCAGGATGCTATATGCTTTCTCCCACCATCTTCAATGACTCCAACACAGCTAGTAACTTTTCACCATCAGCCTGAGATGCCTTAACATACAACCCGCTGAATTGTCAGGATTTCCCCACAATCTGGGAGCTCTTTGAAGTCAGCAGATCTCTGTGGTCAGCAATGCCAGGTGGATGCCATGCTGCCTGCCCAGGACACAGAATGCCCCTCCTACTCTGTCCCTGTCCCATCTGCTCTAGGGTGCTGGGCATGCTTAAATCCCAGTTTTCCTAAGACACTTTTAAATCCTGCAGTTTTCTCTTGGCTAAGTTTACGAGCCTTCTCATATGCCCCCTGTTGCTCTACAAAACAACATGATGCCCAGAGAGACTGGTTTTGCACACACCTCTTTGACTCTTCTATGAGCTTTTACTCCACTCCTTCATCAACCCATCCCACCCAGAAACAACATGCTAAGAGCTCTCCTCACCAGAATAAGGCAAGGAGCATCAGTGGGACACCACACACTGAGCTAATTCTGTATCCCCAGGAACTTTGGCAGTCAGGGACTGTAGGACCTTTTTCCAATGCCTGGCCATGTCTACTTGCAGGGTACCCCTGGTCAGCATCTGGCAGCTATTTGGGTGCCTCAAGGGAAAAGTGGGTGCAGATGGGGCACCCTGACAAGTGTCTCCTGATGTGTTTTCCTGTTTTCAACACACTGTCTCTCCTCTATATCTCTTTTTATCATTTTTGTCACTTTTGATGACTTAACTTTTTTTCCCCTCCAGTGTCTTCACCTCTCCTCTCTCTGTGGGTGTTTTTGGGATATTTTTTTGTTTGTTTGTTTTAGCTTCTCTTAGGGATGGGCTGCCTCCCATACCTAAAGTGAAAAAAAACCAAAACCTGGGGACAGGGGCCAAAAGCAGATAACTTTGGTGGGGTACAAAACAAGGAAAAATGCAGCAATGTTTTCCTGGTACGTTTTCCCATCCATCACACTCTCCTAGCCTCCAGCAACTTACAACTTACAGAGATGTAAGCAAACACTTTCTTCAGAAACACTGTTCATCAGGAACTCTCCTTTTTAAGTAATCCACAATGGAGTTTGTTGTATTATCTCCCCTCAATAAATTAACATTAAAGGTTATGTCTGGCTATGGCAAACAACACTGGGTGAACAAGGCATGCTGCACCATGCCCATAAATGAGAGAGACCCATGATGTCCTTGGAGAGAGAACAGAACTTTCATAAAGCATGGAGTTTCTTGTAACAAGCTTCATTACAAATGCAGACCGTCTGCTCATAAACCAAAAGTCAGTCCTGCCAATTTCCTTGTACACTTCTAGTTCCTGGTACCTTATGAACTGGGGCTGGGTTTCTTTTCAGTAGTGAAATGGTAAATGAAAGAGCATGAAGGGGCAGCAATGGCATGCTCTAACAGAGAGATACATATGAAGAGTAAAAAATCTTAACCTTCTTGAAGTTAGCAGGATGTTAACACTGACTTCATGGGGCCAGAGTTTCACTCTGATCTGTAGAAGCTGCCAGGCAATCTCATCAGTCTTTGGAAAGTGCTGCTACGCTTGTTATTTGTAGTATTTTCAGCAATTTTAATGACATTAAGCCCTAGGGGGTGAAACCCCAGGAAACAGAAGGATGCAGACAGACTGAGTGATAGTATCATGAGCCCCGCTAACTCTCCTCACTTAAATCAATACCCTCAACTACTCCATGCAGAGCTGCAATGAAAGGAACAACACAAAGCTAGCCTGAAAGTTTTTGAGGGAAAACAAGCAGAGATCAGCCACAAACAAAATGTTCTGACCAGAGCACCCTTTTTTTTCTCTATCTTGGCAAGTGCTGAAAATTCACCACAGATCTTCCACTCACTCTCTAAATCAGTCATATGGCAATTTATCTTATTTATATTTTCACTATTTCCATAATACCTATTCTAATCACAGCTTGTTAAAGAATTGTGGGCATGCTATATGCAGGTGCCTAATTCCAGCATAAATATTTACAGCAGTGTTGCCACTTAAGAGTTTTCACATGTGGCCTTTTTAGGCAGTAATTTATGTATGTTTTAACTCTTCTGATGTATTAAAGCATGCAGGTGAAATTTCTCTTTAAAAGTGCAAACAGTGACATCAAGTACTGCCTAATAGGTAGAACATGCTTCATGTAATACTCATGCTGTTTTGGGACCTAATCATTCAAGTATTGTACACCTTGCCCTAATAATATCTTCTTTAGATTACCATAGCCTAGCACATGGTCTGCTCTATTTTACAGTACATTTTTCTTTAAAAGTTGTCCCACTTGTCCCACTTCATTCACTGGCAAAAGACCCAAGCGAACCAAATGGCAAAGGAAGCAAGAGGAAGCTTGCAAGAAAAACTTATAAAAGCACTCTAATCTTTTAAGAAAACAGTTTCTAAAAATGCATGTAGCATTTTTTGTGTGAATAGAGGTTTGCAAACAACCCGAGTTCCTTTATTAACTAAATTCAAATGAGAATTCAACAAAAACACTCCTGATATTCAAAGAAGTGAAGCTGGTGATGACAGAGACTAACGTTCAGATTCTGGGAATCCACTTATTAATTTTGTCAGGCTGAAAACAGCGGTTAACAGTTTCCAAAATAGCTGAACAATGTCAGCAAACATTTGCTTTGACTGAACTAAGACTCTCCCTTGCCCTAAGATCAGCTCCAGGACATTTTCAGAAAGGCTTTCTTTATCTCTTGACAGTGTGAAAAAAACTTTACCTGCAAATTGACTTGTGTGTAGAAGGAAGCTATCATTCATGCTAATGGAGCCCATCAGGTTGCTTTCACTGTACCATGATACCCTGGAGCAAAAAATGTGAAGCCTGTTAAGCCCTGGGCTTAGCAATAGGATTTAACAACTCTAAAATGCCTACCTTCCTCTGTACACACATTGTGGACCACTATCCCACACATTTCTCTGTTTCTGTGACAGCTGGTCAATGTAAACTAGCTCTTAAAAGATTTTATGTTGATTTTTATGCTCTGAGAGCTGTTTTCTTAAAATAAACCCTACAAATTCTAAAAAGCAAAGAGACAATGGGAAACTGCAGTAGAAAACAGAGCAGAAAATTGTACTGAAAATTGTTTACAAAGCTTCCAGTAATTTGGTAATGTGAAGCATCTTCCCTGCTCATTGCACTCCTCTAATAAAAAGTCAGTGGGCACATTTTGAAATAATTAGAGATCATGACTCCTGCAAAAACATCACTTTTCTAAAATGTGAAGGCATGAGAAGAGTTAATTTCAGACTACAAAGTTAGGCAATAAAAGCATGAAGAAACTGGCCCCAACTGTGGAAAGGCTTTGACTGGGACACTCAGGTAGGTTAAGATGCACCAGATGTGCCGAAGTGGTGGGCAGCAACTTTGTTAGAGATAGTTTACCAGTTAATAGTATCAAAATGCTAACATGCAAAGAAGTGTTCAGTGGGGGGAAGAAATGGCTCTAAGCCATAATCAGCAAATGGGGAACATCAGTCTATTCCCTGTCTGGCCTCCTGAGATCTGGAATCATGCCAGCCCTGGGATCTGACACACCCCATCTCAGGCAAAACAAGAAGGGTTGAGACAAAGAGCTCATTGACAGTCCCTGTGTCTCAGGTCTCTTCTCTAACCCATAAAAGCTGATCACAATCCTCCAGAGCTGGTCCCATTGGCCCCTACCCTTCACTGGACCCTGTCCAAAACTGTGAAAGCACTATCCTCCTTGCAATTCAACCAACACTATGTACTGCTGGGCACAAATTTAAAAAAAAATAAATAAATAAGTCATTGGTGATGGAAAATGGAAAAAAGTCTCAAGGATATTAGAGAATCCAAAAGAGAAGCAGCAAGATTAAAAAGAGCAAGGGCAGGCCAGAAGAGCAGTCCTCACAGATAGCACGAAGCACAGGTGAGACAACAATGTATAAAAAACTACACGGTGGATAGGGGGCAAAATGAGACTGGTCAGGAGCAGGGAACAAGGAAGCAAACTATCCTGAGAGAAAGGTTTAATGAAAGCCAGTAGTGAAGTGTAATGCTCAATCTTTGAAGCACAAGACCAACGATAAGTGCTGCATGCTTGATGGAGGCATTCTTGGAGCCAACCTGGCCACCAGTGCTCTATGAGGATGCATGGGAGCCTGGAAGAACCACAGAGAGGGCTACTACTTCCCCTTCACTGCCTGTTTTCAGAGGATAAAAAAGGCTGAGGTAAAGAAAGACTCTTTCTCTGGAGGTATCTTAAGAAGTCACAAAGATACAGTAAGTCAAAAGGTAATGCTCATAGATAGGTGAAAGAGGATGAACCAAGATTTTCAGTAAGCAGACACTGTTTGGTGTCCATATGAGGCATGTATTCAATGTTTTCCTTTCAGTGTTTTCAGCACTCTAGCCCATGCCCATCTTGGCCAGTCCCACTAGGCTACTTTGTGCAGGGATTCACCCATGAATCAATTAATTTTTATCTCAAAAAGTCTTTTTCCCTAATAGTCAGTCCTCTCTCAGGGTACAGCCAGCACTTCCATTCTCCATCAGGCAGCCTTGGACTCTTGGTCCACTGCCCATCTCTCAGTAGGTATGGCACCAAAGGACTCCAAGGATAGACAGCAGTTTCAAAGGCAGAT